>VZRQ01005509.1:108932-121162 GCA_013397975.1 Machaerirhynchus nigripectus | reverse complement strand
AAAAAAAAAGACAAAATAAAGCATTGAAAGTCACTGGCTAGGGTGATATCTAGGGCTAAGCTTCCTACTTATAAGAGCAAGCTGGCTTCCTATTCTTATCATCTGGTGCAATATTTTACAGTTTTCTATGAATCCTCTCTATTGATCTTTTTCCCCACTTCTGATTCTGACTGTAGCCATGTTGTTTGCCAGCTCCCTGTTCACAAATTTTACATGAACAGTCAGAAAAGATCAAGTCACAGTGGTGAAGGGGAAAGCCAGCATCACCTGAGTAGCTCTCACCTCTTGCCTTTTTCAGTAATAAAACTGAAATCATTGACTGCCCTACTTGCCTACGGTACGAGAGGATGCAGTTCATAGTGAAGTCCCTTAATGGGTCAGACCATTAGAGTGCACAACTCAGCGCATTCAGGCATGCATCTCTCATACTAATTGCATCCAATCAAATAACAAGATCGCTATAGACTCTAAATCATTTAGGCTTGTTAAAATGCCACTGCTAAGGCTCCTTGTGCCATTTTCAGGGTGTAGCTGCTTCATGCTGTGATATGCTCCAGAAATAAAACAAGAAGAAGGAGGATAAATATAAAATTTCCTTTGCATGTTTGTAAATAAATGTACTCTGTTTTCTTAGCAGTTGTTATATTTCACCTGTATCATATGTCTTTTTTCTTAAAGTGAACAGTGTTGGCCTAGGGGTTTGTTTTGATTTTTGTTTTTTTGGTTTTGTGGGTTTTTGTTTGATTTTTTCTTTCTTCTTTCTGTAGTGGTTCTGTTCAGAGAGCTGCAGCTCTGAGTAGCTGCCAAGGGAGATGGTTACATGCATATGAAACACACAATACATTCTCTGCAGATGCAGGACTCTGACCTACTCTCTTTCTCTAAACCACTTCAGCTACCTCTAAGGATCAGAAGGTTTATACTCCCCATATCCCCAAAGGAGGTCAATTTGTTTAAATCTTTTTGTGATTAAATGAAAATATATGCTATTATATTCACAACTTAGTTTTTCAGCAATAAGTACTCCCCAAGTGAATAAATCCATCTCATCCTCCTCTTGCCTTCTCCTCTGAAAGACCAGGTCATGTCAGGTAGCACAAGTGCTGAACAGTGACCCTGAGCAGAGATAAACTCCATTACCTTCTCAGCGGTCTTCTTGCATTTACTGTAGGCAAGGGTTCAAGTGCATTAGCAGAGAATAGAGGGAAGCTAACAGCTGAATGATAAAAGTGCTTCTAGCATTTTCCCCCCTTTCTCCTGCTAATTCAAAGAGCTGAAGGGACACACATGGTTACAGTCTCCATTAGACAACCAGAAGTTGATTAAAATGTTGCATATTCTATTCTTTATTAAGTTTGAGACAAGATTACTTTAAAAAATGCTGTCTACATAACATTTTTGAATAATCACTATCAAACCATAAGGAGCCATTATAACACGTAAAAGGTAAAAATATAAGTCCAAATTTCTTAAAATTGCAAAGGTGGCTTACAATCCCAGATTCTTTTTATTTAGCCAAAATTATAAAGTCACTGTGTTGATAGTAAAAGATGCAACCTTAAATTTTGTAAAACTTCATTAGTAATAATGCTGTCGAAAACAGAAATCAAAGGGGAAAAGAATGTCCCTGCTGTTTAAAATGTAGTGTTTAAAATTTCTTTTTTTAAATTACGTTTGCTCCCCAGTATTTCTGCAATATATTTTCAGTACAGGGATAGAAAGAGTAACTATGGTACAACTTTGACAAAGGTCATCTCTTAAGTAAAATATAAGTCAAATTTTGCTGGTACAGGGGAATATATATCTAGTTCTATGTATAATGAGGAACTATGTACATGTTAATATGTTCTTATTAACTTTTTTTTTGGGGGGGGGGACATATTTCAGCATATAAAAAAGAAATTTAAATGCCGCGAACACCACAACCCTCATAAAATACAAAAGTATCCACCTACCAAGGGTGTAAAGTGAAAAATCAGAGGTTAGAAACAAACATTAGTTTCAAATCTCCCAGGCACTGTTAGTGGGGAGGGTTTGACTCAGCCAGAATGAGTTTTGGTTTAGTGCACAAGCTGTAAATCAAGCAGTGGTTTTTAATGTGACCATGTCCAGCTCTCTCCAAAGCTGTGAGAGCACCGGGCACCATCCTGCCCGGTCAGTGCTGGTGTGAGGACTACTTGCAGTAAATAATGTTGGACTGTGTGAAACAGGTGTGGGGGTGGCAACAAGAAAGTACCAGTATTCCAAAGAACAAAAAATACCTCTGCCCAAAACAGTCACTGTAGAAAGGAAATTAATATTTTAAGAGAAGGCAAAGCCATCAATATATTAGCAGCTGGGAGGGCACGTGGGGCTACTCCTGCATGTTAGACTCTGATTTAGTAAGCGCTGAACATGATTTTGCATCCCTGTATCTGTTGCTTTTTTCTTCCACTCCTTACGTCTTTTATCACAGCCCTTTCGCTTTGTTAAATCACAAGGAAGTTCCTGGGAATTGGTAGAGGCACCAAATTGTTTGACTAATGCAAATAATGTTCAATGTTGACAAACTGTCTCAGAGTCCTGAGATGAATATGCATAATCTGGGAAGGCTCTTTCTCCCGACAAGTTTTCTGTCATGACCTTCTCACTGCAAGTTTTAGCTGCCAGACCCTCAAGCCGGAGGGAGGTGACAGCGCTCCCCCCAGAACCCAGCAGTGCCAAGGCTGACACGAAGTGCATCCGAAGCTGTCAGGGATGGCTGGAGGCAGACAGCCTCCTTGGACTGTGGTTGTTATGTCTCCTCCTTGCTGAGAGACTTCACGTGAGCCTGCCTTGAAAATGCTGCCATAAGCAAAGGTGATTTTCAGGGTACACATACAAAAAAACACCCTCCTCAAAAAACCCAACAAACTCCCACTGTGACTCCATGTTATCATCCAAGATTTGTTTGACACAGATTGATCACCTGTAATAAATATGACAGTTATGACTCACACTTTATCTAAGGTTCTGAGATGACTTAACATACATCATATAAATCATATGGCTGTTATTAGGCATAACATGCAGCTGGGTATACTAAAGCACAGGTAAAATAGAATTTTTTTGTTTTTTCAAATTCAGAAATTTTAAGACCAGAAAGGACCATTATACCATCTCTCTGCTTATCCATTACGTTTCATCTGATTCCCACTCAAGGAAGCCATTATAGTTTTTTGTAACAAGGAGTAAGCTCACATGGTTACAAATGTTTGAGTTAGCTCATTTGAAAAAGCCGTCATAGCCCCAGTTAATATACTGATCCTAGTCCATTGCAACACCTTAGGTTTGCCACTTTGCAGCACATTTGCAACAAATTGGTCTGAATTCAGTATTGGTTTCTATGTCATTACACCTTCCAGCCAAAAGCTCGTAATTTCTCTGAATGTCCTATGTCTCACACCTGCAATGGTATGTATAAGCCAAACAACACATTTTCCAGAAAGGAATAACTCCTCATTCAAATATAGAGAATCCCTCACTTTCATTGGTAGATTATTTTACTGGATCATCAGGATCATTTAAAAATGGTCTGTATTAGTCATTTGAATGTGACTGGCTCTAACTTGCAGCAATTCACTCTTGTTATGCACTTCACAGGTAGTTTAAAGAGCTCTTTAGTTTCAGGTAGTTTGTCCCCCTAAAGAACTTGCACACCATAATCAAACTGTCTTTTCACTGATATGGTGAAATAAATTGATTAAGCTCTGTATGTTTCTCACCAAAAAACCAACTCCTCTTGCTCTAGAGTGTGATTATTTGCCTTCTCTGATTTTCCACCTATTTTTAAAGCTATGGGAAAAAATCCTCTACATAATATTAATGGACAGTGATGTCATATTTCACACCTAGAGGTTTATATGCCTTCTTTTTCTCTCCTGACTCTTTATTTTCCTGCTTATACATGTAAATATCACCTCAGAATTAAAGTCACAGAAGTTCATGCAAAGTTACTTGTCTCCTGTGATCTTTAATCTTTCCAGATAACTGCTTTCAAGAATATGCATGACCATTTTGTATAACTTAGTGGTATGTTTTTTTCCCCTAGATATTGTCTCTTGGAGTTCGCTGAAATTGCTTTGTTCTAATAACCTCAGTGTCCTCTGCTGATCTGGTTTGGTTTTATTGATCTCTTTCTGGTGTTGGGGGTCACAAACTGTGTGCTGTGTCTCGGTGTACACTAGTGAGTGCCTAACCAGTGGAGAAAATCCTGTCCCTTAATTGACTGGCTAGTTCATACAGCACAGGATACAGCTGGCCTTCACAGCTGCCAGAGCACACTGCTGGTTTCTGCTCAGCTCCCTGCCCTCCTGTATCCCCAAGTCCTTCTGCCAGAGCTCCTCCCAATGAAGCAGTCTGCTGGAGGGCTTATCCCTCTCAGGGGCAGGACTTCCACTTGTCCTTGTTGAGTTCCAGAAGACTTCCACCAGTTCAAGCTTGACATGAGTACAGTCCCTCTGCTCCTCCAGGTGACATAAGCACAATCAGGACGTACCCTGGTACAGACCTCTGCAGACCTCGGCCTCTTGACACTAGCATTATTCAAAATCCTCTGAGTCCAACATCCAGCCAGTGTTTCCTCCATCTGGTAGTGTACGAATGCAGACAATAAAGTTCTTCCTTCGATTGAGAGTACAGTGTGAGAGACAGTCAAAATCTTTGCTAAAAATGGGGAAAATGGTACGAACTCCTCCCCCCTCATCCACAAATCATCCTGTCACATTATCACACAAGCAATTACATTGGTGAGGCACGGTTGATCCGTGGCAGATTCATGCCAGTGATTCTCAAACAGTTCTCCTTACCTGTGAGGCTAAATTTCTGTTTGAACTAATATTAGACTAATCATAACATCTTTCTAAATGATCTTCTTATTTTAATATCTACATTGAGGAACACTGGAGCCAACTATGCCCTCAACACATTTTGAGACAAAAAGCTTGGAAGGAGTGGCTGAAATATGAGAGGGTTTTATCACCATTCAGATAGACCTGAACAGGCAGGAAATTTATAAGAACAGGAACCACATGAAATTAAACGAGGAGACGTGAAAAGTTCTGCATCCTGGGAAGAATAACCTGGGCACCAGTAAATACAAGGGACTGATGGCCCAGGACACAGCTCAGCTGTGAGGGTGCTAGTGGGTGCTAGTGGACAACAAGCTGACCCATAAGAAAACAATTCTCCCTCTCTGTAAAGAAAGCCAACAGCCTCCTGGGCCAGGGGGATCTATCTTTTCCCTATCCAGCACCCGACATGCTGACTACAGTTCTGGGCTCCCCAGTGTAAGAAAGACATGAACTTGCTGGAGCAAGCCACATGCAGGGCCACAGAGAAGATTAAGATACTGGAGCATCCTTCCCCTGAGAGAAGAGGGCTGTGACTCTTTACCCTGCAGAAGAGAAGGCTCAAGGGAATCTTAACCATATGTATAAATACTAGATAGGAAGGAAAGGAGAAGAGGGGGCTAGACAATCTCCAGAAGCACCCACTAACAGGACAGTTAAAAAACATTAAACTATATCTGAACATGAGAAAATACCTTTTCCACTGTGCAGGTGGTCAAACACTGACACAGATTTTCTAGAGAGGTTGTGCAGTGTTTTTCTTGAAGATACTCAAAACCCAACTGGACATGGTCCTGCACCACCTAGTCTGGCTGATTCTGCTTGAGCAGAGAGGTTGGATTGGAAGAATTCAAAAAGCCCCTTTAATTCTTAATTATTCTGTGATTCATCAATTTTAGCTTNTTATGTAAATAAATTTTGTATTCTTTAATTTATAAGTATTTTCTTATCAAGATTATCATAAAGTGTCTGCCTATATCTTTTAAATCAATGTTACCTAAAAGTGGGACTTTATTGCGAGTTTGTTGAAGTTGAAAAGCTTATTGCCATAGCTGAGGCGTGCAAAGGCTTGGGGTTAAGCACTTTCAGCTTATGAAGACTGGCTATGGCATTTCCAGTCTTTCACAGGATATCATCTTTTTAACATAATGCTAACATCCTAAGCATATCTAATCTTATGGTTTCTTTTCCAAAGTAATTTGTATTCATGTAGAATAAAATGGGCACATATTAGTGGGATGGTTTTTGTGTATGCATGTGTGGGAAGTTTTTTTCTGATGTAGTTTTAGACCCGGGATTAATTTTTCAGGGATAGAGTTGTTAATTTGCAGTTTTTATTAAATATAGGCATGACTACCTGAACACACTACTGCTCGACAGGGGGAACAACCAGACACAAGGCACTCTGCCAGAAGTACACGTTCTCCCTACAGGGCAGTAACACACACAGACGATCATGACTATACAGTTGTATTTATTTAGTTATTTGAAATTGTTTCAGCTCCCCACTGTAACCTGTAGATCCATTTTTGAAAGATAAAAGAAAGACTATAAAAACTAAAGCTGAAGTTCTCAAAGCTGGTGATTCAAGATATAGACTAGATTAGAAAGGAATCTGAGTGGAAAGGGGGATTTGAGTATTTTCTGATTACTTAAAAAAAACCCCAAACAGGTACATCTACGTTCAGAATACCTCCAGGTAAGTTTCCTTGACTCATCTTCCTTTCAGGCTCAACCTACTTTCTGTAAACATCAGGGTAGCAGTTGATCTTACAATCCTGGCCTTAACTGCTCTCTCTAACAGACACTTTGTTTCTAGATCCATTTGACAAGCCAAGGTAATACAACACCTGAAACCCCAAGCAAATCCAACTGACCTCCTCTCCTTTTCTTTCCATGCGGAAGCAAGGCAATTCATGTGATTTACAGCACTGCTTTCCCTGTTCTGGCTGCTGAGCTTACTACACATCCTTTCCCTCCTCCTCCATTCCCCATTCCTAGTGCCAGCCCCCGGCACCATTCAGCCCTTCCCCCTCCTGGAAAGTCCTCCACACACTTAATTGGCTCTGGGGTCTCTGAACTTCCCATCAGAGGAGCTATCTTTTCTCCTTGTCTTATAACCCCCAACCTTCTTGCTAATAAAACAATCAAATCCTACTTTCAACTTTCCAAGTGCTCAATCAGTCTCCCTTGCCCTTTGCTACCCTCTTCACCCTTGCCCCATAATCTGCAGAGGCCATTCCTTTTATATATCTAATGAATGTCTGCCTGAGAGTTTGTGAAATTTATACAAAATTTACTAGCTAAGGTACTGATTTTCTGCCTGCTATAAAGGAGGAATCTGCAGTATCTGCTTGGTCTACTTGCAGGATTAAAAACTGTTAAAAAAAGTTTGGTAAAACTGACTTTAGTATTGCACATATATTAATAAATGTCCAGATGTGTATATATTTCCATCTATATCTGCTTCTTCTGTGTAATCTATGAATTGATGGGCATAGAGATGATCCAGGATCAGAACAGCCACAGGAAATACTGATGTTTCTCAGAGTGTTCATCCTGTCTTTGATGTTCTACAATGCAATGGCAGTGCAGAAATATTTTGTTTGGTGCAACTTATTTCTGCTTTTATGTGGCCTGAGGCAATCTCTTGTGCCCTAAACCACATACTCTTTAGAACAGAAATTATGTTGAGCCATGCCTTTGCTCAAAATGGGATCTACAGTCTTGGCAAGGGGTTTGATGGGGCCTTACCCACTATGGACAGCTCATGAGAAAAACAATATGCTACACATCTGAGTGAATAGAGCAGAGATTGCTTAAGGGGCATTTCTACCTTCTAATTTTGTAGGAAGTTTGATAAAAGTTCCTTTAATTTTCTAACTGTCCATGTTTATTTCTCTCAAAACATCTTGCTGTCAAGAGAATCAGATAGCTGTTGGTTTGTTGACCACAGACTGAGAGCCACAAGCAGGGTGGCTCTATCAGACATCTATACACATATATTTTTGTTTTCATTTTAATTAATTTTCAGATGTTTTCCGATGTAAACAATACAAAAATTCAATTTTATCTATTTATTTTTCCAATATCTTTTTTTAAGATACAATATTTTAATATTTCCTGAAAGCAAAATGAAAGTTATTCCTTTGGGCATGCCATTTGCTGTTCTTCTTACTCCATTTACTTACGGCAGCCACGGAGCAGAAAGAGTCCCAAACGACAAGGAGTACACACATGAAATGCTCACGGAATATATGGCCCTGCCAGTTTTACTGAGGAAATTCACTAATGAAAGTGATAGCTCCAGAAAATTATATTTTTTCCTAAAGTCCAACTTTTGAGTGCCTAATTCCTTGAAGTGTCGTCATTGCCCAAGGTGAAGAGTCCAGACTTCCTACAGAGATCACATAGTGGGCTCCACCATGTAGATGATGACTCCTTGTCTTTGTTCCCAGCAGAAATACCTTCCAGTGCCTTCTCTGGAACAGGGCACCTTCATGTATCTCAAAATGAATCCCTTGTCCTTCTTGAGGAAAGGGGAAAACCATTCCTTGGGGGAGCCTGGCACTGCCCAATCTTTCCCCAAAAGAAAGCCACCAGCACTACGGCTGCTGGTGGTAACAGTTCTCTCTACCACTTAACAGCTGGATTTAAAGTGAGTTAGAAATTTTTAAAAATCCCTCTGTTCCTCACAAAACAATAAACTGAACAGACTTTGGATTAATTAATAAACATATGATTATGACAGCTTCGAAAAATGTATAGTTAGTGGTGCTGCAAGAACATCTCTTACACCTGTCTTTCAAATAAAATAAAGGCTGAGCTGCTTTAACACACATTAATAAAAATATATTTTAAAAATGGAATAAAAGAAGTCTCAATATTCTTAAAACAGAAAGCAGACAGACTTCTAGGATTCTCATTCTTCAAGAAGATTGCTCCTTTTTTTGGTATATCTCTGAAAATCCTTATAAAAAGTGTGCTTTATACATTCTTCATTCATTTTCTTCTCTTTATATAAAGTCATAATCCCATTTCTTTAAGTATCCTAATTAGAAGGTTACACAAACAAACAAACAAAAAGAAACTCCAACTGATTTTTTTTTTCTTTTGCTTTGAAAGTATTCTGGAATACAGTGAATAGCACTGTAATTTTTTCTCTTTCAGTTCACACTGATTGCTGAAATAACTGGAAATCTATCATAGAAATATCTGAACATAGTGATGCAGTAATCTGTAAAGCAAGATTAATTTCTGCTGTGACAGAGGGAAGAAATTAGTAAACAAATCTCTTTGAGAATGTATAAGAAAAATGTGTTCTCAGAGCTCCTCTCTTACAACACAGAGTGAAAAAACCCCCAACTTGTACTATGACAACTAGAAGGGGAGAAGTGTTCTCTACGCAGGCTATCGCTGGTCAAACAGATGGAAAACTCCACTGAGTCCTTCACCAGCCATGTGCCAGTCTCTAAATGACAGCACAAGGTCTGGACTCTCCCTTAATGGGACATCTGTGTCTCTAAATTTATAACTGCCACCCCACAAGACCACACACTGGAATAGCCTGAGACACTGCTTGGACACATACCTGATCATCATTACAGCATTGTTCTCGCATGCCGGAGCTTTAGAGGGAAATGATTAAATGATATTATACACCCACCACTAACTAACTGCTCATGGCAGAATGGGGATTTTTGAGTGGCTGGCAGAACATGATTGTAGTCTAAGTGAAACAGATTTGGTAGAATAGTTTCAATTATGTACCTAAAGAAAGGTTCTGGGCTGAATACAGCCTTATCAAATGCAGTTCACTGAGTCTGAAAGCCGCTGTAAATTCGGTGGTACTAGGAACTGCAAACCATGTAATTTGAAAACGTTCATCATCCAGCACGCCCTACAGAATATAGACAAGGCCATTTTAGTGAAACAAGCAACTCGGAAATGTCTCAAAGTGATAGCTATTCAAAAAGGGGTGAAACAATTGTTGTTACCTATTGCTTTAAAAGCCCCACAATTTAGTGCAAACACTTCCAGTGATGTGAGGCTGAAAGTTGAACGGTTCCCATTGTATTTACTCCCAGGCCCCATAAATTTTTGTCATTGTAAGTGATGGAAAGGCTGAAATAGATGTGATGAAAAACAAAAATGTGCAAAACCTGCGAAGCCCTCTCCCTTACATGCAGTCCTTCATGGCTTATTCTGAAACATATGCCATTGTAAAACTGTTAGGAGCCTCTTAAGATCCCTGAGTCCAGCAAATTAATAGCCTGCACCACCCCTTGAATATAGGAATATGCAAGAGAGTATAAGAAACAACAAAGGAGTGAGCAGTAGGAGTGCAGAAGTTCAGGGGGAGTGAAGAAGGAGAAAAAAATCTCCTGCTGAGGTTTCCAAATACAAAGTTTTCTACTAAAATCACTTTATTCATCTGGTGGAAAAAAGGGCCCTAGAATACTCCCACAGATGTCTCCTAAATACTGGCTTTGTTTTAATTCCAGCAGGGAAGCCAATTTACAGTGATGCTTAGGGCACAGGTGAACAAAGATTTTCTGGCTCAGTAAATGGAGGGAAGCTCAAAAAGACTGCATACCTACACAGTACTTTCTTTGAGGCCTAAATGAGGATTGAAAGTTTTCAAAGCTAACTGTTCAAATGAAATGCTGGCGAACACATATGTGTTGCATTTAGAAATATAGTCAACCCATTCAGCTCCTCAACTTCAATTATGCTTGAACTGCTGTAAATCACTGTTTTAAGGTCACATAGAATTGATTTCTTCATAGATGAACTTTCAAGTTTGTTAGGTATTCTTAAGAAATTCTATGACTGTAGAAGAGAAATCTACATAAGGAATCTACTTCTTACAATATTTTACATCTCTTCTGGCTTTGCAGGTTAAAAGGAGCAGAAAAGGAAAAAACAGAAAATTATCTTTAAACTTTCCCCTTGAGAATACAAACTTAAGTTCCCTGTGTTTCCTCAGGTCTGACAAGTCAGTGTAGGATAAAGGCATAATGTCCCCCTTCCCTTCCCCCACATATTTGCCTTTCTTCTTCCAATCCCTAAACTCTCTCATTTTAATGGTTTGCAGGAGGACACATGGATACTAGCAATCTACAGCCAGTTAACCAGACTTACTTTACTTCACTGTATTTATCAGGTGCATTAATTCTGGGGGGTTTTGCCCCAAATAAAAAATTAGACAGTACTTGATTTAATATAAATTCCTTATGCTAGTCTTAGTTCTTCTCCCAAGAATTGTAATTAATTTTTTATGACATATGTTCAACACAAATTTCAAAGCATAATAAAACTGCTTTGTCTTCATTACATGTAATAAAATGGACGGCTTACAGACGTTTTGAATCTTTACCACAGCTTTATGCTCCTGCTCATTGCTGCTTCAGAAGCCTTTGCTTCCAGGTGTGACAATCCCGAAGGCAGTTCCTTTGGGAACAGAAATACAGAAAAGTCAGAAGAGGGTGTCTGACTCTGTACAGAAGTCATGTGCAGTCAGTGCTTGTGAAAAACAAAAACATGTACCTCCTGCTCATAGCATGTAATCAGAGGTAATTAGAGTTAATTAGCTGTCTGTATTAAAAGAAAAAAGAAACTTCTCTCTTCTTGAGAACACTGTAAATTACCTGCAGAATTCGTGCACTACCTACATTTTACATTTACTGTCATGTTATTTTTAAATTCTTTTTTTCTTTGAGGAAGTGCGTATCAGAATTGTTAAGTGCTCATAAAAAACAATAAACTTGGTGCCTAAGTTTCTCATTATAGCACTTCCTGCTAGAGTAATCCATATATTGGCTTGTGAGCTAATTTAATTTTGCACAGGTTCACACTACATATAAGAGTCTGTTTAAAAGTGAAGGGATTTAAGCTTTGGTAAATTTTTTCATGGGCCCTTAGGGAGCTGGCTCAGAAAAAAAGTTGCAAAATACCTAAGTGTGAAAGCAATCTGAGCACTGCCTGAATGGTTTAGCAATCCCTGTTCCTGGAGATATTGTTTACTTTGTATGTGCATCTTCAGAGTCAGGAGTCCAAAAGATCTTACCAGGAAACTTCTCAGAGCTGGCATGAAATATTTCAGCCACTGAAGTGTGAAACCTCATGGTGTAGAAAGCTTGGTGGTTCTGCCACAGAGAAGGCCATAGGTACTTGCAAAAATTCTTTTTTTTAGGCTTTTGTGCATCTTCTTGACCTCCAAGTAGCAGATACCCCCATAGCTCACCAGATATGGGACTAAATGAGGCACTGATTTTAATTTTTGCCTTCTGTCAAGAGAATATTCTCACACCAAGCTTAGATCACTTCGTTAGTGGAGCTACACTACAATCGAGCAATAAA
>VZRQ01005509.1:84459-108902 GCA_013397975.1 Machaerirhynchus nigripectus | reverse complement strand
AGCGCACAAGTAACTATACATTTTTTGTATTCAAAATGAAAATGGTTGAAAGGTGTCTTGAGAACATGAGTCAGGAAAGTCAATCTGCCGTTTAAGAAGCTTGCCTATTATGAACCTCATGTCTGACCTTGATGAGTTTTCCATTGCTTGAAATTTTGTATCAGGCTAGGAAGGCAGCAATTTAAAAGCCTTCAAGAAAACAGATCTGGGGAATGATAGAAAGGCAGTTAATGTAATTCAGATAACAGACAAAAATATAGAAAAGTTAATTTTGCTGGCTAGTTTAAGTACAGTAATAAGTTCAGAAGAAGAAATTTAATAATTCTGATACTAAGACCAAATGAATTGAAAGTACTAAAATGAACAATGTTTTTGATTTAGACAATAGAGTTGCAGAAGTTCTTTCTTTAATTCTTTATAGGACATGCATGTTTAAGTCAGAACTCTTGTAGTGTGGACACTTCAATCCACCAGAAGCTTTCAGAAGTCATCATTATAGAGAGCTCACTTACAGAACCCGTGGTAGGTGTCGTGGGGTGATTTTATGATAATGCTGTATTTCCCTATTGTCTGCCTGTTGCCCAGAAATGGGTCCCATAGCTTAAAGCTGGGTCCAGGAGAAGGGGGAGAGAAGCCAGGGGAATTCTTCAGCGCGGTTTGTGTTCAAGGACTCGCACACTCCCCCGCGTTCTCACCGCTGCAGAGCCAAGAGAGCACCTTCCTGCTTTTAGTTAGCCTGTTAGCTGAGGCAAGAAATTTTCCCATATTGGCATGTCGAAATCCTCCNTAAATAAATAGGTTTTTTCACTTTCATCCAAGAAATTCCTTTCATATTGGTGGGGGAGGGAGTGCTGAAACCTGTCTTCTGTGGAGGAGATGTCCCTTCCAGGGCATTTCTCCCTAAACTTGTCTCAGACTGAGACAGTAGGTTAAATTAATATGCATAGTGGCTAAGATGCATTTTTGCTGCATCATCATCATCATCATCACGGCACTAAACAAAACTAAGTGAACTTGATGACGTCTGAGTTTTACTAATAGTTTTTTTTCAAGATATGAAGGACTGTGGAAAAACTGTCTGCATTCCACTTGTAGTATTGCACGCTAAGTTGGTGTGATAAATCTACCTAGTAGTGTGAGGTAGCTCAAATTATTCTTCGTGCCCAAAAGAGATGGTACCTGGCCTTATCTCTCAAAGTAGACCAATTTTTGAAATAATTTCATCTTATCTGATAAGAACATATAAAAATTTTCAAATTTCAGTCCAATATAGCACTTAGGTACAGAAATGGTCAAAAATCCCTTTGATATAAAAAAAACTGGATTAGAATGTCTGGTTACCACAAAGCCACCAGATAGTTTGTCTAAAAGGAAATGGAGATTTTCACATTAATCAGACTTGAGATACAATTTTGGAGCAGCGACAGTTTTTTTTTTCTGACCAGGAAATACAAACATACAGACATACATATACATACATACATACCTGTATGTATGTGTGTATGTGTATATATATATATACACACACACATACTACTCTTTTCTTGCTACAAGGACCATATGATGTAAAGAAGGTTTCTCTGTGACAGAACTGACAAAAAATAGACTTTAAATTTTACCCCATAAAAGTCAGAGATGTTTTCGGCTTCTGGAGGACAATGAAAATAGATTAAAATGTTGCTTTTCTGTACAAGCCTTTATTGAGACTGGGAAGATCCAGGTCTGGAACTGTTGTCAGTTCTCAGAGATACAATGGGGGATTTTAGATGTCATTTGTAAAGAAGAACAGCTAAACTACTTCACAATGTGATCCTAGAAACTGCTCAAGAGGGTTAGATAATTGCCAGGGAGATCCCACTGATTGCACAATGATTACATCAGTCATTAGATACCTAGAGTTGTGACAGTCTGAACAGTAGGGAGATATGTTTGAATGATAAACAGAAAGGAAATGATAGTACTCAAATGAACAGATGCTGGTTTAAGTTTTTTCTTTGCTTTTCAACTGAAATCACATTTATTTTCTAGTAAAAATAATAAATACATTCAGGTATTCCCCATGTTTAGAAAGAGGGAAAAAATTAATTTTGGCAGAGAGAAAGAAATGGTTTTGTTTTGTTTAGATTGAAATTCTGTGGATGTCCTAAAGCTATACAGATAAATGCAAACACTGCCTGCAGTTGCATAATACCGTGCTAACACAAGTAGTACTCTCCCAACAAAAGTAATAACTGATTGTATGTTTTGGAGACCTGAGGTTAGAATATAATGTGATATTGGTAATTTGTAAAACCTGATGCCTCCTCTGAATGCTGCCTGTCCCCTGAGGCCCTCCACAGACAGCTGCTGCTTTTACCCAGCCAAGCTAGCCTCACTGTCACCCCTCTCTTTTTCTCTGTTCATGACTGGAATGTTTGCCAAATCATTGTCCAGCTTCTCTCTGCCATTGCAAAGAAGCTAAAACTAACTCACCGAGTTTCTTAGGCAACACATAAAAATCAGATGTGGAAGTAGTGAAAGTTAATATAAAGGCTTATTGTAAGCATATGCCACTTTCATTAGTCCGAAAATCTCTATGCCTAATGCAAAGTGCCTGGTATAATCATTAGCACATACCACGAGCAGCTTTGAACTATAACAGAGGTAAAAAAAATCCACCACTGCTCTTACAGAAGCTTCTAATAACTGAAAAAATAGTAAAACATTACTACTGGATTAGATTTTTTACAGCAATTTTAATCTTTACGAAGGACAGGGAGGGAAAAAAAGAAACACCTGTGCTTGGTTACAGAGGTAAAGAAAAGGGTACAGGGTGTTTGTTTTTGAGATATCTTACTGAGTTGTGACAACTTAGTAGAGATGAATTGGTATGTACAGAGTTTATTTTCAAATGAAGATTTTTATATTTGGTTTCAAAAAAACAGTTGGTTTCCAAAAAACACTGCTCAAAAACACAAGACAAGAGGTCTTTGGATTCCCATACACAGAAGATGCTTCTGTATTTATAGAATGTATATTATTTCATTTTTCTTTAATGTGAGGCTAGGTATAATGTCATTTGTAGTAAGTTTCTGTGTCAGTAATTTTCATGGCCTAATCTTTTCTGCACCCACTTATTGATAAGGGAATTTTCAATTGCCAGTACAAGTATGTAGATTTTTCTTTAAGAATTTAGTACCAAATTTGGACACTAGTTTCAAAATTAGGTGACCTGACATCCAGAATGGTGGAAGTTACACAGTGTTTTTGGGGAAACAAAGCCAGATTCAGGTCAATAGGTGATTAATTTTTTCATTCTCTACTCCGTAATAATTTCTTGTCATCATTTGGGGCAGTTAGACAATTAATATAGAGATGCAGACACTGAGATCAGCTCAGTTGGACAGAGCATGGTGCTAATAATGAAAAGGTTGTGGATTTGATTCCTGTGTGGGCCATTCCCTTAAGTGTTGAACTCAATAATCCTTGTGGGTTCCTTCCAATTTAGAATATTCTATGATTTCTGTGAATATGGCATGCATTTCTTCCTTTCTTTTAAAACTGGTGCTTTCTTATACTTGTGTACTAAAGACTATGATTATACTGGGAAAGAAAAGTTACTAAGAAAGAAACTATTGACAAGCCCTGGACAAGCTCTGAGTAAGGCTGGGCTGCACAGAGGTGGATTTGCATGGGCAGCAGAGCCCAGGTGCCAAATTCAGTCTCCTGCACATGGGTTGGATTGCTGCTGAAGAGAATGGCATGCTTTGGTCAGCAGACCATTCAATATTAAGCTTCAGGTAACAAATTTTTAAAAACTGGAAAATTTAGTATTGAAAGAATGTACTTTGGTGGTCTTTTCATCAGTTACAATCTCTTACTGAAGGCAGGATTTCTTTCAAAACTGTATCCTGTAGCCATATTTTTGATGAAGAAATTACTTTGTGGCTTTCTACAGTCTGTGTTATGAGCATGTTTGTATGATCATAATTGTGCCCTCTGGCCCTAAAATCCATTACACTATTCTTGATAACTAATTTTGCCAAATGCCACAAAGAAATGAAGGAAAATGTACAGATCCCAGATCCCTTCTGCATTCCCTGTGACAGTTTCACAGATACCTGGCTAAGGTTTAGCATTGCAGAATCATGGAATCGTGGAATGAATGAAACTGGGAGGGCCCTCAAGAGGTCATCCGGTCCAACCTCACTGTCCAAGCAAGGCCACCTAGTCCCAGTTCCCCAGGATTGTGTCCAGGTGACTTCTGAATATCCCCGAGGACGGAGACTCTACAACCTCTCTGGAAAACCCGTGCAAGTCCTGGGTCAGCCTCACAGTGAAAAGTGCTTTCTGATGTTCAGAGGGAGCCTCCTGGGTTTCAGTGTGTGCCCACTGTCCCTGGTCCTGTCACTGGGCACCACTGGAAAGACCTGTCTCGGTCCTCTTTACACCTTCCCTCAGGTATTCATATACATTTATAAGACTCTCTCTGACTGCTCTCTTCACCACACAAAACAGTGCCAGGTCTCTCAGCCTTTCCTTGAATTAGAGATCTCTATTCCCTTACTCATTTTTGTGACATCGGTTGGCCTTTCTCCAGTAGTGCCATGCCTTTCTTATACTTAGGGGCCCACTACTGAATACAGTACTCCAAATATGGCCTCGCCAGTGCTGCGTAGTACCTCAAGTGTTTCCAGGGATGAGGCACCTACCATGTCTTTGAAAAACCCGGTGTTCCTGTGTTTCACCAACTACATTGCAAAAGACCTCTTCCTAATATCTAATCTAAATAAACCTCCTTTAGTTTAAAAAGTCAAGGAAGCTCACTATAAGCACTAAGCTGTTTGTTTTCTCCTGTTTGCTTGATCAGCATGAAGCTCTTTGCTCTGCCTGCTGGATTTATCTGCGTTCACTGAAAATCCTGGTGAATGTGGCAGCACAATGATGAAGATATTTAGGTATATGTACCTATATCCTTTGGGGATGTAATGACAAGTGTGTATTCCAGGGTAGGCATACATCCTGAACATCCTTACAGTGACAGCGTACTTAGCCACTCTGATATTTTCAGATAAATTTCATTATGTTTTTAGCCTGATGCTACTTGAGAATATCAAGGTGTCCTAATTATATTAAGTTGCTTAATATTTTAAAATCGTCTTGGTTTCAGATGGAACTGAGTCTTTGGTTGCATATTTAGTTGCAATCTAAATCATTCTATCTAAATCTAATCTATCATTCTGGTACATACAGCAGTTATGGTGTATCCATCAGGTACGTAGGTGCTGTTCTAATGTGTATACACACAGAAATACATATAAAAATGTATCTGATTATGTGTATCTAGAAGCCGTGCTCTCAGTGCTTCCTTGCAAGTCAGGGTACAATGAGCTCAAAGACCTTAATAAGTTAAAAAGAGTGGTTTATGACGTTGTGATTTACCTTGGATGTGAAAATGCACACTTTCAAGGAAGTAATTTTGTTTCGCAAGTGAATGGCACCTATTTCATCAGCTAAGAGATTAAGTCATTCTGAGACAGGAAATAAACACTGAGAACTTATCTGAAATGCCTCAGGCAACTGATTCTCTTTCACTTAATAGGTATAGACTGACTTTTCTGACATACGTTATACCAAAACGCAACCTAATCCAAGGAAGCTAATTGGGGTTTATCACAACAGAAAGCTAAGGGAACAGGTCCCACCTGAGAGGAAATAGCAGGATCTTGGCTGGTAATGGCTTTGCATTTTCCCCTGTGTGCTGGGCAGTGCAGGTGGTCACTTACATGGCATGGAGCCCTGGGAGCTGCACCCTGCACTCCACAGAAGAGGGCACCTGACCATGCAGGGGCTACCATGACTCCTGGGTTTCCTATCACTGGACTCTTGTCTAGTCCAAGCAGTGCTTGCAAGCAAACAAAAGAAGAGTTTTGGAGTTCATGACACTAATTTGCTGGTATATTTCCACTTCTCATTCTAGTTCTGTTGTTGGCGGGATAGTCCTCTTGAGCAAATTAATATTCCTGCTGTAAATCTGATGTGTTATGCATGCAGGTAAAATACGCTCTTGACCTCCAGTAAGAAAACATCAGCACCTAATACTAATGTGGCTTTCAGTCTTAAAAAAAAAAAAAAAAAAAGTTTACTATGCCAGGACTGTGCTGTCATGAGGCAGCTGCCACACTGCTATATAGCCCATTGAGGGTGTCTGGTTAGCTAAGCACAAGTGACTGTGGAAGCCATAAACCGCTGTTTCTTTGCTATCAAAAAGTAAGGCTTACAAACAGCCATCCTTTTTTACTCTCTTTGGGGTGAGTGTGGTTGGGTTTTTTCTTTGGCTAGTAGGTTTTTTTGGGAGGGATTTCTTCCTCTTTTTTTTTTATTGAATTTTGGCCAGGCAACCCGTTTGACTTATTCTTTCTCCAACAAGCAATCGGCTGCTGATTCTTTTCTAACATGACCAGACTGCAGTCTGAATTTTTTGAAGGAACAATCATAGCTGAATACCAAATGAGAGAGAAAAGTATCATTAACTGTGATTTTTAAAATTTTTAAAAATATTTGCTCTTTTCCTTTATTTTTATAAAACCTATTTTTTACTGAACTTCATTAAGCTGTGGAGTGGTTTATCAATTCTCATCGTTTTTATCTTCCAGTTCACCAATCATAAAAGAAGAAGAAAAAGAAAGGAAGGATCTTACGCTATTTTCTGGCTGAAAAGGCTTGCATTTAAACAAAAAACTTGCAAGAAGGTTTTTGTGAATGATCTTTAAGCAGTAATTCCCAAAGCGTATAGAATACTGCTCAGTTCTGAGTTTCTAGCTCGCATTTCTTACTGCTTTCTTACTTGCCGTTTGTTTTGCCACACCATTACCAGCTTCTATTAATAAGTAATCTAGAGGCAGTTATTTTTTCCTTATTTTCTTTTGTATCTTAAGGTCTCTCAATATTTGATACCATCAGAATGTTTACGTGAGCACTTTTAGAGTCACAGTGCCCAGAGAGCCACAAATACCATGAGGCAAGGTCGTAACATATGTGTTATTTGGTAAAGTCTCTGTCTTTCTCTCTCTCTCTTTTTTATAAAGTTATTTTGAATTATTTTAAAGACTAGGCATTTGCTGTAATAACAGTTATGATTTTGGGAAGCGAGTTACCCTTAGTGGTTAAAGGATTACTGAATCATCTGCTTCTAGTATTGAATATTAAGGTGAGCACTCTTCCTGTGTCATAAAAATGATTAGGAGAAAAAATTATCTAAGGATAGACCCACACAAAACAGCACTTTCAACAGAAAATTGACTTTCTTCCAGATTCTTCCAATTAAGTTTCCTTGGAGTCTGTTTAGAAAAGAAAACACGCTTTAACTCTCTGATTTCACAAGTAGACAATCCCAAACTTATAATGTATTACAGAAAAGAGAAAAAAGTTGTCAATGTTAGCTGTATAGATGGAATTGCACCTAGGTCATAGCAACATAAACAATTTTTAATATCTCTTACAACTTAAAATTGCAGAATAATTCAGATGGGATCTCGGGATGCTGCGCACAGTAATATCAATATTGAATTTAGACCACATTGCTCAGAGCAACTGTCCAAGGATGGAGGCTGGAACACTTTTCTGGGCAACCCATTCTAATGTGCAATTATCATCACTGCAAAAAAAAAAGGTTTTCATCAGTCCAGAACTCTAACGCTTATGACATTTTCTATATTCCAGTGGCCCACACCCTGGAAAACCTACAGCTTCAAAGCATGTTTGTAGTGCTGTAATGTTTAATGAACTCGTTTTATCACATGAATTCACTCTAATAATGCAGATCAGGTTTATTTATAGATTTAGGCAACATAACATACCAAAATAAGGTGTCCAGCTTTTTATCAGATATCCTGTAGATACTACTCTGTAATTCTAGTGACACCTTGAGTGGCTACCTAGAAACAGAGACCAGACAGGAGTAAGGGAATAAAGGCAGGTATTTATTTAAAAGGCCTTCAAAGGTACACCCCAGGGAGCCAAAGGCCACTTCCAAAATGGACCCCAAGGTGGACGACAAGTCATGGTTTCTTCACACTTTAATAGCTTTGGTTCATCTGCATATCAGCATGAATTCGTCAATTAAAACTTTAGCTAATGATGTAATTTCTTCAATTTCTCCACCTCTCTAGGGGCTCAAGTTTAGACCTTTGGGCCTAGGACAATCTGAGTGTCCTTGAATAGCAAGCTTGGAGAAGCTTTGTTGTGTCTATCTGGCCTAGGAGAGCAGCTAATGAGCTACAAGAAAGTTCAGAATTACACACTGGGCAATATAGGATTTGAAAAACATAGAAGTTAAAACCTAAGGCATCACTAGTAACTGTCAATTTAATGTCATGAGGCTAATATGAACTAGTCAGATAAATAAATGACAAGAAAATCTAGATTCTTAAGAAATTTTTACTTTGTTTGTTTACATCAGCAAATTCTGGTACTCTGCTTTGGAAAAAAAATTAATTGGGTTGATTTCACATAATTTTCCTGTTTTAACTTCTTCTATAGCAAAAGGGCTCTCACTGGAACAGAATATTCTTTGGCACCAGAAGTCACTGGAAGAGTACAAAAAACAGTCTGAAGAAAAACAGTCAAAATTAAACAAAATCAAATAAAGAAAATACATTGGCTGATTCAATTTAAAGCTCTTAATTTTCAGTCTCTGCATACATGTGAAATGTAAGCTTTCAGAAATTAAGAGATGACAATATCAAAAGCCATTCATAGATTATTTTTTCCTGACTTTTAGACTAATCAAGAATATGCAAGATTCAAGATTAGAGTCTGTCTGCCCATTTTTCTTTGTATCTCATTCATAACTTGATTGCTTTTTACTGTCTATTTACTGGCAGCTGAAATAGTGTAGATAATGGTACGGAAAGGACGTGTGTAAAGCATGGTATAACTGGATCAGTACTTCTCACAGGTTGAGAAACAGTCAAATGTTAACACACTGCAGCACCTTTGCTGCAGTGGTGGCACAGGATGCTTGGCCATGTCTGGGTCCGACATGATCACCATTCTCTATTGCCCACACAGTGTCACAAGTCACACCATCCCTTCCCGTCCTGTAAAGTAGCATGGGTACAGAGAGGTTACATAACCTGTGATATGAGAAATGCAGAAAATCAGATGCATGCTACACTTGCTTTCAAGAAAAACTTGGCTGATTCTATACTTAACAGGATAACAGTCCTGAAATGGATTTATTGCAGGAAGCAAAGAGTTTAAGACTGTCCTAGGACCATTCAAATAAATGAGCTGAATTTAGTCTGGAATAATCAAGAGATAGAAATTTCTCTTACAATATAACAAGTTTTTTTCTTTAGGTTGCTTCGGTATGCTAACTCTCCTATTTATTTCAGCTGGTCTATTTCCAGGAGTGTCTGTCCTCTTTGATTTGAAGACCACTCATGTTCACACTCAGGAATCAGATCAAAAGAAGGATGGGTCCATTTAAAATGATGATGTAAACTCACAGGTCTGTCTAGGGCATTAAGAGTGTCTCCGTTACCCCCAAACAGTCCCAAACCACTTTGGAAAATCAGGTGGAAAACTCATTTTGGCTTGTTTATTGCATCCATGAAGAATCCATATACAACCTTCCTGCAGTAACTTTCAGCTGAAAAAATCTGAAAGTGTAGATAGACAATAAATATTTGAAAAATTCAGGAAAAAGGGGTTAAAATGGTCCAATATTTAAAGTTTGTCTTTATTTATTTTGTATTTATTTATGTTCTAAAGAAAAGATGATCTCCCCAGTAGTGCAAAATTTCTAAAAATATTTACTGCATACATAACATAACTTTGCAAAAGTACAGATTAATTCCATGGTGGCCTCTTTTGCAAAATGAAATGAGTCTAAATAGTCTCAGTAAGAGCTGGACTTTTTTCAGCTTTATATTGATAAAATACTCTATATTCTAGCCTGCTGAGTCCATGTTTCTGAACAGCCATAAATAACTCTCTGTCTGATGCTTTTCCCTACAGGCAGACATACAATGACTGTATGAGAGGCACTGATTCAAAGAATGGGTAGAGGCTTTCATCAGGTTAAAAAAAAGCAAATAATACAAAGGTATACAGACCTACAAAAATATAGAAATAATGAGTAAGGGTATATGTACACAAGCCAGACATAAAAAGCATTTGGTTAGTGTTGAGGCATCATAAGAAGCATAATTATCCAAATAAAACCCACTAATGAGATTACTTAAACACTAATCAAGCTTTCTAAAATTCATCTGGATAATATGTTGAACAGATCAGTCACTCCTGGTTAAAGGAAGTCTGAAATCTGGCTTGCTCTCATGTAACAGAATTTAAATGAATATAGGCCAAAATCCACAGTTGGATGGGCAGCCCACTCGGCACCACTCTGCAAAGACAGCCAAAAGACTCATAGCTTCATAAGCATTGATTTGATGAGGTACCAAGTGGAAGTCATAAGAAAGAAGTGAACCATTTGTGAGATACTTGTTTCCTAAATGATCCCTGTCCTGTGAATTAGAGCAGTGTAGCTGTGCTATGCCACAAGCACAGCGTGAGCCTGACCATGATGAAGCACCTGCATCCATTCTTGCTCATGCTGTCTAAACCCAGCTCTCTCCACAGTACTTCTTTTAAAATTTGTCTTCAGAAGGAGAGAGACACAAGTGAATCAACGCTTTCTGTACCCTTGGGGGCCCATGGGGCGAGGAAGAATGTTAGGGGGGCTGCTCCCACCAGCATAGCCACAGCTCCCCATTTCCAAATCCACATGAAAGTCTCAGAGCCCAAAGACCTGCCAAGGATGGCAAAGCAAAACTGAAGGAACATCAAACAGGTTGGCTGGTAAATTGAAGATCCACTGTCCTTTTTTACTTTTTGTAATATTATCAAGAATATTTTCTTATTCTCTCTTGTTTTGACCACATACAAAATATGTGGAGTAGGGTTTACTGTAAGGGTTAATCTTCACTGCTCAATAAGTAGTTCTTATATCAGCAATATTTCAGCTACTACAGCCTGGGCAAGTCTGTAATTCACTCCGTTTTGTTTCCATGTTCTCTATTTTAAATCCCACCTAAGGGGAAAAACCAAATATATTTGCCTATTCTAGAGAAAAGACAAGAGGAAAAGGAAAACTATGCTGACATTTCAGAGAAAGTAGTGTTTAGTTCATGTTTTTCCCTGTCTTATGCAGATTTCTGTATATTTAATTTAAAAAATACTCCTTGAAAACGCATCTAAATTTTGTTTTGGACATAAGTTGGAGTAAATGAGGCCAAGATCTAACAGACTACTACATGTATGAATACTCTGTAGTCAAAAATCCAGAGAGAATCTATTGTGTTAATTTATGCAGAAGGAAACAATACATTATGAAATCCAAACCAATATAGAAAAACAGTCTTCCTCAAAAATAACAGCTTGAAAGGAAAGATAGTTTAATTTTCTTAGCCCAAAGAATATGGGTCAAAAACCAGAACAAGTCTTGGTATGCAAAAGCTCTTTTTCAAGTCTGAAAGAGAAGCTGGGTGAAATATCCTGCTGTCATTTCAGACATAAGTCTCTATGCTCAGACAGTTGCCCTGTTTTTCTAACAGATGGACTTAGTTCTGTCTGCAAATCTTTTCTGCACATATCAGCCCAACTTACGCTGCTGCTATCACTTCACATGGACAGATAAAAATCCAAAGCAGCCAACCAAAAACCAGCCCTCAGATATGTTGTTGATAGAATAATTTAAAAATGCGACAGGAAGGTGGTACCTGCTTGCTTTAGGAATACCTGTTAAAAGAACTACCTTGACACCTTGGTATCAATACTCCTCAACATCTAGAATTCCTTTTGCAATTTTTTTTATGAATATTTTCTATAAAAGTTGTTATTTTATAAATGTGATGACAAGTGCGTTTTTAGCACTGCAAAACATTTCAGGATTATTCTTTCTTTAAAGAAGATGATAATTCAGTGTTTGGGCAAGCTACATGCTCTACTTTTTCCCTACATGTTCAGCTTTGTTGTTGCATTAAAAATTAATCATACTTCACATAATCATCTTGAATTTAGATTTGGATTGCAAAGTTAATGCCGTATGTTAATATGAGTATCTGTGAAGGAGTTAGAATAGCCACTTACAGACAGTGAGTGATTTAGAGAAGTGATTCTTCTAACTGTAATATTAGGGGTTTAGAGGCCTGTTTTCAGCATTTGATTTTGTGTCTTAATCTGGCAAAAATAATCCCTTCTTGCCACTAGCTAAATATCAGCAGAGAGATAAAACGTCAATGAAAAACAGACAGATTACTAAAACAATAAGGAATCTAAAAGCTTCTTATTAAAAGCATATTTTAGAATCAAAACATGAGAATTATAAAATGCACTTTAAAAATATAAGAAATAATTCCTCTTGACAGTTTGATAATAATTTTCTTTTTCATTAAACTATATGATGGTCTGAGAAAAATGCTAAATATTTCCTGTTCTTTTTTGATCTCCAGTTTTGGGTTAAGAAAATTGAATGAACCTTGAGAATAAGTTCTTGGTTTCTGTCATAGCTTAAAGAAAAGAAATTAAGTACATTAATACATATAAATACAGTACACAGAAGGACACAATTCCTCCACAGTTCAATATGCTCAAAGTGGCATAAAGGATATGGAAAAAAATACATGGTGGTGTAATAAGTAATCTAATTCTGTTTCTGTGGGTTTGGGATGTGTAGACTGTCCTAGGCTGACAGAGGGTACATAATATCACTTGATCCTTCCCTCTCACATTTTTAAAATTTCCTGCATATGCTATAAAAATGTTTTTAAGAATGTTCTCTGCTTATTGACTCCCTCTGCCTCTCTGGCATAGCTCTCCTTTGTCCATCAGGATGGCAGTAATTTGCTTTAGAAGTTGCAGCCTAGAAACTATAAGCCCTTTCATAGTAAAATCATGCTTTCAGAATGATAAAGAATGAGCTTCAGCTACAGAATTAATTCTCTACTCTGATGCCTCAAGAACATACTCTCTAACAAAAAACATACAGATGGAATACAGTGATTCCGATGCAAAAGGGCATGCAGTTGTATTCCCTATTGTTGGAGGTGACTGTACATGACCTAAAGGTATTTCCTACAAATTGATCCATTTACAGAAAGACATCAAGTTTTGTGTGGATAGAAAAGAATTTTTGTTGCTGTTTCCTTGGAGGGCCTCTTTATAAAGATTGTAGTTATCTGTTAAAGGAAAGGAAAACAGAAGGATGAGATAGTGGCATCAACAAAAGCTGAGAGATTTGAAACCTACCCCAGAAAGTGTAGTATCTTAATTATTATTAACAACTGGCTTTGTTATGTTTTCCAGTGTTGTTTTGGCATGCATCTCCCTCAGTGCTGCGGCCGTATCCCTTACTCAAAGCTACCTGGTATTTTACCACCTGCTTACTCCCTTGGCACAGCTGGAAGTGGCAGGCTCAAGATTAAGGGGTTGCTGCACCACCTGGATCTTGCAATCATCCCATACCAGTTTTGAGTCCAGACTTCTTTCCTGAAGGTGAGTTATATTCCATTTTCTGCTACCATATCCCAAAAGAACCTGATAGTGATCTACAATGACACCCCTCATTGTGGACCACACCAGTAAAGGAAGGCTCCCAGACCAAACGACTCCAAAAAGAGCAAAAACCCACAGGGGATGAAGCAGTTGCAGTCCTCACTTGGGCAGCCATTCCTCTGCTTGGGGGCAACAGGACATGGTCTGCAGATAGCTCTAGTAAATGCAGGTGAAGACATACCAAACTTGAGGGGCTAGTCAGTTCAATTTAGCTGTATGATTTGAGAAAAAGTGTAGGTATTTGGCAGAAACACTGTCTTTTCCTGCTTTTGAAGATGGAAATTTTGGAATAGCTTTACAGTAAACTGCAACACACTCTGAAATGATGCACAGCAGCAAGTGTGTGTTTGTATTTGTATACTATGCGCAGTCTGCAGGGGTGGCACCTGTGGGAAGGGGACAGGGTCTGCCCTGTGCCATTTTGTCTCCAACAGACATGTCACAGGACACAGCTGAGCCCTTCAGTGGTAGTGATACCTCTCTGAAAGTACATTCCAGAAAGACCAGAAAACACCAGACAAGTGCAGGGGAGGGGGAAAAGAAGGTGAAAGAGAGAAAATGAGAAAAAGTAGAGAGAACTCCATGAGCAGATTGAGATGCTCCATGGTGAAGCAGATACCCACATGGCAGCCTGTGGGAACCCTCACACTGGAGTCATTGCATATCTTCTGAACAAAATATAGCCTGTGAAGACCCCAAGCTGGAGCGTGAAGAAGGGTAATGAGGAAAGGGTAACACTGAGAAACAGTCACATACTTACCATAATCCCCTATTCACCACTCAGTGTGAGCCTTTTGATGTGGGTGAAGTTGGGAGTGCAGCAGGGAAGCTGGAACTGAGAAAGGAGAGGAGACAAGGTGTTTTTTAATATCTTTTTAAAATTACAAAAAAAAAAGTATTGACAATAATTTATTATGGTTTCTAATAATTTATTAGATTAGTTATCTAAATCTAATTGAATTGGAAATAAATGTAATCTAATTTCTCCCAAGTTGAGACTTGTTTGTCCAAGACAGTAATTAGTAAGTGATCTCCCTATTTTTATTTCATTCCACAAGCATTCTTATCCTATTTTCTCCCCCTGTCCTGCTGAAGAGCGGAAATGAGTGAGCAGATGAATGGGCGTCTGACTGCTAGCTGAGATCAACCCATCACAATCTGCTATATACACATGTGTCTTTTCAACACAAATCCACTGGTGTCTTGTAAAAATGGGAGTGGAAAAATACTGGTTTTGTTTTAATGGTGACAAGGAAATGGATTTTACTCTTTATCTATCAAGCTCTTCCATGCTCATGTCAGCATGCCAGGATTTTCTCACTGACTACAAATGCCATAAGCTCTCAGTTCCACTAATTTTTCAAAGTAATCACATCTAGATTTAGTTTTGGCTTTACTATCCTTGTTGTCAGATTAATGTGATAGCAGAAATTATTACTTTTACAACCTTGGATAGCTGAATTAGGTTTTCAAAGGCTAAAAATAGGAAGCTACATAATGCTACATAATGCATGAATAAGAAGTACCTTAGGGATAGGTTAATATTTAATATTGGTTTGAAGTTAATGTTTGGATTCTAATTATAGTTTGAATTACTAAAAACATGATTTCAGCCAAGTACCAGCAGCTGAACAATTTGGGTTCTTTATCTTCAAACTGGTAAGAAAGTGTTTGAAAAGGGCTTTATTGTAAGTACTTCTTACAATTGCACAGGAGAGCACTGCATAGGAGTGGTCATAATTTTAACTCTTACAGTTCTATGCTAGCTGGAAATTAGGAACTGGTTAATTAAGGCAGTGTTTTAGTACTGCATGTTCCCAGTGGCAGTCCAAAAGAAGTAACTACTTCAAATGAACATTCTTTGTTCAGATGGTAGCCTTGGTCATCTTTTCAGTGATTTTAAGTTTCCATTTTATTTGGCAGAGTGTAGGGCTAGAACTGCAGTCGTGATTTCCTATGCAGAGGTGAGGCAGTCATAATATTTGGAGATTCTCCCCTTCCTGACCTGATGGATGCAATGTTCCTATCGATGTCCTAGTGAGATCTGAAGCTATTAGCACCAGATGAAGCAGCAGCACCAAAACAGAGCCTACAACTCCCGATAGCCCAATAAGTTATTATGTTTGCACAGCATCAAGCTAATGTGGACTTAGTGTTCTAAGTTAAATTAATCCTTTGTGCAACTGATGTACAGCAGCTACAAGCTGCTGTTTGTGATCAGAGGATTGAAAAACAAGCTCTGCAGGCTTCTGGTTATTTTTGGTGCATTCCAATATGTACTTCACAGTGAAACACTATTCCCAGCAACATAAAATTATTCTACAGTATTTCTTACCCATTCTGTTCAAGAATATAATTTACAGATGCGTATTATGTAGGCTTTATTCACAATTTCATTAGCAATCCATGTAGAATAGAATGTAGATGGCAAATAAAGACTGACCAAATTGAAACCCTGTTTAAGAGAAAAACACTTGGCTTTCACTATCTCATTTCATCAAAAATAAAACAAACCTTCCCCACCCCATTCCATTCCTGAAGGGCTCTATCTGATGTATTATAAATGATCTACTGCTTTTTATTAATGAATCCTGACAATTTCTTCAGACTCATATGTGAACCATTGCTGCATGTTCAAGTGATCATTCTGTCATTACACCATCTCAGACATGAAGTTCTGTTGAATAACTTTCCCAGATTTGAAGGTTATTTGAAAGAAAAAAACTTTGAAGAACGAAATAAAATCTCCATGAATAAAATAATATCCATGTGAAACAGCACTGTCTGCCTTAGCTTAAAAAAACCCATAGGGCTTAAAATTGTACCATCAAGTAAATCAGAAGAATTACTTACCTAAAAAAGTAGGACTCAAGCGATGAAGACTGTATACATTAGCACATGCACAGTAACATAACTATTGAAAGAATATGAGCAAATGATATATTTACCAGTAAAGTCCAAGTTTTAGAATAATACAAGAGATTTTAGGATCGAATATTAACTGGTCTTTCCCTTCAGTCTTCTATGTTAATTTTATTTTTTTAGCTCTATGCTCATTATACAAAATCAGAAATTCAGAACTCCATTCACTACCGTAACTGTTTTACTGCTACAGAAGATCAGATAGCAAAGCGTAGTAGTCTCAATCTTACCCTGTCTTCCAAACACACTGGTGTAAAAACCTAACCCCATCTAACTGATATTGTCATATTCAGTCTTCAAAGCCAAATCCTATGACTGTGTCTGTGGGACACAATCCCTCTGGTTGCTGGAATGAGTGATGGCACTATTCAGATCTTGCATGAGTGCTGCACTCTATCTTGTGGAGCAACACTGGCTTCACAGAGCTGAAAAGCATTCCTATTGTGTTGGGTGCAGGACTAGGCACACATTATTATAAATATGACTCTTTTATCCTAAGATACAGTACCTATCACCATTAAGCATATTGGTTCAGTCCTTTAGGCCCACAGAAATCATGGACCTCTCTGCTGGAAGTGACACCAGGGATCTCCATCAGTGCCAGGTATGCAGATAGTTCGTATGAAGTAGACATCTGCCTATTAAAAGTTGGACTAAAACAAAAAAACCATGTTTTGCCTTTGTTCATTAATCACTACTTGTTACTCCTATTCAAGTTCAAATTGTTGATGAGTTCTGCAAACTCTTGTTCTCTTTCCACATGAATGGTTAGATTTCATGCTGTATTTTCACCCCACAACTAGTGGGCCTGCATGCCTCTGGCTACTGGCCAAAAATTATAGATTTTATTGAATTGCATCACAGAACATTGACAGTAAAAATCAAAGCTTTTTTTCAAGTCAAACCAATTTAATTTTCCATCCTCTGTTGTTGACAAGGCTGAAGGGCCCTGTGTGGAAATGGCTTTTGTGGATATCAGATTTTTGCACAACATGTTGGAATTTTATATGAGATAATTTGCAGTGGTACCTCAGTTCCAGAGGACTGACCTGGTTTACCAAGACTGACCTGCTGTGACCAAAATGACAAATTTCATGGAAAACTTGGGCAAAAATTCACAGAAAATCTTCTATGGGAAATTACAGTTCTAGAAAATAAAAAAAAGGAGGAAAAAAAGAAAAAAAAGGAAGAAAAAGATTTAAAATGATTTAAATGAGGTTTTTAAATCAAGCTCTTTTATAAAAAAACTAATTTCTGCAGGACAAGTTAGCTTATAATGACATTTTTAGTAGGACATGGAGATTTTCTTATTTGGTTTGATTTAATTTTTATTTTAAAGTCATAAATTTTTGGAACTCCATGTCCAATAATTCTTGTAAAATAGCTGTGTTGTATGCAGTCTGGTAATTTTTCATTCATCTTTAGGCATCATTTTGGTTTACCTTAGTGTTCTTAGATGAAGCTTGAAGAAATTTGTTGGCTGTGTGTTTAGTAATGCTCCACCCACTTGCTGCTTCATGGTTCATACGATCCATAGATTAAAAATTTTTAAAAGTCATCAGAGTAGCAACCAATGAAAAAATATTACTGTGAGTGAAAAAGTAGTTGCAGAGATGTGTGAAAACCCCCAAGTGATTCTGCACATAAGTTTGCAGGAAATTTTCACTGAAGGTTTGATTTGAGGTTTGGTTTTAAATTCAGATATTTTTTCACTTTTTTTTGTCTGTTTTTTTTTGTTATGACATGATACTTTTCATGGATATGTAGTAAAGCCATTAGATACAGGATGTAGCTTATAAAATGGCTTCTTCATTTTAAAATACCATACAGACCCGTGAGTGATGTGAAGGGTCCCAGATAATATAATGATTATTTACCTTTGCTGCTCCCTTTTTTTTACCCTAGCTGAAAGGAGCAACACCCCCAGCCTGGGAGGCAGAAGGGTTGATAACATAGCCCTTGTTCCAGGTGCAGCTCTTCTGATGCTGTAAAGCAGGAGAGTGAACTGTAGAGTTTTGAAATCTCAAGTGCCAGTTCCTACTTCTGGCTTTTATATGCAGTGTGAAGCATTAATTGGCATAGTCCAATGCCTGCTCTGTTAATGAGGTGTGTGCAGGGGTGCAGATGTGTACACAAAAATGTCATTTGTGGACCCTAGCCAAGTAGTTATGGGCCAAAGCTCTTGAGTAATGTTAAGTTAGTGGCCTTTATGAGAACACTGTGTTGTAATTTACTGGCTGAGAGTACAACCATATATAGCTATAACTGAGTCAGAAGAAAATAATGTGTGATTTCCTTTCTGGAAATGCCAATGTGAACTAAAAAACCCTGAAAACAACCCTTTAAACTTTATTAGGTACAGCTGAGTTAAAGGAAATACTGTGGGTACTAACAGGCTAGGCAAAGAAAAAGTAGTTTGAGTTTTGAGGGAAAAATAATTCAGCAAAATATATCTATTCAGTTCCTCTACAGGTGCTCCTTTTTTTTTTTTTCAAAGGTCAGTCTTAGCATCTGAAATCTAGTAGCTGAGAATAAATTCCATGTACAAGACACATTAAGTGGAGGGAAACATCCATGAACATTTGACAAAAGAAGGCGTCTGTAAAAAAAGTTAGTATTTTGCAACAGTGTTTCTTACTTCTTTTAGTTCTGTCCTTTCCTTCTACAAATTATACTACAACAGAAATAATTTTTTTTAAATTAAGCACTGATATTGCACAATATAAAACGTACTACTGGTGCTATAACAGAACAAGATCAGCACTAACTTATTCTTTCAAAACCTACATAGATTTCAAAGAGATACTTATATTTTACTGCACTATTTATTTTATTTTAACATCCTGAATATAGAGAGAAATCATGGGTTAATGGGAAATATATGTGGATTCTTGCTCCTGAGGAGCAGGCTGGCTCTGCTCCAGCAAAGCTCTCAACTTTTAGCACTAAATTAGTCCTAGAGATTGAGTACAAGACCCTTGAAATGTCAGGCCCTACAGATTTACAGGGCAGGATTTTGCATGTGTGTAAACCCATGTAGCTTCCTTCACTGCCTTGGTGGAATTAGTCTGATTTATGCAAGCTGAAGATTTGTCTCAGTACAGACTTTAACAGGGGATTTCCCCGGTCTTTCCTACCAAAGGCAAGTAATCATCGCTCAGGAGAACCAAGAGCTGCAGAGGGAGCTTGTTAAAGAGAGCACTGGAGCTGAAATGTGGGCTAGCATCATGTAAGAATCAGAGAGAAGGGGAGAATTTCAGCTGAGTTTGACACATCCAAGAACTGCTTGTGAAATAAAAGACTGCAGTAAACACTCCACTCCACAAGCTAAGGACTCATAGAAGGAGGCCAAATGAAAATCATTCTGTAACTACAGAACTTGTAGTTCTGTCATTCACATAAATATACTGAATATCTTTTCCCAGGCACAGCTGTTACGAACAATGTTTTGTACAACATAGATGATAAAGCTAAAAAATTATACAATTCTTAATATGCATTGTTTTCTTTTCTTTTGCGCAAGCTTCTCCACTATTTTATAACAATAATTTATCCCACATTTTTTTGTATGCAGCTATCTGTGTTTTCCAAAATAGAACAACTAATTTAGAAAGGTCACCAAATAAAATAATACTGACACAGCATTCTTTAGTAGAGGCACAGAGAGATTCCTTGGCAGTTTGCTACTGATTTAAACAGGACTTACAAGTGTATATGCATGGATAAATGTACATAAAGATTCTCTCAAGGTTTAATGTGATAACAATATTAATGCACTATATAACATGCTTGACTGGAGCAGTAGTCAGAGGCTACCAAGATCTCCACTGAAACAGAATTGCAGAGCCAAGAAATTTATCTGTAAATGCTAGCATAAACTGTTTTGTGCAACGTTCAAGAAGCATAGAAATCTATGAACCGCTGAAGTGTTTAAAATGGGTAGCAATTGTTCCACTGATGTGTTATTTCAAATCATTCCAAAGTTGAGATGACATGGACAGATTCAAACAGTTCATATATAAAACTGGAAACGAGACAAAAACAATTTGTTAGAAGAGAAAAAAATTATCCCTTAATGAAATGAGCAGAAATTCTTGCAATTTATTATCAGTAATGCTGGACATTAAAAAAACATCAAGGAAAACATAAGAAGAAATTAGGAACATTATACTTTATTAGTTTTAATTAAACATTTGGGAGAGTCTGTAAATTTTTGGAGCAGTGCTGCGTAAAAGTGATGCTTACTCGGCACTAAGATTAGACCCTGGAGGCAGAGTGTGGCAGACACCATTTGTGAATTACAATCCTTGCTCTTTGCCCATAGAAGTTTGTAATTTACTGGTCTCCTGTCCTAAGAATAAACCACTGCCTTTCCTTCTCCAGGCTATCCTGTGTGTTTTGGTCCAAGAACAGGCACGGAGTTGCCACCTGCTCTGTTCTGCCTCTCTTGTCTTCTTGAACCTCAAGTTCTCTGGAAGAAAATGGAGCAAAACGCCAGACTTCCTTCCATGTGACCATGTGAAGACTAATTAGTAAGAACAGAGATCTTAGGCATATACCAATTCACAATATAATTCTTCATTAGATTTAGCTCCTAGGAGCTTCTCATCATGGCCCCTATTATCTGAAAATATTGGTAACTTAGTGAGTTACATATATGAAAGAGACCCTGATGTGATCCCCTAGGTGATTATATAACCAGGAAGGAGACAACAACCCCTGCCAGTCTGCTTCAGAATATTTTACAGAACAGGAATCTCTTGCTCCTCCCAGTTACCACATTTTTGGTGTTGCTTTCAGTTAAAAAAATAAACCATCTTTGGCTTGGTTATGAAAAGATTAGTTGACATGATGAGCAAATTCTCAACATTTATCTTCTTTTTTATTACTTTACCTGATACAGTTATTAGTTATTTAATCTGATCAATAAATATGGCAAGATACACTGATAACAGAGTTAAAAAACACTTCAGAGCATCTATAAATGAATTTCCATAAATAGAAAGTTTCTTCTTCAAAGACCACAAGCCCACAAAACCCTTTTTAGCACTATAAAACCACTATAAATCTTTTGCACAAAAAAACCCCAAAACAATCCCAAAGCAATATAAACCACCAAATCCATGTTTCAAAAAGAGAGAATGGGGAGTCTGAAGGGCAATTCTAGCACCTTCAGTCCCTCCAATGTACAACAGCAAATGATTTGTAAGGTCTAAATGCACAGAAGCAGTACCATTCAAAGACGCAGTTAAATTTAGCAATTGCATGCTAAACTGATCATCAGCTTCATAATAACAGCAAAAATATCATTATGGCTCTATATTCTTAATCTAGACAATTTTGATTTTTCTGTGGGTATTTATTCAGAGTATGCTGGGCTTTCAATACTGGAAGCAATAGAATGCTGGGGTTTGGCCTCAGTGATCACAGCCTATATCCATTTTGAAAAATAAGCACAAATTGGAAAGACCATATTTGAATGAAATGTTAAGACCTAATTCACATCTCTTGGCATACTGTGAGCACTACTTCAAAGCTCTATAGCCAAGCATATTCAAAAGCAGGAAGGCCAAATATCACCAGGGTTTTTTCCTAATTCGACTTTGAATTGCTAAGAGAGATGCTTGCAACAGCCTATGCAAACATCACAAAAAGGTTTTTCAAGCACCTGACACATTGAACATCTTCAAGGGTAAGTGGCATTGGCAGCAGTTTCATTCAAAGAAAACTATGAACTGGGAGTTTGAACACGGAGGGCATGAATTCAATAAAATTCAGTCTGTGATAAACACAAAATGTCAAGGGAGAGGGGGAGGATTTTTGCTTTGGAGCATTGAGCCCAGTAATTCTGATTCAGCAGCATCAATTACTCAATCTATTCCTCATGTGGGGAAAATATTTATTCTAGCGAGATCCTCCCACAAGGGCTTAATGCAGAGGAAATAGTGCTTGGCAGAAAATAATTTCTTGCTGTTTTTCTCCATTGAAACCATTCTATTTTGTTGGCTTCCCTTTTTAGTCCACAGAGCATTGAATAAATGTATCAATTAGTTGTTTCAACCTTATAAAGAAAATTTTACCATGATTGATTCAATAAAAAGTGAGGTAGTCTCCTGTTATAGTATCAGCAAATTTGATGACTAGTGAAAATAACCATTTAAACTGCACAGATCAAATTAAATTAGGCTTTTTCAGATGGCTTTGATCACACTGGACTTTCTTGTAGTCTGTTGAAAGATACGTCTCTGATTATCTTTATGTGAAAGGCTTGATATTAATTAGTTTTAGAATTTTCTAAAAGATTTCATATTATAGGAAGGAAAGAATTCTATTAAAGCTTTTTTTTTTTTTTTTTTTCCAAATAAAAGAAAGCCCTTGTCAAAATACCAGTAAGAAAGTGGCTTGTTTTTCTCCTCTGCAGGACATTAGGCCTTTATATAATTACTGCCTGATTCATAAAGGACACTAGGCTGGCAGGTCATTTGAAATAGGTTTCTGGGAAGTAAATAACTGCAAATTAATGCAAAAAAAGCAGCTATAGACATGTTGGCACTGGAATAATAGAAGGCATGTGTGAGCAACTTTATCCAATGGGATTATGTTCTTATATACTATTTCTATATTCCTCAGACATAATGCTGAATATAGAACAGGCAGGCTTATTTTAGTGTTCACACGTAGTTTAATAGCTGCATTAACTCCATATATTGTTAGTTTACTAACGCTTTAATCTCTGTGACAGTGACATTTCTACTCACTTTCAGTATAGTCAAGTATGTTTTAGAACACAGAAGGACAAGTATGACTTTTTATCATTTTTTTCCCCGAAAATTAGATTTCTCATTGTTAACAGAAATTATATCTTCAAGGCCCTCTATCAAACTGTTTTCAAATCAGTGGTAAATCACTGTGCTGGCAGGGTAAATCAGCCATTCATGGGAGGACCATAGTCTCACCTAGTTTATTGTGCTGTTGGGTCTAAATATGTGACCCAGTCAAGAACTCCACAGGCCTGGAAATACACAGATTCTGCAAGATAATGAGGAGCAACATTAAGTAGCCTTCTTCCAGTTAGAAGACTTAAAATGGGGCTTTGTTCAAACTAGAACATAAGATTAAACCTAACAATTCTGTCCCCTGTCACACATTTTGACATATTCAGGGCCAGTTGAGAGCCCAAGCACGGCAGAAAATCAGAGTGGCACCAAGCATTACCTGGCTTTAAGCAGACCTGTGGTTGCTGCTGGTTATTTAAGGAAAAAGCATTGCTCTGCAGTTGGAGACAAAATTACAGGTCTCAGACTTACAAGATTCTCAACTTGAATTGCATACAGATGTGGAATTTGATTTTTAAACTATACATGAGCTTGAAATTAATCAATATGTTGCCATCATCAGACACTTTCTCAGAAAGGAGGAAAAGTCTCCTAGAACTGGCAAAACAAATATATAAATCTTTTCATTCTATTGCTATTAATTCAGGTGACACATTACTGATCTTTTAAACATAATGTTACAGGGCAGACAGAGATATAAATGGAATTTGTAAAAATATTTTCTGGAGCATTTAAGCATTTTTACAAACTTAAAAAGCCTCAGTTTTTCATCTGAAATACTCTTATGGGTTCTGTAGTGGGTTTGTTCACATCTTTTACCTTTTGTGAGATAAGAATTAGGAGGAATGCAAAGCAGGCTCCAAACTTAAAGAATATGAAGAAATTTATTAACATAACTAAAAGAAAAGGATTAATAAGAGTTAAAATACACCATTAGAACACTTTTCTTCCCCCCATCCTCCCTCCTCTTTCCAGTTACAACATAAAGGCACAAACTTGAGATTATTTCAGTCAGTTTATCAACTCTGTAATAGTCTTTCATCAGTTCATTTAGGGAGAGGAATCTCTTCTGCCCATGCTATGGGG
>VZRQ01005509.1:27246-84012 GCA_013397975.1 Machaerirhynchus nigripectus | reverse complement strand
ATGTGGCAGGTCTCATCTCTTCTGGGGAATTTACAGTTCAGAAGGGGTTAATCTTACCCAGAGCCTTGGCTTGCAGCTACAACTTATCTCTCTGTTGGTTACATGAATCTCTGCTGGGCAGCAGCCAGGAGCTGGTCTCAGCCGGACCTGTAAAAGTTCATTTTGGCTGCCCTGGAGAAGGAAGGGAGAGCATCATGGCCCTCATGGAGCCGCAGGCCTGGACCCGGGCCCTGCCAGGGCCAAGTGGTCAGGCCCGGTCAGGCCTGGCCAGGCCCAGCCTGGCCATGAAGCCAGGGCCCTCTTAACAGCCTGAAAGCCGGAAGGAAAAGAAATTTCCCAGGCTCCCACATGGTTTAAATATGTAAATTTTGAGAAGCACTATTGGTCTATACAACTGTCCATCAACTCAGGTTCAAACCATCACAGGTTCCTCATGTGAAGGAGTGGCTGCAATGTACAGAGCTCAGTCAGCACTGGTGTGGTTGAGAGTGTCTGGGTAAGGATTAAGGGACAAACAACGCAAACGGAAGATGATGGCACCAATGAATTATTCTTCAAGGAACCAAGGAACACCTTTAAATCTGCCTTTGTTGCTATCAGGGATTTCAACCTGCCAGAGGTTAACTGGGAACACCACACAGCTGGCACAGAGGGTCCTTCAGGTCCAAAGGATTCTTAAAACACCTGGATGAGAACTTCATGATACAGGTACTAAGGGAGATGACTAGGAGAGGTGTCCTCCCTGATTTGTTACTGGTTAGCAGAGTCTCCTGAGTGAAGTGGTGATTGGTGGTTGTCTTGGCCACAGTGACCTTGAAGAAAGAAAAGCTCGTAACTAGCTACCTACACTGAAAGAATTTTTTTTGAAATCTAATTCCATCATTCCTAGCCTCACTATCTGCTTCATTTAATAATTACATTTACCAGCTTGAGCCAGCTGGCAAAATGAAAAACTAAACAAAAATATCTGGAGTATTTTTGGATGGGAAACTGAAATTGAGTAGTGGGGGAAATAGACAAAGATGAGCAAAAATGGAAAGGCTTTAATTTTTTAAAAAATTCACAGGGCTAGAATTTTGTGCTGTGGAAGGAACTGTCAGAGAAGCAAGATTCTTCTAATTGCCAGTGATAGATCTACTGCCTTCTTAAATGCATGTCTCCCACCAATTGCCTGTTTCTCATGAGTGTTTGGTTCTTTCCCAGGAAAACACATTTCCACTGGTCCTTAAACAAAAGACAGTCTCTTTTTTATTTCCGTGGTCAGTTTCCTTAAAGGAGGAGAAAAATTAATGAAGAAATGGGCAGCAGATAAGATTTTACATGTAGGTGCACTAGCACATTTACAGCATTTTTTATGTTTTTTTATAAGGTAGAGGTAGATTCAGTAGGGTAAGAAAATACAGAGTGTCTGTGAAGGTTGTTTCAAAACCAGAAGTTTGACTGCAAGCTATTTTTAATTTCCTTTCAATAATCCAAGAAAAATGTTCCAAGACTATCTAAAAGTTTCTTTAGATGACTGTCTTATGTTTTCAGAAAATGAGAAATCTTTGGTAAATCTGGGAAACACTTTTAGCATGAGGCTCTTCAGCTCAGTACTCCTTGCTGAATGTACTAAGAAATAGCAGGCAAATATTGTTAGGTGAAGGGGTTGTTATCCTTTTGGGGGACAAAATTTAGAATACCGCAACTAATTCATAAAACTTATTTGCATCTCTAAATTTTTTGCATCTAAAACAAAAGGTAAAAGCACAGATGAGGATTTCATTCACCAAAACAAAATGCAGTTAATTGTAGTTACTGGTGTAGAGGGAATTCTTTCATCATAATTTCAGTGATGGAAAGATATAGTATTGAGGCTTGCTGCCAGGAAATAACTAACGTTCACTACATTTTATACTCTCATTTGCATTCATAATGGAAAGGGAGATGTTCAAGGAGAAAGATTTTTTGCCTTGGTGGAGTATTAAAAGGATAAACTAAGGCGGGCAAAGTGATATCTTACTTTTTCTGGAATTCCTTTTTGAGTAAAATAAAAAAGATAAGAGATGTAAGGTTATTTTCTTTCTGAGAACCTGTGTTTCAAGCATCTAAAACAATTCATAGCATCATAGAAATATTTGAATTGAAAGGGACATTGAAGATCATATTGTTCCAAATCCCCTGCCATGGACAGGGACACCTCCCGCTAGACCAGATTGCTCGGAGTCCATTCAGCCTGGCCTTGAACATCTTCAGGGATTATCCACAGTTTCTCTGGGCAACTTTTTCCTGTGCCTCACCACCCTCACAGTAGAGAGGTTCCTCATAATATCTAATCTAAACCTACTCTCTTTTAGTTTGAATCCATTCCCCCTTATCCTGTCATGCCCTTGTAAATCATGCCTCTCTCTTTCTTGTCTGCTCCCTTTAGGTACTGGAAGTTCACAATTAGGTGTGATTACCCCCAAGCCTTCTCTTCTCCAGGCTGAACAAACCCCATTGTCTCAGCCTTTCTTCAAAGGAGAGATGCTCAGTCCCTCCAGTCGTCTTGGTATCACTCCTCTGGACTTGCTCCTGTAGGTCCCTGTCCTTCCTGTGCTGGGATCCCAGAGCTGGATGCAGCACTGCAGGTGGCATCTCACCAGAGCAGAGCAGAGGGGCAGGATCCCCTTCCTCACCGTGCTGGCCACATCACTTTTGATGTATCCCAGGTAATCGGTTAGAAGCAAGAGAGAGAGATGGAGAATAAAAAAAAATGTTTCCAGACAAGGCATGGACAGCTCAGGAAGGACAGTATGGATTTAACACCCTTAAGCTGGAATTTACTAGAATCAAAGCAGATGTGACATTGTTTTACCTTGCTAAGTTCTGCATTTACTAGAATATGAAGTATAATTTTGTTAATGTGTGGGACAATACCAAATGCATTGCAGATGCTAAGATTGTAGCTACACTGGGCAATGGGAAAGGAGATTTATTGGCAAAAGTGTAAGAAAATACAGAAAAAAATTTTATCCATCTTCTCTCAAATTTAAAATAAATCCATGTGAGTGTCTCCAATAAGTAGCTGAGTTTCTGTTATGACAAATAAATGTTTCATAACATTGTTTTCCTGTGAAATGGTCAATTAGAACTGTGGAAGATAGGGAAAAGTGGTTTGTTTTTCCAATTTAGCTTCTCTTTCTGCACCCTTCAGTACATGAGCATAACCTGAGGATGTGCTACTCAGATTTGTTCCTTCAGGCAGTAGCTTGCTTTAAAATTAGCTTAATCTTGTGCTTTGCTCCAGTGTGTACGAGGCAGCTGGTAAATAGTCTTATTCCTTCAGTCAGCTTTCCTGGAAGAGTAAGTCATATAAGGTCAAGGGATTTCTCTTTTGGGTGGGTGGGCAGGAAGGATAGGAAAGCCAAAACTGAAGGTCAGGATCATGGTGGCAGATGTTAATTTCAAAAGCGTCTCACTATCAGGGAGAAAAAAGAACAAAAGTAATGCCTCAGCATCATTGTTTTTACTTGAAAGCAAACAAGTAGAAGTACTATAAAGGGAGAGATTTAGAGATGCTTAGCCATGACAAAAATCACACTGAAGTGCCAGAAGCTAACATGCAGGAAATCAAAACTTTATTTTTATATAAGTCTTACTCCTTTGAATGGTCTTACATGGATATCTCACATATGCGGTAAGCTCTAATTTTTCAGCAGCAACAGCTATAAAGAGGCTAACTTAAAGGTAAATTAACTTAGTAAATTAAGGCTAATATTTATTTTTTGTCATTACAACCTTAGTTTTGGAAGATAAAACCAGACATGTCATGGTTGACATGACAGTTATATATATTACCTTTACAAAGCTGAAATAAGTGAAAGAAATTACACAGTTCTGAACCTACAGTGGGCAGATTTCTCCCTCTATTTGTTCCTGAATATACTGGGAAGGAAGAAGAGAGAAAACTTTGCTTTGGTTAAATTTACTAAAACAGAAATATATGGGAGACCTTCAAAGTTTTGTGAGACAATGGTAGAGGACACTGTTAGCAAATGGAAAGAAACTACAGGTGTTTAACTTGATTCTGCTTTCAATTCAGATAAAAAAGAGGAAAAGACAGTATAAGGAGAAGAACATTCTATTTCATATCCAGGTAAGTAAGATTAACTTTTACAATAATCTGAAATTTTCTCTTGAAATTACTTTAGTTATCATGAGAGGATAAATTACTAAGAAAAGAAGTCAACAAAGAAAGAAAAATAGAGTAAATAACTTTTTCACTCTTGGGTCTTAAAAATATATTGTTACATCTTTCTTACCACTCATTTTGTGGTGAAAGAAAAAAGACTAATTTGTAGAGGAAACTTGGGAGATGAAAATAAGGATCAAAATGGGTATTAGTGGATATTAATGCATAAGAAAATGCAAACAAAGCTACCATTTCAAAATCAAATTTCACCAAACCTTCAAGCCTATTTTTCTAATCTTCTTGGTACAGAAGGACTGATGGATTTTAATTAATTCAGAGTCAAAAGTCGCAGAAGGACTGGAAAAGAAAGTTTCATTCTGACAAATATAAAACTGAGCTCTTACCTTTTTTACACTTCAACAGCATGTGTAGTCTTACCTTTGCAAAAATCCCAATCTCAGCTTGTTTTCTTTCTCTAATGTACACTTGACTGCATTTATGATGTCAGGCTGCTTTCTACAGTGAAAGATTAAAGTAATACTAACCACCAATAAGAGCCCAGGAATGGGAATGCTAAACTGAAGGAAAAAAAGTTATTTTCCTGCTGTTGCTTATGACAAAAAAGTGCAGTAAAACAATAGTCATTGCGTAACATTTACCTCATTGTCCTGTTCTTAGAATTTTATTCTGAGCTAAGATCAGCAGTAGCTCAATATTTTTAAGGAAAAGGAACAAAACCAGACACTTAAACCACTAGGCAGAATTTAATACAACAGTGTTGGTTCAGCTCCTATCTCAGTAAAAGGGGTTGATTTTATCTTGAGTATTAGTAAGTTGAACAGGAACTGGATATGTTTTATTCCTTCCTTTTTTAATATTTTATCACTTAGGGTACATACTTCAACCTATAATGGCATACAGCTATGCCTGATAGAGACCAGTGAAAGGAAAGATGAATAGTTTCCAATTCAGTATTTTATCTCCAGTCACCATGAGATGATTTAAAATTGATTCAATTGAGTGAAGTGCTTTATTCTTTCTAATAATGTGGTATTTTCTCAAACTGAGAAGGCCAACCGTGCTCCGTTTTCACAGTTAGCCTACATGGATTGCTTTCTGCTTTGGTGATATGAGATCCCAGCTAGCCGTCTCACTTCAATCTGGTTGTTTCAGAGTATGTTTTACTGTGTCTCTCAAAACTACTTTACTGTTTGTCCTTCAGAACAGGCACAAAAAGGTTTCTCTAACAGAAGTGTCTCCAGTTCACAAAATTAATGTAGAATGGCTGAATAACATGAGAAGAAAGAATAAGTCTCGAGATCTACATCTGAAAGTGAAGCACAAAGATCTATAAACAGTTTGTTATGATTGAATGTGTCTGCTGCCCTTTGCCCAGGCCTCTGGCAGCAGGCAGTCGTGTTACTGAGGTGGCCAGCACCCCAAGACCCACTCTCGTTTGCAAATTCTTTAATAATGGCTGATGCAGTCTGTTATAAAATTGAGTATTTATTTAATAGACACAAAACTAACAGACAGAAGACTTAAAACAGACTCTTATTACACAGGAATAAGACAAAAGGGAATACTAGTACTATACATGTGGGGTCAAAGGTACCATGAAATTTACTGCTAGTAAAGAAATAACGTAACTTAGGATCCAATGTTTCTTACCATCCAATTCTTGGTGGAGCACACATCAATATCCCTTCTCTTAATTCCCAGGAAAGTAACCACGGAATCTGCGTCCAGACTTCGGGAAGAAGTCTCACGTGCTTTCAGGGCATGATGGTAGAAGGCTTCTCAGGGTGTGTGTAGGAGACTTCTGCGTCTGTGATAATTCATGTGGACGTATAGACGTAATATTATAGATGTAAGAATAATGTATTTGGGTCACCGATGTTTATTTTCTTTTATCTCTTTCCACATCTGCTCCCATACCAAGATGTGTATTCGGGACTGGGGCTCAGACTCTCAGGTGCCTGGAGGTGACTCCTTCCTGGCCTCTCTGCCCCCCTGCTAGGTTCTCTGACCCCTTGCTGGGCTATTAATCTGACCTGAGTTATCTCTTCCAAATGCCCCAGCCATTAGAGAGAGAGGAGGATGTCCTGCCACACAGTTCAAGCACAAAAATGCCTAGAGGCGATTACAAAAACAATGTAAATTGTGGGAGATGTTGGATTCATATATGTTTTAAAACAGCATTGATGAAAAAGATGATATTATTCCAAGGCACATGGAAATGTGTGATGTACTGGTTCATTAGACTTGCCACAGACCTTCTGGATGGAAATAACTCTGGTGTTTCCACCTTCCTATCTACACAACTGGCTAAGATCAGTGAAAGAGCTCCTAGAATTGATTCCTGATTTTCCAATAGAAAAAATTTCCTCTGACTGCCTTATTCCTCATAAAATATTTTAATTTTGTTGTTTCTAATAGAATTCCAGATTAAGAGTGATTAAGTAAGGCATAAAGGAGAGAGAACTGAAAAAACTGGGCCACCTTCGTGGGTCCATTACACATCACCCATCTAAACTCTCTTTTTCAATCCTTGATTTATAAAATGAGTGATGGTTCCCTGCTTGCACAGAGTGATGGTTTTCAAGAATGATACTCTATAAAAAATAGTTTGAGACCTAGATAAAGACATGACAGCACAGTGAACTTTTTGCTCATAAAGAAGGTGAGTTTAGTAGGTGCTTTGCTCCCATCAGTGCATTTTTCTCTTCTGCTTGCTGTATTTTCATTTATTCTCATAGAACAGCAAACTCCTGTTTTGAGTCCTCCCAGCACAGTCTCAGCTTGGACTAGGAACTGAAGGCATTTTGAAATACAATTTTTATGTTCCTTTCTGTGTCAAGAGACTAGAGCCCTTTTGAATTTAACATATAGTACCACCTCAGAATTCCCCTTATCAGAGTCATCATATGTTTGACATAATTGATTGACATTTCCTATTTATTTCCAGGTCAGATATTAAAGTGATCAGATTCTTTGTGCAACAGACTAAATAGTATTACTTTTTTTTATTTTTTAAGAGAGACACATACCAAGTCCTATTTGTCCACTTGTATAATGTGTACAGTATGACTGCCTGTATGGAAAAGAAAAGACCTCTCTTGAAATTAAATGACACATTTTATGGAATGAATGACCCATTAGGTTAGATAGATGCAATGACTTTCACTGTCAGGCATTAATAATCACATTTTTGCACATCAGCTTGTGATATCTGCATCTGAACATTTAAAGCCTCAGACCTTTCTCTCAGAGATTGTGACTTAAGAAGGGCCAAATTGTTGGCCTGACAGGAAAGAATTCTGCTCTTCTCAAGAGAAATAAATAAATAAAATCTCAACCTTCTCTATTTAGTCTATCACTATTTTTATGTAGTCTTTCCTTCTGCTTTTCTGAAGCCTTGTTGCTACTAGAAAATCATGGAAATGGAAGGACATTAGAATCAGACGAGTTCAAAAACTGACACTAAGGAAAACTATGCATGCAATTAAAAAAACCTGGTGAGACCAGTGACACTTCAAAAAGGAATAGACACAAAAGTTGCAAGGTTCATAATTTACATATATATACAGACAAAATGTACAATGCATTGCCCTTGAAGTATTTGTATATTTTGATGTGATCAAGAAGCTTTAACTGTAGAACTATCACACAGTCCAATGTGGCATATTATTCTCCTATGATACAAGTTTCTTTCTCTCATTTCATTTATTGTCGTTGTAACAAAAAAATAAGAGAGTTGGTGTTTAATTCTAAGAATTGGTGTTCATCTCTTTTCATAAGATCAATGAAATTCAGATAACCTTATCAAGACTGGCAGTGTGTTGGCTATGTTCCATCAGTTCTCACTCACGTTTACTCCCTTTTCTAATACTACAACCTTTGCACTCTGTGTTGTCTACATAGGACACAATTTGTGAATTGATAGCCATATTGATTTTTTAAAATAAATTCTGATTCTTAAAACCCAGAGAAATTTTTCATTCTTCCCAGTATCACTGAAAAGCTTTCAGTAGATGCTACTTCTGTAAAAATAATGTACCAATATTCTTTACCTATTAACACACATAAAATATAAACTCATTGCATTAATCTTTTTCATTAAAAAAATATAACATCATATATTTTAATTCAAACTGTGTGGGAATAATGCTTTATAAAATAACTCAATTTTAATGTTGTTGGTTAAGGCAAGAAGTATAGATGTTTGTGAAGAAAAATCAATCGGTGATTATTCCCTCAATATTACTGTGTTTCTGTTAAAAAGTTGTAACTGTATGGTAAGCTAAGGGTCTAATTTATGACTCTATTCATAAAACTTGTTGTACTTCACATAAAGAGCATAAATATAGTAGGAGACAATAATTGCCAGCCCAGTTTTATTGAAGGTGTAGTTCTACGTAAAAATCAACAAATCACATACATCAGGTTCAACACAGAGAGAAACATTTTAGTGGAGGATCCATTTCATGCAGTTTCTTCTGCCAGGAGAGCACTATTGCACTATTGTGGCTATATGTTTTACATTTCATGTGATTGTACCTGTCTCTGTACTGTCATTTATTTTTTGTTCTTGGTTTGGTTTGGTTTGGTTTGGTTTGGTTTGGTTTGGCTTGGTTTTTGGTGGTGTTCAGGGTTTCTTGTTGTTTTTCTTGTGGGTTTTTTTAGGGTTTTGGTTTTGGGTTTTTTTGTTGTTCTTATTTTGCAGATAAAGCATATTTTGTAACCTGCATTTTCCTGAAACAGAAAACTTGTTCATCAAGCACCCAGTATACTAAGCTTATCTTTACTTTAATGAGCAATACAGCACTGAAGAAACCTTCAATTTCGTAAACACGGAAGAAAGTAATGAAGATGACATGACCTTTTCAGTAATTTTGGTATGCAAGTTAGGAGAAAAATGTATAGAAGCCTTCAGAAAGCATAACAGAATGGTACTAGGGCTAAATAATTTCAATATGTCTAGGAGTGAAATAATATTTCTTTCAAATGAGTTCAGCAGAAGGAATGAAGGAAAACATTCAAAGGAAGTAAAATTATTTGAATTGCTGATAGTTACAAAGTTTCCATGCCATCCTTTCCAAGGGAAATTATCTTTACCTCCATTTCTCAAGTTGCCAACCTCGTCTAATTTCCTTTCTCTGTCCTTCCATAAAAAAATAAAAACCTGCTTGATGAAAAAAGAAAGAACGTCTAAATGTTCACAAAGTGCATCCAAACATGCATGTGTGAATGCCTAAGCAGTGCAGTTTTCCTTTCAGAATGGCCCTTTTGTTGCCTTTTCCATTCATTTTTCAAGCTTTGTTTGAAAATGTAGATAAGTAAACTGAATTCCAAGTGTAAACTTTAAAAAAACAGCAATTAAGCATATTGTGGAATACGTGTTCTGAATTTGATTTGCTGACCTGAACAAAAGTAGTAAACATGTTAGGAGACATCAAACTTTATTTTTCTATGACTGCGTTAGAGGCAGGCTGTCAGATAAAATAAACATGGTAGCCCTAGTGAGGCTGACGGATTTACAGCCATTAAGGAGGTAGTTCATTATGTTAAGCCAACAGCCACTTTTGACAAGAAAAATCATTTAACCTTTTCACATAAAGCCTTCCAATTAACTTCAGCCTGAGACACAGCAGACCCTTCTCTGTTTTCCCCTGTCCAAAGAGCTACATGGCAAGGTGTGAACTGTGATTGTTTACAAACCAAATTGGAGAGGAATTAAGATAGAGGATACCACTTTGATTACAAACCACAGTTTGTAATCAGAACATATTTCTGTCTTTAGAATTTGAATTTTAGAACTTAGAATTTTACCACAGCTTTGTAGGACATAACTACATGCAATATGGTTCTTTTTTCTCTTGTGTTGTGTTTGGGGAATGGTACTCACCACTTCAGTGCCCCACCAAGACTCCAAAACTGGACTGCCTGTCTCTCTTGCTCCCCCTATTTTGCCCTCCCCCTCTCCTCTGTCATGGGATGGAGTAGAGAATCAGAGGCACAAAAGACAAAGATGGTTGAGATAAGAAAAATTTACTGGAAACTGCAATGAGATAAGAAAATGAACAGTATCAGCAGCTGAGAACACCCCCACACACCCTCACCCACAATGGACAATACCAGATGGCTCCTCCTGCCATGTTTTCTGAACTGGAAGGACCCTTTTCTCCCCAGAAGAGAGTCCCTTTCCCACACCCCCAGCAGTGATGTGAGGTGGTATAGAATAACCTCCAGGTCCTGGCCATGCCCCCTCCTGGCTACTGCAAAAGTTAACCATGTCCCTGCCAGAATCATGGAAAAGACCTCCAGGACCATCAAGTCCAGCTGTCAGCCTGGCACGATCACCATGTGCACCTCTAAACATGTCCTCAAATGCCATATCCACGTAGTTTTTGAACACTCCCAGGGAGAATGACTTCACCACTTCTCTGGACATCCTGTTCCAATGCCTGACCACCCTTCTGGTGAAGAATTCTTTCCTAATATCTAATCTAAACCTCTCCTGGAACAACTTGAGGCTATGTCTTCTTACCTTGTCAGTTGTTACCACCTCGCTTACAACCTCCTTCCAACCAGTTATAGAAAATCCTACAGTCACTATCCTTGTCATGCTGGCCACACAGTTTCTGATACAGGCCAGGAGGCCATTGGCCTTCTTTGGCCACCTGGGCACACGCTGGCTCATGTTCAGCCACCTATCAACCAGCACCCCCAGGTCCTTTGCCACTGGGCAGCTTTCCAGACACTCTTCCCCCACTCTGTAGCCGTGCCTAGGGTTGATGTGATCCAAGGGAAGCGCCCAGCCCTTGGCATCGTTGAACCTTATGCCACAGGCCTCAGTCCATTGATCCAGCCTGTCCAGATTCCTCTGCAGAGTCTTCCTGCCCTCCAGCTGATCAACACTCCCACCTTTGTTCTTCGTTCCTCTAAATACATTAAATGGCAATCCTTTTGCTTGTTAGACACCTTCATCTGAAGCCAGTCCATGTTTTTAATGCACATATGATTCAAACTGCAACAAAGGACATGAACACTTCAACTACTAGATGCTTCTTCAAACAACATTTTCTTACGTAAAATCATAGGATCATAGAAAATCTTAAGCTGGAAGGAATCCGTAGGATCAGCCAATCCAGCTCCTCAGAGGTCTACATAAAACTAAACCCCATGACTAAGATATTTGATCAGATGCTCCTTGAAATGTCCCAAACTTGCACTTCCTTCACTTCCCTAGGGAGTCTATTCCAGTGACTGACCACCCTCTGGGTGACGAACCTTTTCCAAAAGTCTAGTCTGAGCTACCCCTGGCGCTGTTTCACGCTATTTCCTCAATTTCTATTGCTGATGACCAGACTGAGATTGTCATCTTCTCTCCTGCCCCACTTGAGGAAGCTGTAAACCATCATGAGGTCTCTGAGCCATCTCTTCTCTCCGCTGAACATGCCAAGTGACCTCAGCCACTCATTGTAAGTCTTGCTCTCAACACTTCCCACCAAGTTTGTTGCCCTCCTCTGGACACACGCTAATAGTTTGGTGTCTCTATATATTGTGCACCCGAAGCTGCACAAAGTTCTTGAGATGGGACTTCAATGGTGCAGTGTAGTGTAGAATGGGATATTCACACTAAAGGTGCATTTCGTTCCTTACCAGTGAAAAGCCACGAAAGACCAATGAAACCAGCAAAAGAACCAGATTAGAGATAGCAGTAGTCTGCAATTAGCTGACCTCTCCCTTCCTAGAGCAGTGCTTCTTTTTACCCTCGTCTGTGGTCCTGTTCTAAGTCACATGGGCTCTGAGAAGAGGTCAGATTTTCCTGATGGAAAACTGAGACACATGCGGGGATATCTGGGACAGAGGTGAAACAAGGGCAGGAAGCCTCACTTCCCATGAGCTGGCTGCAGAGTCAGTCTGCTTAGTTAGTCCTGCTCTACTGTAAGAAAATATCTGCACAGCAGAGCACCTACAGGGTGCCCTGGTTGGTACAGGTTCTTTCACTTCTCAGCTACCCACTGACTACGTTTGGAACCCATTATCCTTTTTTATATCTCAGTTTGTTTTTTTTATTTGTTTTTGGTTTTTTGGCTTTTTGGGTTTTTTTAATTGGTTGGTTGGGTTTTTTAGTTTGAGGGGGTTTTTTTTAAGAAATCTGGGCAGGCAGGGAGTGTGAAGTCACACTTGTCTGAGGGGGAGGAGACACAAGAGGAGACACAAGAGCTTGGAGGCTTAGAACTTTTGTGGAAATGGATGTCAGACTATACATGTTTAAGTTCAGATCTGATCTAAATATGTTGATTTTATTCTCATAGCTACAGTTCAATTAATTATCCTAATTATTATTCCCAATTCATATGCCCACTAACTGAAACTTCATTATAAATTCATATTTAGAAATCTTGATGAAGAAGATGAAAGCCAGGGATGCACAGGCCACCAAGGTCCTGTGTTATGGTTTTGTTTTTCAGCACAAATCAGTCCAACACCTAAAAATAACAGAAAAAAAAAATTTTCATATACCATGTTAGCATAATTAATGTGGACATTGTATACTAATTAGCAGGAAAATTTTCCATCTTCATTGAAGAGTGATTAAAAATATTTATTTGGGCTGCACTGTATCTGCTCTGCTCTGAACACCTGACTGGCATAGACTAAGTTATCATAGATATCGAAACTGTAAAAGCTTTATATTTACAGTTACTCAGTTAGTCATCATTTATTCCATTTACAACAGGCAAAAATGATGATTGACTCCAAATTTCCAAAATTCTTTCTTAAAATACATGTTATGGACTGAAGTCATTCAGTGCACATACACTCACAGACACAGTCTTTTGGGGAAAAACGAGTATTTCCCAGAAAGCAGTCCTGAACTCATGAATACAGCCTGCTAGATGTTTTAAAGAAATAGAGTGTGAGCATATTAAAAGCAGAACACTGCTGCCATTATCTTTACACTTTTGTTCCACTTTGCTTTTCTTAGTGCTTTTCTCTAAAAAGCACTTTGTATTCTGATTAACAATGAACTATAGCAAGTTAGATAGAATATGTATTTTGTAGTTATAATATACTCCTTGGAAAATTTTATAGTTTCTTTTTTGTTGAAGTGGGACAGGAATCTAACTGTATACTTTTCATTTATGAACCAGGCTGTGATTTATGTCCTTAATCAAGAAAGGGCTTAAGTGTTTGTGCAATTTCAACAACATGTATGAAACACACAAAGTTATTGTTTTCCAAGTCACGTTCACTAAAAATGAGCTTATTCATATGCCTTTCTTTTGCCAGAGTCTGCATTCACACAAATTGGGATTTGACTCCTTTCTTCCTTACTAATGGAGTCCAACCTTCAATGCAGACATTGTTCCTCAGATTTTTCCCTAAAGTTCCATGTCATGTGCCACTGGCCTACATAATGCATGGACAGAGTCAGGAACTTCAGGGATACCAGGTAAACCCTCTACATCGCAAGCAGGGAAACAGTTTAGGGAGAGGTCAGCAACAGAAAATGCAGGATACACAGTCTATTGGTCCCCATGCCTAGGAGATGTCCTGCCCAAAAACGTGCTCCTCTGCAGCTCCTCTACCCAGCAGACAAGGACTCTGACTACCTCATGGAAGGCAAAGCTTCAGGACAGAAATCAGGTTTCAACCTTCTGGCTGCTGTGGGATGCTGAGTCTGAACCTTTTTTAAGATGAGAAGAAGGTGCAACAACCTCTCTGCTTTTGAGATAAACTGTCCTACCATTAAGCTACAACACTGCTGGAACACTCACTTGGCCCTACTGTGTCAAGATGTATTTTCTTTAAAAATCAACATTCTCCTCTTCAAGAGGAGTGTGTTCAAATTAGCTTGACTTCTTGGTTTATCATTTTTGCAGTCATTCACCTCTGTGCACTAGATAAATCAAATGTATTTGAGTACCTAGCCCTCTCCTCAGGAGGTTCAGGCAAGACCAGGTGCTTAATTGTTGAGGCTAGGGAGAAAGTAAGATGTCAAGGGGTGAAACTATCAATGCATACGGATCTTTACTTTTCAATGGAGGGCATTTTCAGGATATTCTGAGCAATTCCAGGGATGCAGGTTTCCACCAAGAGTTTTTCCATACTGAATTTGAGCATACACGCTTAAAATTGGCTTCAATAGTCTATAAAAATAAAACCAGATAACAATCTAAGAAAGTAGCAAAACAATTATATTGCTATTAATTTTTTAGGAGTTCCTTAACACATACATCTAGCCCATTTAGCTGTGGATTTAGCTGTGGAGATAGGAAACTGTCTGCAGCCTCTGGAAGAATTTCCATAATGGAGAAGAGGTTGAAAAGAAATAGAGCAATGCACTGGTTACAGACAAGTGCTGGTAATGTGATTTCACAGTGTTTGCAGCAGCCATGCAGAAGAAAAGTTAAGCTAAGGCTAACGATTACCCTGAATTTTTAATTTTTCTTCCTTAGTCAGTCAATGTGTTGTTTCTTGTATATAATCTTTCTGTTTTACTGTTTGTTATGATAATAAACCAATGAAAATGTGAAGACATGTTCATGCTTCTCAGAGAAAGATATCACTTTCCTATTCCAAAATCTTATTTGTAATATAAACTTTTCTTCTACTGTATCTAGAGGCTAAATACACTAACATTTTACAACAAGAACACAACAAAATTGGGAAAGTCTCAACTGAGAGACGAACCTTGTAGCACATATTAATGCATCTCCCTGTAAAAATTCATACTGGTTTTACTGTGCCAGCCAGCAGAAACTCAGCAAATTGTCATGGCAATTTTCTGCTATTCATCAACGTGATAGTGCACACCCACATTGGCATGGAAAACGTGGTGTGAAACAACAGCAGATGATGGATTATGATGATGGTAAATAACAATGATAATGGCTATTGATTTTTTTTGGAGGGACACTTCACTGCATATTGTATGTGTAAACAGTGACACAAACAGCTGGTGTTACTAGAAATGGTGAATTTGCATAAGGAATCTGAACATTTGCAAATCATTCTATTCGTGGAGGTCAGAAATGTCACTTCTATTCCCCGTGTGAATAAGAGATGAACACGTTCTGTATTGCCTTTCTTTGTTTTTTGGGATTTTTTTGGGTGGTGGTGGTTTTTTGGATTTGTTTTGGTTTTGGTTTTTTTTGGTTACTTTTTGTTGTTGGTTCGTTTGTTTATTTGTTTGTTTTGGTTCTTTTGTTTATTTGGAGTTTTTTTGGTTTTTTTTCTTTTTTGTTTGTTTGTTGTATTTATGGGTGAACTACATATGTGAAATGCTATTTAGTAAAAACTTGATAATATCAGTCATCAGAAAGTTGTTACCATGACTTAAGTATGAAAAAGTGTGAGGCTAGGTCAGTTTGTACCTGTTGTATACGATAAACAGGGAAGAAAGTTTCAACTAAATTATGGGTAGGTACCTTATTTGTAAGAAATAAATGGCCTTTCTAGACAGTTCAGATTCTTTCACTTTTAAAAATTTGCATGCAGCATGTATCTACTGTGCAGACAATAACACCTATAATCTGATAAGTAGCAATAGTACCTAGTACAATTCAAGGTCAATATGTGCTTGGCTAACATACTTCAGGTTATTATTGTTAAATGTGAGAAATTAAAATCAACACCAGTCTCCTTGGTTAGCTCCCAGAATTTTCAAGCTGCAGCTTTAATGATTCATCTTATCTGACTTCAGAGGGATTGCTTAAAATGAGGAATGTGAGCAAAAGTTTAGAATACTAGCACTTCAGTAACAATGTAATATATGGAACTTATCTTTTATCACTTCAGATTTACTCTGCCTGTTAATTTATTTGTATTAGGTTTACTGATACTACTTCATATCCTGAGCAACAGCAGTTATTTCCATCCTAACTGTAAATTATGTCTAGATTTTCCCCACATCTCTTTTTCAAAATACCAAGTGAGTTTTAATGGTGAATTGGGAGAATATGCTTCCTCCATTGCTTGCACTTTTGTATGGCATCTGAAGAGATATAAGAAGGGGTGTTTTTTTAGCTTAGGGAAGCCTGGAGTCTCATTAGGTGATGGAAGGGAATTTCTACCTCTAACATGCCGCATTAAAAATATGCTCAGCACAGAATGGCAAAAATCCAGTCCACCACAGCACGTAGTAGTCACTCAAACTGCTAATGTCAGCCCTGAACTTCTGAAAGTGTTGGCCTCTGTGGAGTGCAGCCAGATTTCCCATGTTAAGTAGAAGGCAAATATGTTGAAACAAATGCAGCATTTCTCCACCTCCATGGGAGAACAAAGATATTGGTCTATAGCTCTGCTGGTGGCCGATTGCTTATATATTTTCATGGACCTTTCAAAGTGGCCGGAATGTTTGATGTGTTATGATTTGCTTTGAACTCTAGGAACACTGCAGTCTTGTTTGCATTGCTGATTTCCATCCACTATTTCTGTTGCATTTCCTCACACTCTATACAGGGGAGGAGAGAATTTCTTTATAAAACAAAAATTCCCATTCTTTTATTTGTTAATGGGTCCAGACCTGTGTTTAAATTACATCTTTATGCTGTTTACAATAATAAGACCATTTTCTTTTACCCAGTTACCACATTGTTTTTGCTGATATGAGGAAAGGGTATCTTGCTAAAAGGTAACTCTAACTGAATGTATTTCTGAGGTATAGCGGAAATGTTTACAGCTTTTTCTATACAACTTGGAAGACAAAAAAAAGCCAGAAAGGAGAAAGCAAAGGCTAAGTACTGCCCTGTTTCAGACTGGCTTTTAGGTGTCAGCTGGGAGGAAAAATGGAATGGGAAAGAAGAGTGAGAGAGAAAGAGAAATAAAGAAATAAAAAAATCAAGGAAGCAAAGAATCGTCCAGCTTCCTGTCAAAGCCCACTGACTCAAGTCTGGGAAATATGCAGGACTATGAAACAGAGATCACACACCACCCCATGCCCCCACACCCTCACTGAATTATTTTGTCATATCACAAGATAGAAAGCAGCTGTTTAGTAAGAAAGTGATCTTTTGCTGTGACTTGAACAAAGCAGAAAGAGTGCATGGAAAGGCAGACATCAGGGTTTGGTGCAGAGGAACCTAACACAGGATTTGCACAAGTATTCTGCATGTAATCTCATTAAACCAAGAGGGTCTTATCTTAAAAACTTTAGTGATTTGTGGGTGGTGATCATATTTTCAAAAGCATAAAATAATTTGAAAAATGTCGCTAAGCCAGTGGGAATTAATGACAGATTTAAAAGCCAGTGGTTCGCTAAGTAGTCACATTTTGGTTTCCAGTTTTAAAAATTACCATTCTGGCATGTACTGTTTGACACGTGTAGTGAGATTGTGTATATGCCATAGAGAACACTGTGCATTTTCTACACACGTAAATGGGTGTGTTCCATAATGACTATCTCCCTCTCCTGAAAGCTTACACCATCAACAAGATAATCTCAAATCAGATGAGAGAGATAAAAATTGTTTGCCTGTGGATGTTAATTACTTTACTGTGTTTATGAAAAACCTGTAGTTTTTCTGTAATTTCAAGCAAAGACTGACATATTGTATCTGGTTTTCCCTGGGAAAATAATAATAATAAAAAAGCACAAGCTAAATGTGAGCTGAATTTGCAAGGCTTTGCAAGTAACAAACCTCAAATTGCAAGTGCTCAGCAGAGATTTGTCAGATGTTGGCATCTAAATTTGCCAGAGATTCCTGCTGCAACAAAGCCATGTGTGAGAGAGAAGGGCACTGGGGTTTGCGATTCTTCCTACTGGCAGCCAAGATAGATTAATTGTGAACAGGAAAAAAATCCGACCTTCACAGTCCTCCTTGCTAACAAGTAGGAGCATGAATCAGGAAAACACAAATTGGAGCAGAGAAAGAAAGACAAACAAACGGGAGCGACATGAAAGCAGACTGAGAAAGACACAGAGGAACTGCAAGGAGGTGTTTCAGAAAGGCAAGGGCACAATGACTGTAGCAAGATGTGAGGAGCCAGGACAGAATTTGTGCTATGACAAAATGCTTCTTTGTACCCTCAAAGCTTTGGGTAGCATCCCAAAATCCATGGATTTCTTTATTCCTTTAGTGCTCTCGAGTAGGCATGGAAAATGTGTATCAGGCCTCCTGGGATCTGGGTTCCACTCGCTGCCAGTGTTGGTGGTAGGATGCATAAGAGAGAGTTGTGACTTGCATTCGTTTTAATGCCTGCTGACATAGGAGTCAAAATTAATTTTTGTGGTAGAATTCTAATATTTGTCTCTAAGGCTATCCTCAGAAACACAAAACAGGAATATGACTGTGCAATTAAAGGCTGTACCAGAACATGCATACAAAAATAGGAAATTAAGATGACATGTGAATAATCCCAGCGGTAAGAGTGTTTAACTTTTAATGTCTCTACTTTGCAGCTGTAATATTTTTAGTGATGGTTTTGTGTGCCCTAGTATATGTGTACTTTTTAACCAGAAAAATTTGTAGAACTGCTTAGTAACTGCTACATGAACACTTTCCTTTTTTGATCTTTACCCATAGAGTCAGGTGACTGGAATGTCTGAGTGCCTTGGAGAAATATACACAATGAATTAATAGATTTTGTTTTCTCAGTTAAATCATTCATAAAATTAAAGCGGGGTACTGAATTTTCTTTTGATGTGTTTCAGTTGTTTCACATGGCTGTAAGTTTGAACACTTTCTTTTTTACTTTTTTTTTTCTCCTTTTTTGTTATTTTTACCAGTCTGCCTGCTGCTAGTTCTCAGCTTGTGGCAGAGGAACTGAGACATGAGCATATGCTCAGAAAGAGAGGCTCTTTCACATTTGTATTTCAGAGAGTTTTGTTGCTCCTTGAGCCCAATAACCTCACAAATTAATTCCTTTTGCTTGCAGTGACATCTGTTGGTGAGGGCAGAGCTGATTAACTGAGGGGCTGGCTTCATTGACGCATTTAAAGCAGCAGATGTTTCTTCTTTCTTCCCACCATCTTATTTCCAAGAAAGTGGAAACGTTTTTGGAGAATTGATACAAGCCTCATTTACACAGATAAATTAAATCCCTAAATCTGGATATCTACCGTTGCCGCTAACTATAGTGCCTTAATGACCACTGGGCCAGGGTTATTAATCTCTAAGTCTATAAACACAAGAACAAGCAAAAAATAGTTTTATATAATAAAAGGATATTTCTGGCAAGAAAATCCTATTCCTCAGTTACTGTGTGTGCTCACAATAATTGGTCCCCATATCCTTGTAGAACTCTGCACTGAGACAAAGGAAAAGAATATGAAAAGAGATACTTCAAAATTTGAACCATAGGTTTTATTAAACCAAAGAAAACAGTTGCATTCTTAAGAATCTCAACATTTTTACTTTATTTTTTCTTCTATTAACTTTTTCTCTGATGTTTTGTTCCTGCACTAAGAAAAAATTGTGTGTTGGCTTCCAAGTATTTTTATATTTATGGTCCATTGTTGGTTTTAACATTAAAAAAAATCACTTCTCTACAAACAAATTCACATAAAGTTTCAGAAACTTTCAAAATCTCAGGTAATACTTTTGTATATGCAAATAACTATATGACAGACAACAGCTGGTCTTTACTTTTGAGACAAAATTGAAATATAAACTCTTGTTTGTCTTGGGCCACATCATCTTTTTCCATGTCTGAAAATATATGTTTTCTCCTTTTTCTGTACCCCTTTTGACGATTACTACTATGGAAATATTTTGGCAAGTAATACATGACTGTCTTTCCAAGGAGCAAGTTTGGGGCATTTTTGAAAGGAAAATATTGTCTAGGACAGTTTCTTGGTTTCAGTTGCATGCAGCAAGAACGGCGCAGCTTGAGTACATTGAAAAGCATTCAATTCGTGTACTTTCATTTATACAAAAATAAAGAGTGGATTCTATCAAGTGTAATTCAACCCACCAGTGAGATTTCATTATATATTATTTTATTATTTCCCTTATAATTTTAATGAGAAGCAATTTCTTCTTTCTGTGGTTACAAATGATGTAGGACAAGTTGTACAGGGGTGGCAGTCTCACATGTTCTGCAGCAGGATGAACCCTCTGAGCCTGTGTTTAATAGCCCCAGCCTGGTACTAGCTTTCAGCTCACATGGTAAAGGGGCAGCTTGTAAACACTAGTCAGGTATCTCTAATGGCCCACAGCATACAACATTAAAAAAAGTGGGGTAGGAGGTGGGCTAGGGAATCAACATCAGCTTAACAATTCCCACCCTCTCAGGCCTGAGGTACTAAGAATGCTACTTTCATCGTATCTGAACTCCAGCACATAAATAAGAGGGGCTGCACATGGGAAGAATGTTCTTTTCATGATGTGCATATGGTAATCCATGCTGACCACAAAATACAGTTAGACCACTCAAAAGCAGTTGAGTTTTTTGTCAGACTTCTCCATTGTTAAACTCTGTTACAAATGACTGACATATGTTTTACTCAAAAGTCAAGAGCAGGGGGGCTGTAAGAGTCTATTCACTGTTTTAAAAGATAGCATGAGAAACAGGTAACTGAAGGTATAAAAATCTTGCCCTTTAATTTGCTATAGAGAAGCTCAGACAGAAAACACCTGTAACTAAAACAAAATGCAAACCAATAATACTAATCCTCAAATGTGAAAAGTGCTCATCTGTTCTTGTAGAAGATTTTTCCTTAAACAAAGAGCACTGATGAATGCTACAACATTGTCTGATTTAAGTCTCAGTCCACTTGCAGTTATTTGAGCTATGATCTAATTCAATTGATTTAACTGTAATTGATGTAAGTGCATTGGCTGTGGTGGTAGTGGGTGACTTCAGGTTACTAATGAAATCAAAGCTCAACTTCCCTTGCATCATGGATCTGCTTAAGACATTAGAAATTATTTAAGATAAAAGCTGGAAAAATATGAAAACATGGTGCCAAGAGAAAGCAGTGTTCTTTAGTCATATATGTCCTTTGGGATCCTCTTTATAAAATAAGCTGAGTCTTTGACAATCGCTTTGTCTATCCCTCCTAAACTTAACTATTGAAATACCTAACAGATGGTCAAATGTACCAATAAGATCTGGTCCAGATTCTAGGAGGAGCTGATTGTACAAATGTTAAGGTGTCTAAGTGTCTGCTGAAATGGGATGTTGACATTCACAATTTCCAAGCAGCCACAGCTATGATAGGGGAAAAATATCTACTAAGCATGTCAATAAAAGGAAATAAAAATGACAGAGGGCTTGGTAACCATGTCACCATCAACATATATCATACCTTTATTCACAATACTGTTCAGGACAAATTTCTCATATTTGAAAGTGCTGTTGATTTTTTCAGTATTATCCTCTCCTCATGAAGACAGTTGTCGGAATATTTTTATGGAATTGCTTTTGAGCAATTTAGCCACTGGGGTGCAGGGGTATGGGTTTTTTTGTTATTTTAAATGTCACCAAAGTTTGACCCCTGGATTTGATAACTTTAATTTACTTTCATACAAGAAGAAACTGTATCTATTTCTAAATAGCTTGGAAACCTCTACCAAAAGCTTGATACTATAAATAAAAGCTGAAGTTTTAAAACTATTTTGAATTCATAGATATGACCATTATGTAGAGATTTTTTAGCGTGTTTAAGCAGACTGGATCAGTATATTCTTTTATGAGGAGTCCCAGGGTTCCTGTCTCTCCCTGTGCTCTTGTTGCAGGGGCTGTTGCCATGGTTTTGCAGCTACTTGCTGCAAAAAACTTAGGGGATAGTTTGCATGAAATCTCATTGTGAGTGTTCCAAGGCTCTGAACATATCCCTGGAAAAGAAGAGTGGTTTTGTTGGTTTCTTTCAGAGTAGATGTTCGAAAAAATTCAAGTGTGATAAAACAGGAAAAAAGATACATAAATCTCTATGCAGCTTAATTTTGTGTTTAACGCATCTGAGAATTATGCTGTTACACTTTATTATATTTTAATTTATTTGTTTATTACTGCACCTGGCATAGATATCCTTTCAATATGAGGACAAATAAAAGAATAAAAGCAATGAGACTGGAAAATCGCTACAAAAGAATATCACTCTCTGCTGCTTTGTAAACGTTGGAAAGCCTGACTTGCATTTGCAAGACTCCACCACCTTTCTCAGTTACCCAAGACATTCTCTGAAACTGAGAGAAGTTGGGATTCAAAGCCCTTTTCCTCCTGTGGGATCATGTACCCCTTTGCTAAACCCTGAGGCTCCAGGCTAGCTGCCAGCGCTGTGGCATGAGCTGCAGCCTCCCAAAACCCCTGCTCAAGTTGTAGCTCCTTTCTGCAGCTGGGGGAGCAAAGAGAGCCCCCTTGGCATGTACCTAGGACCACCAGACCTGCAGGGAGCTGCTGTCCTCTGCCAGGTGAAAGGCTTCCACTGGAGGGCAGGGGACTGGCAACACCTGGGGTCCTTGGCGAGCCCAGAGAATGCATGTGTGCTGGTCTGTAGGCTGGTGGCACCGGCTTCTGCTTTCACAGTCAGAATGTGCAGAATTCCTCCTTTCTGCTGAATCAGCCACTGCAACGCTCTTTGCTCATGATCTGGCTGAGAGAACTGGGCATCTGAGGTTCTTTCCAAACACAACTGCTTAAGATAACACACTGAAAAATGAACCCAGAATAATCAGTGGAAATTGTCGGAACTTTTTTTCCAAAGAACCACCATCACCGGCATTCTCAGATTTGAAATTTTTCTATTTTTTTTAAAGATCTTTTTGTTACTTTTTTTTTGTTTCCCACTAAGAAAAAAGAAATTGAAAAATCAGTGGTTTCTAATTGTCTTCCTTTGTCAGCAGAAAATATAAGCACTACCATTTTTTGAAGCCTAAAAATGTCTTCGACATTTTCAAGATATTTTGAAAGCAGCCTTTCAAATCTATGGTCCATTTTGGTCATGTGTCTTACTTACAAAATAAAAGTTCACAATCTCAAATTTCATTGATAAATATAACCTCTAAAACCATTTTAATTTCCTTTTATATTACATAGAAGAAAGAGAAAGAGTTGTTGTTCCCATCAAGTAACAGACAGATTAAGCAAGAGATGAGTTTGAGCATATCAGTGTGCCTTTTCCCCACAGGTCATTTTGACACCAAAACAGACAAAGAGGTAGGAATAAGCCACATTTCTAAATTTTTTCTGCCTGATAAGATGATACAGAGGTATTTCTGTTGACTAAATGTGACCACTTGCTTGAAGAGAGTGAGAGGAATGGAGCACTCCATAGCACTCATGTTGTTGTTCCCTTTTGATGAAAGAGTTTAGCAAACAGTGTTGTTCAAGCTTTCCAAGCTGTCAAAATTAATTTTCAAACATCACATTATAGTTTCTATTTAAATTATATAACTAATAATTCAGTACCCATGTTAGTTTTTTTCAAAGATACATTTGTAAATATAATTGATATAATTTTATTTTTCTCATTATCTAAGTAGAAAAAGCCAATAACATATTAGTTTTATCTGTAAAATATGCAGTATAATTACGCATGCAATTACAGCAGAGTTGAGGAAGTACAAGAAATAAAATAGCATCTGTGCCTAGACTTTAACAATATTGTCAGGCCCATCAGTCTACACCAAGAAGGGGCTAAGGACGTTTACAGTCACCAGAATAAACTAGTGTTAGAAGAATTTAAACATAGCATGAAGTTTTTCCCTTGAGCCATGAATATTTTTCTCTTAAGTGTGCATAATAATGACAATTTCCTTAATTTCATGAATGCTTATGAAAAAATGTATATTTAACTTGAATCATGGTACTAAATTCCACTATGGCCCATAGGGTGTGAGCAAGTGTTTAGGTTTATTAGTTAATATTTCTCACCTAGGTCATTTGACACTGTCATCTGACAATTTGTGAGTAAGGGGAGAAGGAAAGAAAAAGAAAACCTGGTTCTAAAGTTCCCAAGACGAGTAACTTTTTGGTAGTTTCAATATACCTGGCTTAAATATCTTGAAGTGGGAAGGCCTAAAAAACTGAACAACACTACACTGAGAAAGAATTAACTGTCTTGTACATTCTTTTTGATAGAAAGTGCTGTTTTGCTGCTGATTAAGCTATAATTAAAGAGATCTATTTGCATTTCATATGAACTAGCAGAAAGTTTTCAATACATGAGTACATTTGGGATGAAAAAAATATTACAATTTACACAGATAAACTCAGCAACTCAAGAAGTGCAGAGGAAGTAAGAGGAAAGCTGCCCTATTTTGGGTCACTCATACAGTTGAGGCAATTCTATTTCCCAGAAAAAAATTCAAGGCAATGAGGGCACGAAGCCAACATAACTCCTTTCCCATCAGAGGAGCAAATACTCTCGCCTCTGGGATGTCTCATTTCCTAGACAGGAAATCTTGAAGAAAAGAACCCTCATGGTAGTTCTACTGAAATCTCACATTAAAAAAAAAAAAAATTAGAAAGGGTATTTGTCTCTGAAATCTTACAAGAACAAGGTTTCTCAGAAAAAGTTGGCACAATCCAGTGAATACACCCACTGTTTATACAGGTGGGCTCCTGCTGCCTTTGGCAGAGAGAGGAGGGACATTCTCTCTCACACCAGTTCTGATGACTTCCAGTTCTCTTCAGTAGTTCAGGTTTACTGGGGGAGGAAATTTGAGGATCAGGTCAGGAAACTTTTGTCAGTCATTGTGAGAAATAAGATAGACCATTTCTCAGCCATTCAGGTACTCAGCAACCCTGTTAAGGGAAAACTGCAAAACTGTGAATTATCTGAGTAACATAGTAACAGTTTTATTTTGTATTGTGATAGCATTTAATTTGCATAAATGTTTGACACATAGCAATAATTCAAATTCCACATAAAGTCATTTGCTACCTTAGGAAAAAAGCATGTAGTTCCACAAATCTTTCTTCTCCTTCTCTGTCACTCTCTAACAGCTGCCAGTTGAAAATTTAGCTGAAGACAGTTATCTCTAGGGATAAAGGGCCAACAGAGAAATGAGAAAGCATCAAACCTCTTTAACAAGGAACAGTCATTTGACACTTAATCCTAGGCCTTCTACTGACTCTGCACAAAGCAGAGTATGCTTACAGTGTTTTTTATAAATTCATTACCTGGTCCCATTTTTCTCAGAATCCAGTTTGCTCATTTCCAGGACACATTACTCTTAATAAAGAAAGGATATTTTGTAATATATGTTATTTCCAGCAATCAAAACTTGGATCAGGCAAACTTGTCTTCTTTCAGTTTCCATATGTTTAGGGTTGGATTCTATTTGCTTTTTCTTTCTTTGCTTTTCTGAAAAGTATTTCTGGAAAGGCAAGAGGTTCTTGAACCTGACAAGACACTTAGGCTGAACAATTTGCTCAGAAAAGGCAGAAGAGAGCAAATATTCAGCAGCTAATGTCATAGCCAAGGTCAATGAAACTGAACTGAAAGTCTCATTAAATAATAAAGGACAATGTAAAATGTAATCAGATTCAAAATGATTGGAGTAATTTATGTACCTGCATAATATATTGCAAATGGACTTCACTGAAGACTCAAATATATTCGTAAATCCTAGAGTAAAGGACTATAAAATACGAAAAAAAAATAATAACACATAATAAATCAACAAAGAAATAGATTTCAAGAAAAGTATAGGAAAAATATGTATTAAAAAATATCAGGCTGTCATCTTCAATGAAGAAAACAGCCTGGAATATTTGTTGGAAAAGGGTTTCACATAATAAGTGCTACAAAGGGCATACAGTTCTCACAAGAATGCTGCTATCTGTCATATCATCACGTCTTCCTTGATTTGGGGTATAACAAAACACTGAGAAAATAGAAGTTATTCATGCTGTAGAGGAGGAAGAAGATTTCATAAGGTCCTAATTTCAAGCTTTTGGGGCTGTAATGGGATTGACAATATTGATCCCCATTGCACTTAGCAGTTATACTTCTGCCTTGGAGAAGTTTGCAATCTCAAGAGTAGTAAACCATTAAATTTTATCAAAGGCCCCAAGGTAACTAGAAAGCAAGATCTTGGGTGTGCTTACTGTATATTTTTCAGGTGTGATAGGAAAACAGGCAACGAGAGGGGTGGACAAGTAGCTAGAATTATTTGGGGCAGTAGTTCCAAGTCTACCACTAGAAACTGGCACTAACTTCACTCTCTGCTGGCATTTGGATGGCAGTCTCTGAAGCGCTGTAGAGATTTGCATGCGGATCTATGCCACATGTGTGTGAGGCTCTTCCACTAGTCATGGGATAGATACCAAAAGAACATTTTGGAAGGGAGATCCTATGGATTGCTCTATAGAAACACAGGTTATAAGGTTATCCTTTCCTTTAAAAAAACCATCATTTTAGATGATGATCAGGTGTGATTTCACAAAAAGGTTTGCAATTAGAGGGCTGTAGTCAGGATGAAGTGATAACTTACAAATAGCAGCAAGGGCTGCAACCAAGGTTGCATCTCTTACTAGGCTGTGGAAAAATTCGTAAAATTAAGGCAAAGAAGGGCAGGCTTGAAAAAATAGAGTAGACTTTACCAATTATTCTGAATAAAGCCGTGGTTATTCAGGTGGACCCTGGGAGCAAATTATGTGTTCTAGAGGAAGGATAGCAAAGGAGTCACCAAACACATCAGTGCGTATTTTAGAAAAAATGCGGAACCCTTTTCCTTTATTTGGAAGTCAGAAGCTGTATTCTGTGGTTAACCCTGTCCAATAGCATCCAGATGCTTTTCCCTAGTTGTTGTCTTTCAAATAGCTTTCAGTTTGAATGCCAAATAACAGGATCCAGAATTTGAATTAACTTTTAAAAACCCCAAAATTTGGTAGCATTATGGCAGGTAGGACACACTGAAGAAATTTGCAGGGGATTGCCCCAGTTTGGCAGAAGGCTGAGCTCTACTACCAGCAGATGGAGATGAGAATCATTGTTTCCAGACTGAAATGAGACTTCCAAGAGAAAAAGCTCTTCTCATACATCAACTTGTTACAGCCATACAGAACTAATTGTTTTCTCTTTGCTTGTTAGATATTGAGTTTCCTCGTTGCAGACCACTTAATCATCAGTGGAAATCCTCTCTACGCTGGCATGGGACTTTGTAAGGTGGTCATGACTTTTCCTGGATTAGTGATGGAGCCTTGTGCCTCTACCAATCTTATATTAGTTAAAATAAAGTCCTCCTCAGAGACTAGGCAACAAGCTTGTATTCAATAAATGAATAGGGAGACTTTTTTTTTTTTAACTGAAATGTTATTGTAACAACTACTTACTAGACTGGTAGATTAGTTGGGGTCATTTTTGTTGTGCTTCCCTGAAGGGTTACTGGCAACTCCATTATCTCCAGCTCTCTAAAGCTACTAAATAGTTGGGTATATGAATGTAATAAATCAAGTAAGGAAATATTCTTGAGGAATTTTTTGAAGATTCACAATGGAAATGTATCTGCAGTGAGCTTATGTATACATGAAAAGTACCTGTGTTTGCCTAGAGTTATATTTGGGCTTAATTCACCATAGTATGAGAAAATGAAACTACATTTCTTAGTACTTTTTGGGATATAACTGTCTTTTTTTTTGGTGTTGATGATATTTTTTTTCCTAATTCTTTGATGCAATGACTAGAGATGAACAGTTATGAATGGGAAAATCCCACTCCTTTAAAAATATGTTATTAAAGCATTTCATTCTTGGGTTATGCTGGTTATATTTTGGCTAAATATTCCTTAGGCCTATAGTAAATATTTCTTTTCTTGTAAAGACTTTTTTCCCCCCTTTTTAATAATGGTAAGATTTGCTAAGACTTAACTGTCTGAATCAGTTTTATAACTGTATCAATTCAAGACAAAAAAGTTAAATAATAACTCTCTTGGTTTTTCAAATATAGTGTTACATCTCTGGCATCTGTTCAAGTTCAGAAGCAATAATGAAAGAAGTGCTTCAAACTTCAAACAAGAATTGTATTTTGTTGTATAAAAACTATGAACAGTCATTCTGGTAACCTTCAGCTCCTAGGACGTGGCAAAGTGAGTCATAATTAATAATTCTAAAAATAATTTTGGGAGCTAAACATTATTTTTACTGTTTAATTTACTCCTACTTTGACAAGTGAATTGAATGTTCTACTGCACAGTTACCACAAATTCTTCTTAGAATAAATGAAGCATAAAAATAATTTTTTTGAAAATACGGAAGATTGTGTTGACACAATTGCAAAGAGCAAGTGAAGTGTCTCAAAATGTACAAGGATAGACATAGGGAACTGGAGTTGTTTAGTCTGGAGGAAGGAAAGGGGGCTCAGGGGGAATCTTATCACTCTACAATTACCTGAAACAATGTTCTAGCCAGGTGGAGGTTGGTCCCTGCCCCCAGATTACAAGTTATTGTACCAGAGGAAATGGCCTCGAGTTGCACCTGGGCAGTTTAGATTGGCTTTTAGTATACATTTCTTCAGCAAAAGAATTGTCAAGCATTGTAACAGTCTGCCCAGGAAAGTGGTGGGGTCACCATCCCTGGTTGTATCTAAAAGATGTGAAGATGTGGCACTGAGGAACATGGTTTAGTGCCAGACTTGGCAGTGCTGGGTTAACAGATGGACTTGGTGGTTAAAGGTTTTTCCCAACCTAAATAATTCTGTAATTCTATGACTGTTTTCTGAGTGACCATTGCTTTTAGAACTAGATTCATGGATGAAAAATACTGTGTGAATGGATGTTCTTTTGGTCAGCATAGGGTTTACATCCATGATGTTTGAAGAAGAAAAGTCTTGGTAAGATTATTCATGGTAAAGCAGAAGGAAAAAACCTGAGAGTGGGGTCTCCATTTAAACTTAAGAAATAATTTGACAGCTATCTAGTACTAGCTCTGAAACTGGACTTCCATGTAAATTGCCTTTAAGTATATTTATTTTATATGACAATAAACTACCTGTAGCAAAACAGAGAACAAACTAAAAACCAGCAAGAAATTTTAATTCAAAACAAGAGTAAGAAACTCTTAATTAACATTAAGATTCTGATTTTTGGTTTATCAATGGCCATTTCCAGTTCCTCAGCTCTCAGAAAACTCTTTCCTCTGACCTCAGATTTCCAGGATGGCTTTGCAGCTAGATTTTTTGATTCTGGGCTTGTTCAGAAGTAGTTAGAAAGATTATTGTGTTTTGTCTAGAGTGGCAGAGTTACAGGCCTTGAATTGTCAGAAACAGTGTTTAAAGTTTCCAGAGGGTTCCACGTTCCTTGGCTGTAAATCAGCATTATTTCACAGATATCATCATTATTTCCATTATTTCTTTTTCTTCAGTTTGTTTTTTATGGTTTTGTGGTTTGTTTTCGTTTGGGTTTTTTTCGTTTTTTTTTTTTTTTACAAGCTATCTTTTAACAACGAAAGACACATAGATCCAAACTCTATGTACCACCTACCAGGGATCACCTCAGTACACCCAGTATGACTTTATAAAAAACCCCACTATGACTGGAACAAGCTCAAGTCATTGATCTATCCACAGCGTTCTCTGCTATACAAAGTACCATCACTTTGTTGAAATCGATGCAGCACTGACAATTTACAGCAGTCAGTGGCGCTCACTCTGTATCTAAATGTCTATGCATATTAGAGATTAAGAGAAATCCCACATTTAGTGGCTGTAGCTGTTTTTTATTTTTTAACCAGAATCATCTTCCTATTTGAGCTTGTTGGTGAAGGGAACTGATCAAAGTCTTAATCTGTGACCTCTTGAAGACCTATAGCTCTCACTGCCCATATGATTGTTTGTTAAGCCCTTGAAACCTGTGTCAAGCACTGTGACAGCTAATTCTATTTCCTTGATTTTATTCCTGTCATTAGTAAGTGGGACATTTATTTTGAAATATTGACCTTTGATATGAAACAGAGTTCTAGTCCACAGAAGAGGACTTCTTGAGAGCATGCTGAATGTGAGTCTTCAGAGACCCTTGAGATGATGAAGACCAAGCATACATATTAGCAAGAATACAAACAGTGGGTGACAGAAACCATGGAACAGCCAAGCTTGAAAGGGACTTCAAAAGATCAGGTACAACACTTCATGGGGAAGGGAGCTTAGATGAGATTATCTGCCACTCAGTTCAACTGAGTCTTGAAGAACTACAGCCATAGGCTCAGACAGAAAATGTAAGAATGGTAGAGGTTTAGGAAATATGTCCTTTGAGGAGAGGTTGATGGATGTCCTTTATCATTTACTGAAACTAAAACCTAACAAAGATGTCCATGATGTAGTGTATTGTGGCATTATTCCAATATGGAAAAAATGGTCCGAGAATGCGCAATTGTTTTTTGAGAAGAACGATAGAAGTTACAGGCTTAATTTACAGAAGAGACTGAGCTTAGGCCTTACAAATATCCAGCTCTTAAAAGGTGAAACAGGCACAGGATATCCAGAATTTGTGGATGTCTTCTGCTGAAAAATTGTAACAAAAAGTTTGGTGAATCTTTGCAGTGGGTTATGCACAAAGAAGTGGATGATATTCCAGGTTGTCCTGTTCTGGTCTTCACATTCCTCTCAGCTCCACATGTTTATGATTATGTCCTTTCCCATGACATGCTTTGTGGAAACTCACTATACTCTCAGAATAGTCATATAGCTAACAGGCACATATTATTACTATATATTTTGATGATAAAATTAGAAATATCAATGGAGAGTTTACTACTTTCATAAAGATTTTAATAGCTGCCCAGACTTAATCTGACTGTGCCAATGTCTGGTAAACCTAGCCAGATTTCAGAACAACATCAGTGGCCACCACAAAACAAATAGTATTTTAATGATTCAATGTTTTATGTAAAAGCATAAACCGTCCTATGACATCATTTGACAACAAGATCAGCTACCTGTGCTCAGAAATACTGTATGGTGATTCAGCATGGTACAAGCGAAGAAAGTGAAATTTTTAAATGCTAACCTAGAATTTGAACAAGAGCTAAAACAATTATCAGAATGACCACAAATATTGGCAATTTTAAATAATTTAAATCTATCATCAAATCTTCCATGAATTTCACCAATTTAGCATAACATAAAATTATATCCATTCATTTTGAGAACATGATTTTAATCTTTATAACTCTCTTTAAATGACCATAACTTCACGGTTAAATGAATTTTCAAAGAATAGTAGAATTCTTCTTAGAATATTTGCTTTTAATCAAAAGGATACACACAGTTGTGAATTCATTATTAATTTCACCACTTCTTTCTCACCTAATAAGTGATTGAAGTTTGTTTATACAAAGTTCAACTATTTTTCTCTGCTCTCCTCTTTTCAGAAAATGTCTATCAGCAACCTCATGTAAAATGCCCATTTTAAATAGCAGGTTGTGTAAAAGACTGTGGAATTCAATGGAAATATTTAATCAGTTTGGATGTGCCTTTAATAAAATAATCATAATATAATATAAGGTGACCATTGCCAAGAGGTAACTTATTTGCATTCACAATGCTCCAGGCAATCTTTTATTCCCATTTCCCAGGAGTGAAACAAACATGACATTCAAAATTGCATGCCATATTGTGATTATCTGAGGAGATAATTCAAGTCATCACACTAATATTAATTCTGAGCAGAAACTAGGTTAACAAGGCCATACAACACTTTTGTTTTGGAACGAAACTTCGACTGAGCATTCACAGCAGTGTTTGAGTGACAGCAGTGCAAAATGCAGTATAAATACTACAGTTGCAGGCAAAATTATATTAAAGAACATTACGCAGGATAATCAGCCTTCCAGAACCAGCAAATGTCGTGTTTTTCATCTCAGACTGCAAAGTCTGAATCATAAGCTTTTGTATCTGCTTCAAGAAAAGCATAGATTTGAGCTTTAGGACTAATGGTGCTGTGAAGCGGTGGGTGAGTGATTCATGTCAGGCCCTTTCCTGTCCCGAGGTGGGGGGCACATGACTATCCTTCTGTTTCCATTGCTCCATATTTTAATGACAATAAAGACAATCTTTGGTTGGCAGTCTTTAACATGATTGTAATACCTATTTTTTGATTTATTATATCACCTCACGTTTGGTTTTAGATATAGGGATTTTTTGGATTGGACAACTTCCAAGGTGCTAGTATCAATTAGGATGATTAATTATCATTGTTTATGTCATAAATTACTCTAAGCATTGATGTGCTTTGTACTTTAAGAACCTTCCATGCTAGATTTTTGTCTTTGTAAAGTCCTGTAATTCTGCAGGCACAGCAGATTCTGGTTCTGCTATTACTTGTGTTACCCATACAAATTTTAAGGATAATAACTTTGGGATGGTTAGTGCCAGTGCAATATCCTTAAAATTCAACTGTCAAAATAGTAGTTTATGGTAGAGAACATGTGTATTTTACCACTAGCTTGCAAAGAAAATGTGGAACAAGAGGTATTTAATATGAGGATATGAAAGACTTTAAAGACCAATGTTTAGTTTATTGAAAAGGAATTTCTTGGCATAGAGTTATACATCTCTTTTTAGAAATCTCAGTTTTATTGAAATCAGACACGAACCTCATTCCATTGCCCCCTTGATTCCTTGTCCAAGAAAGGAGTCATTTCTAAGTCCAATACCCTAATACAATTGTCAGTATAAATCACCAGGAAAACAGAGCAAGCCTTTGAAAGAACATGTGAAATTGATTTGGCAGCTGAGACATGTAACTGACACCTAGAGATAAAGGCATAGAAAGCTATAAACCCCTAAAAAATGATTCTGCATCACCACAGATACGCAGTCTAAACATCCGAAGACAAACAACAGCACAGGACTTTATGTCTAGCAATAGCTTAGCCATAAACTTCAGATTAGATTGTTTACAAGTTGGAATGTAAATAAGCAAATATCCAGAAACAATTAACTTCCCACTATTTTAAGGTAGTTATGAGCCATGCTTACAGAATCATTGCAGATTTTTCAACAATGTTTGTGAGTCAGTGCATGGAAGGATAGTGAGAGAAGAGAGCTGGCAAAGATTTATGGTTTCTTTGCAACCATTAAGAATAAAACCTTTTTCTAAGAGCAACTTTTCACTCTGGCTATATTGTATGGGACTACCCAGGCTAATGACAGTAATTTTCTTTTATCTGGTCATTGTGTTGTTGCATTTTTTCTCCACCTTTGATAACTCATACCTAACTCTGCTTTCTGACATACCTGCTAGAACAACCAGTCTGTCAGTCACTGTGCTCCTCGCCTTCAGTCACAGAAATATGGAGGCCCTATCAAGCATTTTGCTCAGTCTCTTCGTAACTCCTTTGAAGGCATGGCATTATCAGATTACTACATAGCACCAGAGATATTTTGGTTCACCTTTAGTGAAGGACTAGTGATTTTATGGAGGAAGGTATTTTCTGGCTTTTAGAGTCTCTTGTGCTTTTAAAGGAAACAGCACTAGGAGGTTTGGAGTGACAGGGACTAATGTCCTCTACCATTGTGATCCCTGAACTATTCAGCTTGGGTACTAAACAACCTTTGTGAGAAAACAATCCTTTAGAAAAAAAACTGGTTCAAATGTAAGTGCTATGTGGAGACGACTTCTGGGGATAAAAGATGTGGTCTCATTTTTGTTTATCTTCCAAACACCAGCTATTTTCTCCTCGTCAAAGATTGCACGGCATGGTGTAGATTAGATTTTCTTCGATGTTTTCAAATGCTGAAAAGAAACTTCTTTGTCTGAGAGCTACTTGGCTTCAGGTAAAGACAAAAAGCTAGATCCTGTGTGAATGTCAGCTAAAGCCAATTACAACCCAACGGTTTTCCCTTGGCATTAAAAAACAGTGACAAAGTCAACACAAAATACACCTCCACCACCAATTTACCTCTAATTCTTTAGTGTTTCTCGGTTGAGTCTTAACTGATAATATGCATGCCCATGTGAGAGGAGGAGATATTTTATGTTTAAAATGGAGACATTAATTGTGGAAAACACTGATCTTCAAAATCTTGGGAAGGCAAGAAAAAGAAATATTTAAACCATGTGTCCTGCCAGGTAAAAAGTGGGAAATGTACTACTTACGTCTCAGGCACAGTTTACATTGCTACTTATTTAAAGTGTTTTTAAAATACCTTTCCCACAGCTTTGTTAAATGGCAGAAAATGAACTGACTTTTCATGTGTGAAACATATTGCCAATACCTTCTAGCTCTGATTTCACCCAAACTGCATTTTTTAACTTGCTGTAGAGCAAAAAACCCTTTTGGTCACCATATACATATAGAAAGAAGTGACCATCTTTCCTTATACAATCAAGTAGAAGTAAAATCTCATAAGAATCTGTAGATGGTATTAATAGGGGAAGCTCTGCATGCAACTCAAAATCATTTCCAGTGGAAATTTAAGCACAAAGGACCCCTTACTTACAATTAGTTTGTTAACAGAGAAATAAGAGGAGCCAGAAGAAAGGAAAAAGTATCCACATGCCCCTCTGTCTCTCTCTATATGTATACCTATATACGTGAACACACATATTATACACATGCACAAGTAGCATATATTCATGTAAAGTTACTAGGGCTTTAATAGCAGGCAACAGCTTATGACAGGAAATGAAGAATGTGATATCTGCTTTGTACAGAGCAAACTAGCAGGAATGAAGACAGATGTTCATTAGATGATTTTGTTAAATACAAATACCACGCTTTACTCTAGGCTGTTATTAAAGCAATTACTTTTTTCAAGTGCACAGTAAAAGCTGTAGCTTTGTGGTACTCTAGTAAGCATTATTACATTAATATAGTAAATTTACCTGATCTGTCTTTCATTACCCAAACTCACAATGATATTCTGATTAATGATGCATACTGTAGATTTTGCAGATGCCAGCCAGATGTTCAGAGAAAACGAATGGTTTTGGCCTGGGAAGATAATTATAAATCATATATATATACTGACACACCTAGTGGAACAAATGGAAGGTATTCCTTAGTGTATTTGCTATCTAGCTCCTATTTATTCTTAGTTAGACAAGACACATGACACAACACTTTTCAGCCTTCTAGATAAAGCAATAGATGAGAGAAAAATGCAAATTATTAAAAGCAAAATTTGACCTCTATTGGGAATCTCTTCTGCTGTAAGGTACTGGCCTGCCTCTTCCAGCTGTCTGCCTCACAGGACAGGAGCCTTAGCACACAGCTCCTGGTCAGTGTAACATAAAAAAGGAAAGGAGGAGTTGCTGACAACACAGTTCCCAGCAAGGAGCAGGGTCAGGCAGGTGTCTCATGTCCATCATCATAACTTCTCCTCTAGCCTGTGTTTCTACTCATATATATATATAATATGCTGCTATGAAGGGAAGAGACCTGCTTCTTTTTCTGCAGTACTAATTAACTTCAAAGCAATAATTTTTCAGCCTTCATAATAAGATCCTAAGATGGCATGCCTACACTAGCGTGTTAGTAAGGAGACAGGAAAAAGGAATTCTGAGCAAACAAATCTTAATGATGTCTAGGGAAAAAAAAGATTATATCCTTAACTGTCTCTAGGGCCACCCTCCTGTCCTCCAAATACTCATAGCAGTTTCCATATCTTGTTTACCTGAGCAAAGGAAATGAAACACAGACCTCATAAATATCTGCCTGGTCACTCTGTCCCTAATTACAAATATGTTGCTTTTAAATACAGCAGCTGAAGAACCTTTGCTCCTCTCAGGTATGGATGAATGGCAAAGAACTTAAGTTTAGGGACAGACAGAAAACGGCAAGGGGAGAGGCACAGTGTATTGTATGCTCAGCAATTCTCTGATCCCTGCCACTTTTTCTGCTCACTGCTCTTCAGTGCTGCCAGAGCATCACAAATGCATCAAGCTCAGCTACTGCTTGAAAGCTTTCTGCAGGGTACAGATTTTTTGTCACACTGCATTAAACAGTGAAAGTGGAGCAGAACTGCCCTGCGCAGAAGCGAAAGAAAGTAGTAATGGATTTTCCACCTTGCCAAACAATAAAGGTTTGCTCAATTTACATCCACTCTCCAACTCAGGGTCTGCAAGTGGTGGTCTGTTGGATGGAGTGTAGTGCAAGCAACAGCGGGGCTTTGAAAGCAAACACCATTATTGCTGCCAGATCCTGGTCTTTGATTTGGATTACATAAATTCTTTTGATTTTTAAGGGAGATAAGAAAGCGAGAAGACATACAACATAGTTTATTTAATCTATTGCATCTATTACTGTTCATTGCATTGTGCACTGGATCTGGACAGTCTGTCCTTGATTCATTTGGATAGGCCATAAACTACTAAAGTTGCCCACTTTCCAGTGCAACTGCCCAATCCTGATGACCTCCTAATTTTAACATGTCCACATCTTTCTCCAATATAGTGCTGATGCTGGATCAAAAAAAGGCAAGAAAAAAGTCTTTCCTCTTTTGTTTTTCTCTTACTCCTGTTCAGAATAATATAATAGTAGCTCAGTGTGTCAGCAGATTTGTTATGACATTACAGAAATTAATCAGTGAATTTGGGTCACTTTTAATAGCTCTGCACTGCTGTCATATGATCATGGCAATTTTGTAGCTCACATGAAATCACAGAATCACAGAAACACCGGTTGGAATTCCAAACTCCAGCTGAAAGCAAGACTGTTGCTAACACTGTGCTTCTCTCTTATTAAGTCTTGAATAAGATGGAGACTTCACAATGTGTCAGAACAAGTGCTGCAGTATCCTTCCCAATAAAATGTTTTTCCTAACGTTCAGTCTGAACCTCCCTATCTGCAATTTGTCCCTTGTTGTGGTATCCACCAGTACTGAGGAGTTTGTGTAATATCTGTAAATCCTCCAGAGAAGCTGTAGGATATTAGATCACCCCAAACTCCTTCTCCATCAGGCTGCAGAAACCCCTTTCTTGTTACTAATTACCAGATATTGAAACTTTGGTTACTAACATTAGAGTATGCTATTCCTTCTAGATGAAAATTCCATGGGAGACAATTTCAGAAGTGTTAATACAGTCAAGGTATCTTCTGTTCATTACTGTCCCAGGTTGGTCAGGTATAATTTTTAATTGACAGATACTTATTAATTGCTCCTGATTTCTCTCCCGTCCTTCATGTTTATGTCAATTTATTAAAAAAGGTCTTAACATGTAAACTATCCAGAAGAGTTAAGAAAAGTCAGCTTACATGACATTAACTCAAAACACATCCTGCTTTTGCCTTATGAAGTAAAATCAAGATGCAGTAGAGGTTATAGTGTTCTCTGACCAACAGAAGAAAAGACTCCAAGTTAGGCCTCACAAGGATATACAGGGAAGATTTTGTGTCCTCAAATTCACAAAAATAAATGGCAGTGCAAATTATCAACCAAATACCCTCTGAACAAGACTACTAGAGATCTTCTCCCTGGTTGACCTGTGCTTATTCTTCAGTGTTTGACATTTAGGACTTCAGGAAAGCAAAATATTCATGGTTTCATTTGTGCCAGGACATGTTAATGTAAATTATTTATTTTTATATGCAATTTCTTCAGGAAGATAAGTACAGAAATCCATTTGTTCTAGTGGGTGAGCAGATAGAAATAGGAAGAGAGTCAAGTATGGTTGTTTTGCCCAAATTGTCTTAACTAATGTGTAGGAATTAATATTATTTTGTGCTGTGATTGTACCCTAGAACATACTGATCAATTTCCATGGTATGTTGTAGATATGCACTGTAACTTTTCAATCTATTGACAAATATGAAAGGTGTTACTATAAAATCAAACTAAACTTCAGTGCACTGTAGCTTTTCTTTTTGCTGTTTCTATTGTCTATTACCTATTTCCAACATAATAACCTTGGTAGGTTTTTCAATTATAATTTCAAAATTTTTTAGAAAGAAATATGTAAATCCCAGAACTTTATGAGGTCCTGCATGAGATTCTTAAAAAGACAAATATTAGTGTCCCAACTGCTATCAGAAACTTCCTCACTAATCTTCTGGATTCCAAGAATGGACACAAGAATGTAATGAATGTATTTTATTAATTTTTTTTAAATTATAAAAATGACCATAATAAGATATCTGCCTTTTAGCCTTGTACAATGAACACAATAGTCCTGGGCTGAATTTGGTCCTTACTCATTTTAATATCTTTTGGAGAAAAGAAAAATATACCATTAGAAACGCTGGTGCCTTGTACATCCTTAAAAGTTGTATTTATTGCTATAGCTGCACCAAGACTATTTACAGAGGACTAGATGTGCTGAGGCTTGTACTCCCTGAATGATGAGCTGTGTGAATATGTTTCCTTCACAGTGGCAGGTGGAAGAAATTATGATTTCCTCTGGTCCTGTAAAAGGGCAGCCAGAGGAGATAAAATATGTTGTCAGGTCTTGAAAGACTGTGAGATTCCTTCTTGCTGCAAGAGCAGCAGGCCTGGAGTGAAATGTGCACACTGTTAAGCAGTCCTGGGTTTCTGCCCAAGTTAATTCCAGAACCTACTTGAAGCTAAGGTGCCCAAGTCATTAGTGCCTGATCTCTGTGACACTGGGTCACCCAGCACTCCTGAACCCATCCAGATCAAATGCATGGCTGCACTTCTGTTGAATTAGACAAAGCAAGACATGGAGCTCATAAGGCACAAAGGAGCCTGCCTGCACGAAATTAACTTGTCAAAATGTTTTGACCAAATAGGAATCGGGTGGGTTTGTATTAGATCAGTGTTTTGTGTGACGCAGCTAGCGGCTTCTTGATTTGATATCAGAAGACCTAAGAATGGGTAATCCTGGCAGAAGTACTTAATTCACAAGTATTTCTTCTATTTGTTTTTGTATAAAGAGAGCGCTGTTAGATTCAAGCTCTAATTCCATTGTCTCATTAAGCTCTGTGTAAAAATATTTTTGATTTCGTTATCTCAAGATGCGTTGGTTTAAATTCAGAGAAACAGAATATTGTGATTTCTTGTCTAGAAAACAAAGTTTGTCTGCTCTTCTCCTTGCCTGACTTGGACTAGCAAAAAGCTGGACATAAAAGTTTTTAATACTTTTTTTGAGGTAATACTGCTGGCCTATCTCACTGAACTACTAGACAAAGGTCACAATGTTTTTTGGTTGCTCAGCAAAACCTGCTCTGTACAGGTACAGAACACAAGGGGTTGACAGACACCTTCTTGCAGTCTCTGCTTAAAGACCAGAGCAGAAGGAGATTTGCTGGACATGGAAATGCCAGCCCAGTCCCTGTCCAGCTTCCCATCCAGGTCAGCACACCAGGCAGGCGTGGCAGGCATGAGGCTGTCTAAAGTGTGGGAAAGGGTGCATTGATGTAAGTGCTAACACACCAAGACTTCCTCCTCACAGAATTTTTAGTCTGAGGAGGTATTCTCAGGGTTGTCAGATGGCAGTTGTGGCTGGCCTTTATATAGACACAGACTCACCACCAGAGGAGATTGCTTGCATGCCACACACACACACACACACAACATGAGCCTCAGAAAATGACAGCACCCTGTGGAGCAGTCTGCCTTACAGACTCTCAGGGAGGCTATGTGGGAGAAGTACACCATTCTGCCTCAGAAATTCTCCAGATACATGCGTGTCTGCTGATAAAACCATCAATTTCCTTATTAACTGTGTTTCTATTGCCATTAAGAGCACTAAGGATTCAGAGAACCATGATGCTATGGGACAGTGTAAGCTATGATGCTGCAGGTGAATTAATTTATCACTTCCTCTTACTAATGTTTATAGCTTTTTCATACTCATCTTATTTTCCTCAAAAAAGCATCAAAAATTTTTGAGCAGAGCAGCCTTAAAATTGTTGTTCAAAAATATAACCCCTAACTTACAGAAAAATGTGCACGTAAGATCATTTTAGAATGCAGTTTAGTCATCTAAATTTTTATGGTCCTTTTTCTGTTTTCCTGTAGGTTTACTTTTCTGTTCCTAATCTGCATAAACTATTTTTCATTTGTTATAGCTATCTTAGCCAACAGATGGTGCTATGTATAACATTTTTATGATATTGTATAAAATATAAATAAATACTACAGTTACACTGTACATGTAATTACTTTGTTAGAAAATAAATGTGGAATTGAAGTTCACAATAATAAACGCTTATCATAAAAATTAGATGCAAGGAACAATAAGTGTTGAGAGTCACTGATGAATGTTCACTTCAGCCTGCAGGTAGGGAAGGATGGAGTTGCATATGTAAAGCTGGCTGTGCTATCAGTGCTAGTGTGCTTGTACAGAAGGATCTTTTGCAAAATCAGGACTTCAGGGAGGTAGATTTTAAGAACACTAAAATTATCAGTGTCTGTTCTGGTTTCAACTCTCTGGGATTAATACACTTTATCTAAATTGAAATAGAAAATGTGGTACGCCATGGGTACTCAAACAATTGAAGTAGGACCATTCCAGTATATACAAATTATGAAAATTTCACATACTTACCAAAAATATAGATTTTTAACAAAAAAGCAACTTCCTTTTTAGTCTGCCCCATAGATTTCATTAAATTCTATACTGAATAATGATCAGGAATCATAGAATACTGCAATAATTTGGCTGTATGTCAAGACAATTTCCGACTGAAATTGAATTTCTGGTGTTTGCTAGTCTGGGGGAGCAGAATTTTTTTTTTTTCTTTCTAAAACGAACACTAGTTTTGACTGAAAATTATGTCAACTTCAAACCACTTTCAGGACGGCCAGACAAAAAGCATTCATAATTTTCTTCCAATATTCTCACTATCTGCACTCTCCTCTTGTGAGTGAGGTATCACTAGGTTAATACTTTTCAACATGGCATGAAGTTGTGTCAGGGGAGGTTTAGGTTGGATGTCAGGAAAAGGTTCTTTACCCAGAGGGTGGCTGGGCACTGGAACAGGCTCCCCACGGAAGTGATCACAACATCAGCCTGACAGAGTTCAAGAAGTGTTTGGACAATGCTCTCAGGCACATGGTGTTACTTGGAGCTGTGCTCTTCAGGGGTAGGAGCAGGACTTCAATGATCCTCGTGTTTCCTTTCCAACTCAGAACATTCTAGGACTCTATGATTCTATTTTCAATAACTCTGCTGCAGCCTTTAGTCCTGTTTCTGTAGAACAGGAACTCTCTCACAAAGAGTTCTTAGGGCCATGTTCCTGCCAGAATTTGGAAACAAGGGAGTGATATTCTTTGCTGGTGCATAGGTTGTATAATGTTTCATTTCAACTGAGACCACTGAAAAAAATGTACCGTTGGTATGGCTGGCAGAGTAGTTCTGCAGCTGGACCATCCGATTTTGCCACAAAGGCGAGGGAGATAGGGGTGGTGGGGTTGTAAATGGAAAGAAATTGGAAGAACTTGGTCGTCATCAGAATTGTATTGGAGAAGTGAATGCAGAAGCCTGGGAAGGATGCCAGGAGTAAAACTTATGGGAAGATCATGGGTTTTTATATGATGTCATCTAAGTAGAATTATCTTTCAATTTTTCATCCTCAGTGGAACACTACTATCCATGATCTGAATTACACATTGCCCTATGATGAAAGTGTGGACAATTTACCTCATCCTCTCTGTCTCTCACTTCAGGAGGAGGATCCTGTTGATACAAAGACTAAAAGTCAATAACAGCAGTGTGGCAGGAGTTGCCATGATGATTCTACCAGAGAACCATCTCCTTACATTCCTAGGATGAAAGTTTCAGATACGGTCTTTGCTACCAAGAGTGCTTTTTTTTTTCCTTCCCTAGAGATTGTAGCTTTTAATTTATTGATTAATTACTTTGTAGTAATTACACATCTACAATGCAGTCTTCAAGCTATTCAAGCCAGCAGTAAAATGTTAACTGTAGTTGGAGAAGTAGGAGATACCAAACGAATAGATCTAAAAACAGACTTGCAGAGCATTAGCGTTAGTATCTGTGTTTCAGCCAGCTAAGCAGCCCTGACTTAATGCCAGTTTGAGTGTGCCTTGCCTCTGTGTTTAAACACAGAGCATCCATCCTGCTTCCCAGTCATGTTGTGGATTAAGCCAGCTGTGACCTTAGTGAGCATTATTTGCCCTGCAAAATTTCCAAGCCGTCCACAACAGACTCCCACCTGACCTAGGTCATCCTCTGGCTTCGCTGTTGTGCTGGATGACCTTGGCTGGACGTCAGGAGCCCATCAAATCAATCAGTACCCTTTCTCAACTGGACAGGAGTGAGAAAATACTACAGAGAACAACTCATAGGTTAAGATAAGGCAGTTTACTGTAGCAAAAGTGAAAGTTTAGGTGTACACAAGCAAAGAGAAAACAAGCATTCTCTACTTTCCATCAGTAAGCAGTGCCTGGTCACTTTCCCAGGAACCAGGGCTTCAACATGTGCAGCAGTGATTCCAGAAGATAAAGGTAAATAGCAAAAGCCCTCCCTTCCTCGCTCTTCCTCTTACTTTTATACCTGCTGTCATATGGTATGGAATATCCCTCTGGCTACTGTGAGTTAGCTGCCCTCGTTGTGTTCCCTCCCATGATTTGGCCCACCTGAGCCTACTGATGGCAGGGTAGGATGATATAGAGGCAGCACTTATGCTGTGGGAGCACTGCTCTGCAGTAGCTGAAACACTGGTGTGTGATCAGCACTCCTGTAGCTACCAATGCACAGCACAGCACTGTGAGGGCTGCTGTGGGCAAAATTCAGCTCTGTGCCAGCCAGACTCAATTCAGATTCTCAGCACCTATTTTGAACAGGCACTACGGCTTTGTGTCCTGTCCCTGCTACTCCCTGGGAGGAAGAACATCCACTCCAAGATCAGCTGCACTTGTCTGCTGGGACCAGATGCACTAAAAGAAGGCTGAAACACCTTGACCTCCACGTACTTGGCTAGTGGAATCCTGGGGACAGGATTCATTTCTCTCACTTGCCAGTGGCTTTAGCTCTCCTCCCTCTAGCCTGTTGAATTGTAGAGGAGAGGTTTAACCTCTACACTTGAGACAAAATCATCTCTCACACCTGAGAAGCTACAGAATAAGATTCTTCAGTGACTGGGTCATGGAATTATGTCCTGACAGGACTGTATTCAAGTGGCATAAGGAAATGTGTGCCATACAAGTCACTTTTTGATACAGGTACACATTCTGACAGATGCTCCAGCATCCTCAACCACATGATGTAAAAATTTGGGATGTCAGACTCATCTAATTTTCTGAGAGTACTTTTGAACTCTCAGAGTTCATATCACCATGAGAGCACACAGTGTTCCAAGCTGAAGAGGTACCTATTTGTTCCCATGCTCTGTGAGGGACCATTGCCAGAAACTGCATAGCTATTCTGTTCCCCTCTTCCCCTACCTGCTTTGTTCCAGCTCTTTTGACTTTATGTTCACACAGGTCCCAGATTCCTTCATCTGTGAAAATAGCTCCCACCAGCTTGGAATGTGCTGCTGGGTTATACAAAGGTTTGTTAAGAACCTTTTAACTGAAATTGTGGGAAGTAAGCTTGGATGAATTTGCGTGCTTATTTGCAATTTAGCTGTTTTCAAAGAAATGTCACATACTGCCAAGAGCTGTTCACTACCTGAATTGATTTAACTACCTTATTTCTCTGGTACATGTTGAGATCACTGCTATAAGAATATCTCGACTTCCATAAAGGAAAAAGTTTTTGTCCTTGGAAAACACGAAGCAAGTTTTATTATCATTATAGGATTTTCTTTTTAGATAACAGTCTACATAAATATATATTCAATTATTTTCATCATAAAGAGGATTGCCTTAATGAGGAAAGGTCTTAGTTATGATTGTCACTCCTCATTGCATCATCATGTTGGATCCTAACAGGGGCATGGAGAGGAAACATTGCAGAATGTCTTGAATTCCCTGTAAGCTGGATATGAGTTGTCAGCAACATTAATTCACAACACCATTGCTTTGTCAAAGATAGTTACACGTGCTATTGTTTTGAGAATATTTGACTGATACAGTTGCCTCTATAATTAGGAGTCTGTCACATTTCAATTATATTTTCATGCTACTTTCCCAAAGGCATATAAATCAGATAAACTCCCTTTGGGCTGAAATGTGCCATGATAATTAGTGCGGGGACAGTTGTGTTTGTGTGCTGTGGTCCAGTGCTTTGTTAGAGTATTATTATGCAAATAGGGTGGGTGTGTTGTCATATCTTTTAGACCTTCAAAAAAAATTAGGGTTGGTATCTTAAGTTTTTGCTGAACCATTTCCTTATAGACGACACTGAGAGTTTTTACCATTGGTTTGTCACAGCACCCTAGCAATCCTAAGTACTTACTAAAAGACACTTGCATTATAAAAGGAGTATATTTCATAACTAAATAATACTCTCAATAAACTGTTGAAGGAAGAAAAGGAGGATCAAATGTTAAATTGTCTTATTTGTGAGCACCTTTCTCAGTAGCAGTTCTTGACAAAGAGTACATCGTGTGACTCTACAACATAAAACAGTTGGATAAGCTGCAATTGCATGTAATTAGAAATGCACCTTTGGAAATTGTGGAGGAAGAACAATTAATGCCTTGAATTTGTTTTCTCAAGTAAGAGTTTTAGGAAAAAAACATGGTGTCCGAGAAAACCCTTAAAGCATGCCATGATGCACAGATGTGCTGTGAAATTCTTAAAATGTGAGCTAACTTTAAGAAGATCCTCACTGAATATTAAACAATCTTTGAAACTGCTACCCAGAAATAGCATTTTTTTCTCTGTTCTTGGTGCAGGGGTGGAGCGCCGGGAGCTCATTTTTTCACAAAAGAGGCAGCTGTCAATTTTTTCAGCCTAATCTAGCTTTATATGTACGTTAGGCTACTGGATTTGCATTTGTGGGTTGTTATTAGATATGGACCGGTGCTTTTAAGGCTGTGCCATGCAGGCTAAAGAATCTTTAAGTGCTTGCCCACATTTATCCATAAATGTTGGAATAAATGAAGGTATCAACTGGGTGGCATTTTCTTGTCCAAGCAGGCAATGCACCAGGGATAGGTCTTCCTGGATGCAGCCCAGCTGCTTTCAATGACATCCCTTCTCTCCGGGGACAGCGTTTTACTGGTAATGCAGGGAGGCAGATATGGAAAAAGATGTGGGGGAAAAAGTATGCAAACATTCTGAAATTCTGTTTTCATGCTAGCAATCCAAACTGAAAGTGTGGAAAAGGGTTGGCTTTTTTGTATCTCACATGAATACAAGCCGTATTTTCAATCAACTTTTCTCTTCTAGCAGATTGTCATTATTCTTGAGCATAGAAAATTTATTATTGCAGAGGAAACTGGAGCAAGCCAGCTGTGAGGTTGTTTAGCTTAGCAGTGTTCATCTTCTAATGGTCACATAGATAAGATTTAGTACTGCCTCTATACTGGGCAGGGAACAATACATTTTCAGAGAAACGTAGAATTGTTTGGGTTGGAAGGGACCTTCAAAGACCTTCTAATGCAACCCCCCTGCCATGAGCAGGGATTTCTTTCACAAGACTTATTTGCTCAGAGCCCCATCCAACCCAGCCTTGAACATTTACAGAGATGGGGCATTCACAGCTTCTCCAGACAAAACCCATTACAGTGTCTCACCAAAAATTCTTCTTTATATCTAATATAAATCTACTCTATTTTACTTTAAAACCATTTCCTCTTGTCCTGTATATCCTTGCCAAATGCCCCTGTCTGGCTTTCTTGTAGACTCTCTTCAGGTACTGAAAGGCATCCAAAGCCTTCTCTTCTCCAGGCCGAACAACCTCAACTTCCTCAACCTGTCTTCACAGCACAGGTGCTCCATCCCTTGGACCATCTTTATGGTCCCCTCTGGATTTGTTCCAGCAGGCTCATGTCTGTCTTCTGTTGGGGCCCCAGAGGTGGACACAACACTGCAGGTGGGGTCTCACCAGAGCAGAGCAAAGGGGCAGAATCCCCTCCCTCCCCTGCTGCCCACGCTGCTTTGGATGCAGCCCAGGACACGTTTGGCTTTCTGGGCTGTGAGTGCACAGGGCTGGCTCACGTCCAGTTCCTCATCCAACAGCACCCCCAAGACAATGCATTCTCTTCCCAGCCCTTTCTTGTGCTGGGGATTGCCCCAACAAGAGCTTATAGTTGTGTTTGTTGCATTTCATGAGGTTTGCATGGCCTAGGACCAAGGCAGGCTATTTAACCCCATCACATTTCCTTTCGTGAGGTTCTTCCAGCTGTCTAGTGCCTTCTGAGCCAGTGCCTCTGCATGGTTTGAGAGACAGCCTAGGCTACAGGGTGGTATCAATGCCAGCCTTGCTTTCTGGAAATAAAAAGTACCCATGTATACAGAGATGAGGGATGCTACACTCTCAGCTCCTGCTTCTCTATTTTGTCTATGAATGTAATTTAGAAGAGACATAATTAACAATACCAAAACCATAGTGCTAAATAGCAGGCAGAATTAAGGAGAGAGAGAAGGAAAATCACTGTTCAGAAATCACCTCATTCAGGAGAGTGCAGAAGCACATATTCAGGTTCTTCTGGAGACCAGGAGATACTGAAGACCCACTTAAATCTAAGCACTTGCATAAGCATACCATTTAAAATAATAAGATTTTTCTTTCAAGTCATGCAGAATTATAAGGACAGTTAAAACTGCAGTTTCTATTTGCCTAATTAAGGAAATCAGGATTCCTTATGCAAGGCTTGCATTTCTCCATGCATAGGTTCTCTATTCATCCTTTTAAACACAAAAAAACTTTAAAAACAGAGAGGAAGAGACACATTGTTCTATTTTATGAAATCCTGCTAAAAAGTAGGAAGGAAAAAAAGTGTTAACTTTAATATTTCTTGGATTTGGTTCTGCAGCTGAGAATTTCTTTAAACTTAATTAATATAAGCATTCTTTTGTTTGCATTTAAATACAGTAAAATATTTGTTGCTAAAATTTCAAACACAGCCACAAAAAGTTAAAGTCCTAGTTGAATAATTACTTGGTTTGACCTTCACTGCTTGTTTTCTTCCTGCTAGCTTCCAAAAGTCGTCAGTGAGCTTGTTTTTTCGTAACTTCTCTGGAAAATTACCAGCAGCACTACAAAATTTCCTTGCTAGTTTTGAAAATTGTTTCTTCAATTTAGAAAACTTGGGGTTTGGCTTTTTTTTTTTTTTTTTTTTTTAAATATACACCCGGCATNTTTTTTTTTTTTAAATAAGACACAGCCATAACTCCATTGTACATATTTACATAAATTGAGTGCTGTACTGGTGTTTATTTTAGAAGTTAAAATTTTTAGTGCTAGCATTTGCATGCATGTCTGTGTGTATAATGCAATTTATGATCTGTTCCCAGAAGTTAGCTGAAGTCTTCTCTTTCTTTCTTCAATAATAAATGAGCAGAACCTCAACATCAGCCAGGGCCTGCCTGATGAGAGTGCCAAAACACTGAGCTATCATCTGCAAAGACAGGTGTCAGTTCTCAAACATGAAGGCGACTGACTCCTCCTACGTGTTTGAATGTATTCCAGCTCCCAGGGATCAGCTTTTGGTGCCTCAGTCACCTCTGCCAGAAGCAGCGCCTCTGCACAGACCAGGCTGTGGTGTGCCAATGTCCTTGGCTTCCCACAGAACCTGTGAGATATTCCTCTAGTCCAGCTTCTTTCAGTTCCAGGGTTTGGGACAGGAAAGCCCTTCCATTCATTAATCATGCTTCAGTCAAACAAACAGGGGACAGAAGACATCTTGATCTTTCACTTATTACTTCGAGGTCTGAATTTGTTCTCCCAGATGATTAATTTCTGAAGGCGAAGAAAAATCTACCAGCCTTTTAGGGAATCTGGGTTCAGAGTTTCCCCTGCAAAGGGTTTGTCCACAGCATAGTCTTTCACCCCATCATCCACTGTAATGCTGCAGCTCTTATCCAGATGTATGTCCTCTTGTAGGCAATATCTAATGTATTCCTGTGCTTTCCTGTCTGATTGGTATTGCTCAAAATAGTGAAAATGCCTCTGCTATTGAACTGTACAATGTTAGGGAAGCCTTATTTTGGGAAGGATCAATAGTGTGAAATACTGATATGAGAAGCCTTTGAGTACAAACTTCATTTGATTAGAGCGGGCAGTAATAAGAGTTATGGGTAACTTCTGCTTTCCTTGCTTTATTTTTTTCCTAGACCAGAGTTGGATATTTACAGTGAACAAGAAGAATTTTGAATAAAAACTATCTGGGTTTCACATTTTAAATACTTTCACAAAAACATGACACCTGTAAATATTTTGCAATTCCATTTTCTAGTTTTATTTTCACTTACTAGATTATAGTACTTGCACTGTGTTTATGTAAAATGCTGTGAGGCATCATTTATGAGTTGTGTGCTCAGAACACATAAGTTACACTTCCAGACTGAGTCCTCTTGGTCTTTAATTTGCAGCACAATAGTGGCTGTTTCCAGTTTTGCTAGCCAATGACAACGAAGAATTTTGAATTCCACAGAATTTTTCCTGATATTTCATACTCTTTTTTTGATGGATATCATAGATATCTCTAGGAAGAGATAAAGTATTTTTATATTTGTTAAAATGTCTCATTTTGATAATAAATACATCATTGCTTACTTATCATTGGATAGATTCAACAAAAGTACTATCAAAATGCCTTGAATTCTGAAGAAAAAAACTAGTTAATGAATATTTGTTTGATAGCTTTTAGTCCTTCCTATACCTGTACATACACTTCTCACCCATCTAAACTATCTAGTAATTTTTTTTAAGTGATGCAATTTTTTTGTCCTTAATGTGCTAGTCATAGACATTTTTTCTGCTATTCACAAAGCACACTGTCCTAGATAGCGCAAAATATTGCAGACTGCATGAGAGAAACCTGGGTCTTTGCAGAGAGATGTTTTAGAATACGGGAAAATGGGAATAAAAAAAATTTTATCAAATTTGACAGGACTCCACTTAACAGCTCAGTTTATGAATTATACGTGAGTTACAGAGCATACTGTGCTTTCTAATTCATTGTACTAGTACTCCATGGTAGAATACAAAGATTGGTACACCTCTGAGAGATAACCCATTTTTCTGTGAAGTGCATAGATTTAAACCTTCCCAAGCACACTTAAAATAGTAAACTCACAGTGGTATAAGGGTGACTCGAATATCCTTGATAAATGTTGCAACACTGTGCAGATGTAGATGGAAACACCTCCAGGAACAGTTCCAGCAAAGGGAGGGTGATGCAAGCCACAGCTGCTGATTATACACCCACACAAACACAGGCTCCAGCTGTAGCTTGTGTTCCTGTGCAACAAAAAGGGATATTGTGGGTACTATCTTCTATGAAATCATCTGAACAAATGATTGGAGGGCAAGAACACTTGTCCTGTGAAAAAAAGACCCAAGAGAGTTGTGGCTGTTCAGCCTGAAGATGAGAAAAGTTCAGAGAGACCTCACAGAAAGATTTCAGTACCTATAGGAGCCAACAAGAATGATGGAGAGGAACTTCTGACCAGAGCATGACCAGAGCAGATAGTGTAGTGATAATATAGGGCAGGATTACCTTAGATATAAGGAAGAATTGGGTTTTTTAGGATGAGGTTGCCTAGAGAAGGTGTAGGGGCCCTATCCCTGAAAGAGTTTAAGTCAGGTTGAAAGGGGCTTTTAGCAACTTTGTCCTGTGAATGATGTCATGGAAGACAGTGTTGGATTTAGAAGGTCTTTCTAGGTTCCTTCCAACCCAAACCATTCTATGATTCTGTGATCTACTAAATGACCACTCATTATGCTCTTTACTCTTATTTTTTCTTGACAGCATTTTTGCTTAGTTGCTTTTTCACCACCGGAGGACAATCAGCTCTTCTGACTGTGACATTCCTTTCTCCATTTCCCTGGTCTAGAAGTGTTACAGGTGGCATCACCCAGAAACAGAAGATGGCAAAACAGGAGAGCAGCAGTTTTGACTGCCCTGACAGTGTGAGAGGAAAGTAAGTTTGTCCAGAGGTTTCTCAGGCAGAGACTGTCTCCTATCTGAGACACCTTCCAGAGTTCGTGTAGCAACACTGATTGCACACCAGGTTTCCTTTAAGGGTAAAAACATCTCAGGGCTCCCCAAGCTGTCACAGAAAGGATCTGCCAGCGGCAACCTAATGGGAGTATCTCTATTTAAATGCCTTGAGGACAGCTGACAAAACCACATCTCATGTGAGGAGGTTTCTAGCATCTATTATCCCCTGTCACCTCAAGATAAGCTATGAGACCTGTGGTGGATACTTTGTAACCAAATGAGTGAGTATGAATTATGAAGTACTATTAGACTGTGCTGCCACTGTATGTGACATTGCAGCAACACAAAATCTTTGGGAAGTTTCTCATTACTATGCCACCCACTGGAAAACAGATCAAGAAAAACAAAGTAAAATTTTAAAAGGAAATTAATGTTCTGGATTTCATAATTTTTATCAGCTGGGACTAAAAGTGGAAAATGCATTATTTAATTGATGATCTGCAAAGACGACAGCTAAAAATTAATGTTCATTATTTTTTACAAATACGATATTTTTTCCCCTCAATTACAATTTGAAGCACAATATTGCAATCATTTGGCACTTCCAAAGCTTTCAAGCACCCCTTTAATGCAGGAGGCACAAATGGAAAACAGAAGTGTGTCTAATAGAAAAGCATTTGAACAGAACATGTCTAGTCTCTATTTAAGCAATATTAAAAAATAAACAAAGGTCCTGTTGTTGCAGGGAAATAAAGTCAGTAGTCTGACCATTTTAACTTATCGCTTTCGCTGCAGCTGTAATGATATTTTTAACAACCAAAGAACTCACTGTGAGCTGGTTAACTTCAATATAAATTATGTATTTGAACTAAGTTAGGAAAGCACTTAAAGTGGTGCTGTCTTAACAGAACAATGTTAGGTCATAAGCAGTCCCTGGAAATACTGAGAGAAGTACTTACTGTTATAGGCTCTCTTCAGAGTTTTCAGTAATGGAAATCACAGTGGTAAACAGTCTTCTTGGCACTTAAAGCTCCACATCTTCCTGTTAAGGATGAATTCATTGGGAGAGTGTTTGTACCACTTCAGCGCCTTCGGTTTTATTTATGGAGAAAACTTTGCACTGACTGTGTCTGAGGATTGAGTGGCTTTACTAGAGGGTCCATGCATAATCTGTATGTCTGTCTTACACCTGGCTGACAAGAGGGGGTCTGAGGGGCAGAAGGACAACAGCATATCCTTCTTTAGAAATATCTCCTGATCAATATTTATCCCGGTATTTCTGGGAACATGTTTGCTCTTGCTGTGATTTCACACTGGAATTGATATCTTATGAGTAGCCAATCTTATGCATATTGGACTTAATTCAGAATCAGAATCAGACATAATTTTTCTGTCTCTGTTGTATGCTGCAGTCTCTATTAATGTTTATGAATCACATCTGCTATTTCAAAAAACTATCCAAACAGATGTACAGGATCACTTAATAACTAAAGGCTTGCTCACATTTCTCTTGTTCAACTGCTCTGGAAAAAAATTTAAAAAAAAATTTGTCAAATTATATTCCAGAAGTTTCAGACCCAGCAGTCTAGGGTGACTTCGATTTTGTTTGTGTATTGTTTATCTTTCACTCTTTTAACACTTCAGGTAGAAAATGTGTATGACATTTTTACACTGCCTTTACTATGGAGGGCAGGTGAGGTAGAATTTTACTGCATTTATTTCTTCTATGAGTCATTCTTGTACTGTACAAGATATCAAAGGGCAGGACTGTTATGAGGAAAGGAAGATTATGCTTTCATTATATTCTCTACCTTAAATTTTTCCTCTGGTTGTTTAAGTAAAACCCACATCTAAGTTCCTGTCATCATCCTCTGGAATCTTCTTTTTACCTGTCTAGTAAATTCAAGGTATTCCTCATTTTTGTTGCATGCAGTTCTTCAGCAGTTGATATCAACAGCTGGGCACTTGTCCTGAGGAAAGGATTTGGTCTCCATTATTGTATTTGTTTTCTCATATGGCTATAAGTTTTTACTCATAATGTTTTACTTTTCAGTAAATGCATTTGCCCTTTTTATTTAACCTAAATATAGTTCAAATAATATAAATGTGTGCAGCTTTCACTCAGATAAGTCAGTCACATCTGACTTACCAAAAGTGGAGGACAACTGCCAGTAAATTAAAAGAAATTCTCCTTCATCTGGCATTTAAGCTCTCTCCTAGAGCTTTTTAAAACACTAATTTGCTTACAGTTTTACAAAGAGAAGAGATGTGAAGACTTATGTTTGCATATCATGCAAATTTAAAAGAAACACAATTCAATCAGTCTCCTTAAACAGCAATTAACTACTGATTTCAAATCCCCTCACTCACAGCAGTAACATATTACTTTACTGAGATACCTGCTTCTCAGAAGGATAAAAAATATAAAAAAATTCTTCTCCTGTCCCCATTTTTCTGTTCTTCTGACATTTCAAGTGAGAAAGAAACTTTACCTAAGGAATTCATTAGTTAAGCTCTCTTCACCAAGCAGAAGTCTCCACCCTTAATTTGCAATCAAAATGAGAAATATCCATTGCAGTTACAACATTCACAGATTGGCTGCTAACTGGCAGATTGTCCAAAACGGCGATTTCACACATATCAATGGGAAATTTGAAAGCAATTTATTCTGATATATACTTTAAAAGTTATGAAATACTGAGGATTTTACAATTTTTGAGCTAGGAATTTTAAGGTGGTGAGAGATCATTGAGCAAAAATGCAACGCACAGTATTTCTGCAGCAAAATGCACAAGTATGAAAGCTCTACCTCATACACATCAAATGCTTGGTTCATATGAATTTCCTGATGAATTTTACAAGCCATACATATCATTTGCTGAATTAATTGCTGCTTTTTTTTCCTACCAGTTTTTTTTTTTCTCAGAAGATTTACCAAAGACAAGGACCTTTACCAAGGCTGTAAGATATTCATGTATAGCAGTTCTGGTCCAGTAACCTACTTAAAATTGCCCTTCCACTGGAGTCAGAACTGGTTCTGGAGACTTTAGAATTTTGAAATTTAGGAGATGCTGCTCATGATAAGATACTGTTCATGATAAAGCTAAAAACTCAGATCCTTGACTACCAGTAAAAAAAAGTGAGCTTGCCTCCAACCAACATTTAAAAAACCACAGACATTTTCAGTGACGTTTCTCTCAAATTGTCTAGTTCTGCTACTTACAGTATTATATATGGGTTTTGCTGATTACTGAAGTCATGTCTGTGTTACTGTCTTAATGTTCATTAGCAGCATCTTTCACTGTACTCACATTCTCAAATACCCCCAGTTCGCAACACCAAAAGCTTATAAACACCTTACAAAAATATCCAGCACTTGAGTCAGCATTTGGTGCTTAGCCAGTTTTGACAGTTTAATAAATGGTTTGCATTAAGCCGTGGCAACTGGACGTGCAGTGCTCCCCACAGTCTGGAAGCAGCCCAAACCATTCAGTGCATAACTAATCCTTGTAAGTAGACATGCATAAGGACCTAGTGGAAAAAGACCAATATTCTATACAGACATATCTTTGGAAAACACATGGGAGCCTGAACATACATGTTATAGAATTGAAAATTACACTGAAGAAATGTGGTATTTGGAAGGAGAACATGCCCCAGGGTTCCCCAGTCCTTCTGCTTTCAGAGCCCCAGGGAAGGATGTGTATAGATTTCCCCCAGCCTGCCAACTCATCCATTGAAATCTGGCAGTCTGTTTGCATTGAAATAGGATGGGTGTCAGGTCCTGCAGAGAAGGAGCCACTCTGTTATACTTTGATCAAGCCTATTATCTTGCCATTGAAAGTAACTCACCTCAGCTAAAGACTGGATAGCAGAGGGCATCCACAAAGATCTCAGTAATACAGACAAACATATTTAGCTAAATACGCAGAGCAATCCACACTCTATGCATTATTCCTTGCGAGGGTATGTCAGCCCTGGTTTGGGATGATACAGTCAGGTTGACATCATATTTTTCTGAGAAATAGATGAAATACCATGGAAGATCTGGTCTGGATGCTTCACATGTTCCTGTCAAGGAGTTACCCCTTTGGCAGGAAGGTCTTCCTCTGTGACAGTGCCAAATCACAAGCACCACCTTCACTTATACCTGTTGACACACAGGTGCCAAAAATTTAAAATCTAAGAGAAAAAGGTGTAGAAAAGATAGCAACTAGAGGTGCTACTGACTGCAAGAAAGACAGGTTGTATTGCAGCTGGTGAATGGAAAAGTCATTAAAACCTCTTTGAGTGTCACTAAACACAGTGTGTAACTTGAGAGTGCAGCCTGCCATCACTCCATGTGCAGACAGTTGATCCACTGGCAAGACAGCCCAAGCAGGAACTTGGCTGAGCTGAAGGCAGGGGTACAGCAGAGTTCAAGGCATGCACTGTGTGCTTCCCCTAAGAAGCTGTCAGCCAGTGGATGATGTATAGCCGTGGATGGTAGGAATGCCAAAGCAGGACAAGGAAGATAATAACTGGTCTGAATTTCACATTGGACATCTTGGGCAATGTTGTTGAGGTGGGAAGTACATCTGCAAACAAAACCTAAGTCCAGAAAAGGTTTAAATATATGATTTATAAGTACCAAATTATCCTAGTAGATACCCTAATAAGAGTGGTAAAATAAATTGGCTTATTTGAAGGAAAGAGCCTTGGTAAAACAATGGATAGATACTTCTAAAGCAAGGGTGTATGTTTACAAAGGTGAATAGTCTGATGTCAAAACAATGATACAGTGGTAAAATACAACATTTCTACTGAAAAAAATACAGTTTTCCCCTAAAATAATCACTAGCAACCATCTTGTGAAATGTTAGGATTGGCCTTGCTTTGCTTCAGGGAAAAAAGGTGGGGTTNTTTCATTTTCTGGCTGTTTTGGAAAAGTGACCAAACTGTAAAATACTTGTAAAATCAGTAACACCTTTTCTTCCTTACAGTTTTCACTCAGTAGATGTCACAAATTTTACTTTATAAATCCATTTCTATAAAACTACAAACTTGTTACTTCTGTTGCTAACTAAATCATCCATTAGTTATAAACACAAGGCTTACCAGCCAAATTCTTTTTTCAGTGGAATATCTTGCACAAGAAGTGTGAGATCAATTTCTCTTTCTATCAAATGGCATTTTCACACTCATTCTGTGGATTAAAGCTTCTCCCTAGTCTATTGTTGTCTGAGGAGTGGGACCTGGTGCCCCTCAGATGCCACAGGAATGTGCACAGGGGGTGGGTTTTGCTGGTGGTTTTCAGGGATGGGACTTGCATGGGGTCCTGAATCAGCTTCTGAGGCCAACAATTGCTCAGATACTTAATAACAACCTTCAGCTAGTTTAAAAAATGTGCATCAGAAACCCAGCTCTAAGAATCATCCTCCTCAGCTGGGAGTCAAAGTAGCCCTTTGGCTTGGGTGAGAGCATATAATCACAAAACAGTTCCAGAATCTGGAGAACTGAAGATCTCTTTATAATGCCAATATTAAGTAATTTTCTTTAGCCACCAAGCAACCGTACAGTACACATGAACATGGTGTACTCTGGAACTGAAATTTACTATCCATTTCTTCAAAAATTTGGCATAAAATAAGCCAAAGAAATAATGGTGTTCTTGACAAGTGATCTTTAAAAACATTTTCTGAGGCTGTTCTTTTTCCAGCAACCTTTTCACATTTGATTAATATTCCTTTCTGTTTTCTGGTTCAGAATGTTACTTCTTTGAGCTGTGTTGGATCTAAAACTGAAAGCAAGAGAACTCCACAACCTTTTTGATCCTAGGAAAACTGGCTGTATTATTTTCATATCTCGGTTCATCTTGTATGTTGTCAAGGCACAAAAAAGATATGTAATTTTGCATATGATGCAAGAGAAAAGAAAAATAAAAAAGAAGCTAAAGTTTTTCAAGCTAAACTTGCTTTGCAGCTAAACACTTTTCAGATCCCAAATGCAGCAGGCCAAATATTCTAGGATTATGTTCAGATCTCTCTGAGAGCACAAGACTTCATTCAAAATACTCCATAAAAGAAAACAAAAGACAAATTCGTTTAGTAGGGATCACAGAATTTCCCTCAGTTAAAAGCCATGTATTAATAACTGACAGAAAACATTGAATCTGTGTTAGTGAAACAGCTGACACTTTCCCCCACTGGAGACATTAACAACACTACTCCAAATATTTGTGGATTAGGCTGATGTAATCTTTTGGTTACCCGGAAATGTCTTGGGCACAGGGGATTGTGTACATGTATTATTTAGCAGACAAAATGCTGTATGGCTACGAAAAGCTACTTGCAAGCACTAGGATGAGGTCTCACCGGCTTCTGAGATGCAGTCTAAATAGGAAGGTGGTGTCCAAGAAGGTGTGGAGTGTCCATAAATAATGTCCTAACCTACTTGTTTTAATTAAATCAAAGTACACCAAGCACTTTGCAACCCCACTGCAGTAATAGCAGAGCTATAACCTCCAAACAACTGCACCCACCATCACACAGAGAAAGCATGTGCTCTTGTTTGATTGTTTTCACATTTAAGGGTATTTTGTTTTGTTTTTTACAAGGAGTTTTATTATGGCTTGGGACAAAAGTGTGAAGAATATGANTCACAGATCTGGGACTTGGGAAGCTTGCCATAGTTTTGTCAGAGAGGGAAAAATAAATGAAGACAAAATGAATTCTAGCACTGAATCTGCCTAACTCAGAGATCTTCAGCAAGTGCCCGGTTGTCGCTGTTGGGGTGGCCACGACACACAC
>VZRQ01005509.1:0-27226 GCA_013397975.1 Machaerirhynchus nigripectus | reverse complement strand
TTTTACAAGGAGTTTTATTATGGCTTGGGACAAAAGTGTGAAGAATATGAGGCAGTTTTGGGTGTCACAATATAAGAAGTACACCAAACTATTAGAGAGTGTCCAAAGGAGGGCAATGAAGATGGTGAAGAACCTTGAGCTGCAGCTGAGGTCACTTTGTCATTTCAGCTCTGAATTACAGTTGGACTATCCCAGCTTTCCATTAAAGTTTCCATCTCCTGACAGCAATCATCATTAATCACTAAGATTTCAAAAACAAAACAAACAAACTAACTAACAAAAATTAAAAATCAAAACAAAACAATGCAAACAAAAAACCACTGGAAACATCAGAAAGGCTTGTACTGTGAGACAGTGACATTGAATTGGGTGTATTGGCTTGTTTGTTTAAAAACTCAAAGGAATAACTTCCTGGATTCTGTCACTCCTTGGCACGGGCTATAATCGATCTTTTCATTCTCTGCTTTTGCTTTTAAGGAGTTTCCATTTCCTGCCTCACCAGATTTGATCCAGAACTTACTATTGCTCCTTCAACTTCAATGGGCCCTGGAAAACACTCAGGTTGACCCTGCTTATATGTTTTTAAAGAGTTTGTCTCTCTCTTTTCAATACCATTATAATTCAGAAGTTTTTCCATCACATTTAATGGTGCCTTTACCATGTATGAAAGATAAGATACCTGTAGTAAAGATAATGTGTCCATGGAAAATTTGACAAGAGTCCTGCTATAAGTGTTTGAACTCAGTAGGAATCAGTTAAAGTTTGGCACTAATCAACAAGGACTAATATATGTAAGGAGCATTTCCATGGGAGTACACAGAACACCAGAATGAGCCTAATCTTCAGCCCCTGGGCAGCTCCAAAGACCCCAGAGAGATGGAGGGGAGGGTTGTATAACAGCATCTAGAGAAATGAGGAAAGCTGAAAGAGTCCTTTTAGAGAACATAAGCACAGAGGAAGGACATTTATACACTTCAAAATTACTTTCTTTGTTTTTTAGCGTTCTGCTAAAAACAGTTCTTTATGCTTAACTGTCGATCTGGAAGTGCGCTGGTCAAGGCTGCCTCTATGTTTTGTCAGCTATCCACTAAGGAAATATCAGGCTGTGTCAATCTAGGGTAAGAAACCAGTTGTTAACTAATTTGTTGTTATTGTTTGCTGTAATGGAAAACAAGTAATATTGTGCATTGTAAGGAATGAATGGCTGTCTTCTCAGTTGTTGTTAAAGCTGTCTGTAATGCCCACACACAATCCCATTGGAACAGTGAGATTAGATCCTAGCTACTCTGGCTCCATTATTAGGTGGGTAGTGAAGATCTGTGATGCAGCCTAATAGTTTCTCTGTTTCAAGAGTTGTGCTATAGCAAGACCCTTGAAGAGCTTTGCCTGTAGATTTCCCTCTCATTAGATTTCTCTCTGCTTTAAATTTACCCATGAATCTCAAATAATTTTTAGTCAAATTATGGTATATGTCAAACTAAAAAGCCTGCTAGATAGAAGGAAAAGAAAAGGGATGTTTTTACTAAAACCCATATAAACGCGTCATACACCCACTTTGTTCTTGAGGGAAGGTAACAAGAAGGCAGCAGTACATAAGTGTTGAAAAAGGCCTTGTTCTGCTGAGAGAATTAATATGTCTTTTCTCAAGAAGAAAACTTGTAAGGCCATATGAAACTGTTGGACAGCTTTTCCTTATTTGAAACAAGAACTGCCGCAGTCTTTCATCTTGAGCAGAAATGAATCTAGAGGTGTCTTTCCCCCCGGTGCTGGGCAGCAGGTCACTGCAATGCTGTCTGTGAGGGGGATGCAGACCCTGTCCCCACCTCAGGGCTCCTTCTCCAAGAGTCTGATGGGCACCCAGCCCTCCTGGCAGCCTGCAAGTCCTGGGACTGCGAACTGCAGATATCTCTCCTCCCTGACTTTTCCTTCCAGGAATGCCCAGCTCTGCACACAGGTGCTGTAACACTGGCTGTTTTCTGCCCACTCAGCCACAAGCCACTGAGATTAACTGTCTTGGTTTATATTTATTTGAAAATATAAGATTAAGGTATCAGATTCCTAGGAACTGCAGTGTTGCTCTAAAACTTGGTGTGTCTCTTTGTGTGTGAAATTCTGTTTGATGTAACAAGAGCTTTTTAGAGAATGGCTGCATTTTAGAAAATCATATCATCTCCTTGGGGACTTTGACCTCTGATTTCTTCCGAAATTATTAGAAATTATATCACGCTGTTCATTATACCTGAGATATCTGAAAACTGTTTTCTTTCATTACTGTTTCCTACTTTTCAGTTTTGATAAATTATGGCAATCTGCATTTGAGGGATTCACATTACTTCAGTATAAGTTGTGTAGATCCAGAGAGAAGTGCCAGCAATATTATGCTGGCCTATTCTGCAGTCAGCAACAGAGAGAGACAGCAGAGAAAGATGTCAAATAGGCTATTAAGAACAACTGAATGGTTAAAGTCACCACCCAGGCTGTGATGCTAGAAATCAATACTTGACCTTGTGACTTCAAATCCGGCAGAAAAAGACACAGTGATTATGGTATCAAGTAAAAATACAAAGAAATTTTTTGAACAACCTCCAGTGCCACCCCATGACCGAGCAGTGGATGAATGTGGAAAGAAATTTGAAATTTGGGGGCAGGAAAAGGATTATAAAATAGTGTGATCTATAAGAAGAATGCATCCACAGGTTTTGCACAATTCACCTTTTTGCAGCCTGGCAACTTTCTCATCTATGAACAAAGAGCTCTTGTTTCTGCTTAGCAAAAAAACATGGTACAACTTTGTGTTTAGGACAGTACCTGCTTGCCTTGTTGTACAAAAAAAATCCCCCAAACAAAAAACACAAAAAAATCCAATCCACTAAACCCCCTACCTCAGCAGCAGTCACTTCACAACTGCTGAACACTGGACTCAGTGGGCTTGCTTGCCTCTCCAGGAGCAGTTTGGCTCCCTGACCTGNCACACATGGACACTGCACCAGATTAATGGCATATAGCATTTATATTTCAGGAAGACTGCATATTTATAGACTATGTTATCATTTGTGTTACAAGTTCATTGGCTACTAAACTACAACAATGGATTTGTTGGCTATCATTTAACTACAATATAATACTATTTGTTACCTGTGGCATAAGCATTCAGACATTCAGAAAAATAACAGGTGCAGGTGTGTTACTGTTTTCTCTTTCTATTGCTTTGGATTCCTGCTTCTGTTGATACTACAATTCCCTGGGTAAAACTGATTATTTTCTTCTCATGGGCTTTTCTCATGAATAAAAGTTAACCATTTCCAAATTGAGATCTGTGAAGCCTTCAGACCAGCTGTCGGCATCAACACCCAGTGATTCTGTGGGCACTGTTCTAAGGCCATATGAAAACTGGTGGGCAACTTTGTCTCATTTTCTTATTTCTATTACTTTGCAGAAATGATTTTTTTCTGTACTGAAACATTAATTTTCACCACAGGGCTGACTTCCTTATATCAAAGCTCTCCATTTGGACAGGATGTTTTAGAAACTGCTTACATGAAGACTCTAGCAAGAAACTGAAGTGATCCAGTAATTCCTCCTCTGTGACACGCCTGGGAAGTGTTTCCAGTTTCCTTTTGCAATTTTCCACTGACTAGAGGCTGCTGGTGGGAACAAAGGATGCAACGACCTTGTGCCATTGGGTTCAGATCCTGCTGTCTTACTTCTGCTGAAATCAGTGTGATTTTAGAGGTATTCACAAAACCAAGATGCAGCTTCCAAACAGCAAATTGTACAGGTTGAGCTACAGTAAGGGCTCAAACTTTCTCCACAGTTCTAGAGGCATAAAATCATCAAAACCTGGGGGTTTATTTTTAAGTTTCGAAAGGAAATAGCAATCATGTTAACTTGTGTAGGTTCTTCTTTTGAAAGAGTATCATTGCTGATGAAGGCAGAATTGAAGACTTTAAAACTTGTTTTGTTTTGTTCAATTTTTTGACTCAGTAGCAACCATTACTTCTCAGTACCAATTTTTAAAGTTCTTAAAAAAAGGACTTCTACTTCTGGAGAAGAAGTTTTGTGCCAGAATCTTTGCTTGGATTACCAAGAGGATCTCAGCCAATCTGGTCCAAATTTAACAGAAGACTTGCTGGCAAGACTGAATCACAAGATGAGCCAAAAAATTGCGTATGGGCTTTACTTTCTCCCCTAGAGAGAGACACCTTTTTGTCCTGTTACTCTTACCCTTTCTAATGTCAAGTGATGGAAAAATATCTCCAGCACAAATCTGCAGCCATTGCAGATGTATTCCTGCATTTAGTGATGTGGACTGAAAAGTGAGAGGTGTTTTTCCTTTAAAAAGAAAAGAAGGTTTTCTAGTGAGAATCATTTGCTGTTGATAAAAGCAGAGTGATTAATTTACACATACAGCTGCCTCCAAGGCTGACAGACATCCTCTTGACAGTGTTGAGCAGCTGGATCTACCAGAAATGAATATTTCATAGCAAAAATTGGCTCTTTCTGATAAACATGGAAGAGGTGCTGGTGGCAGCATTGCCATAGGCCAGCTCCTGTCAGCAATGAGTTTTGTAGCATCTAAATGGTGTCTTTGACACTCCACTCTTTGACGAAGGAGTCTTGAGTCTGTGTTTTTCTAATCTTCTCCTACTTCTTAATGTTATTTTGGGCCTTCCATGATATCAGCATATTCTTCCTCAGAAGAAACTAACATGGTGTTGGCAGTAATGATCTATGGCATCAAGTTCTAAAGGTAGAAAATTTTTTTTTCCAGTAGGATATGATAATCAAGGTCTTTATTTTAGTTAAGGATTGGGTGACTTGAGGAGAGCCACAAGGATAAACTGGTTTATTAAGTCTAACAAATAGAAGGTATCTAGTAACCAACAATACATCATTGTATAAGCACTATTACATCTAATTTCTCTATTAATATTTATTGGTATATTTTCTGTATTATTCATGTACATGTTGTTCTTACACTATGTAATTTATTCAGCTATGCTACTGAATTTTTAAGAATAGCTCCTTATTTTTTTCTGAATTAATAATTAGAATTTGAATAAAGTATATATGTAGGCACCTAATTAAGCCCTAGGCCACCTTAAATGAATACCTGGACTTCTGAATAGGAAATGTAGTCCCCAACTTGGAGATATCCATCTTTTGAAGTCTGCTATTCCTCTGGATACTGTATGTTATCAGACTACTGCAGACCAGCTATCTTTTGCTTTGGATAGAACACAGCAATTACTTGCTTCAAGTTTTTAGTACCAGAATCATCCAGGAAGCTACCACAAATCTCAGCAAAAATTAGTGCTGTTTAAATCTCATGGATGGCTTGTTGGATCTGAACTATCAATGCAGAAACAAAAACCATTAAGCAGTCTCTTTCTGATCTACGTATGCACAAATCAACCATTTCTCCTTACCAGAGCAATCAAGATGTATTGCTGTAAAGATGCTTTTCCCAAGATGTTCCATTAACTGAAAATCTAGGTCTAACACACTCCCTTTGAAAAAATTAGGTCACGACACTCCTGGCTTGATTCATTGAACATCTACTGTTTTCCAGAAAAATAAAATGTGCAGTCAGGTTTATGTGCTTATTACATAAAACTTAGAGACTCACTGGTTGTCGGAGACACCTCTCCCATTGTGCTACCAATAAACAAAATCAGCAAATTTAGCAGAAAATTTAAACACTGCTAATCCCTCAAAGCGGGGACAAAACTCATCACAGGTCCTATGTAAAAATCAACTGTTGTCTAAAGGAAACAATAAACGTATTTCTCCAGTTTCCCTATATTTTGCAACTTAATTGATTATGTCAAGATTTTACTAGCATTCCACACACAATTTAGGGTTTTTTTAAGTTTGGGTCTAGAAAAATTGAGCAAACATTGCAGAAATTTATTGTCTTATATGTAGAACTATTGTTCATTGACTTGTACCTGAAAATATAACAAATATTTCTGAAAAAGTGTCCTTTACATGTCTATTTGCAGTAGTTACCTACTACAGCTCTAGGAAGGGAAACATAAATACAGACGTCTGCATCCTGTGTAGCAAATGCAGATGTGGCAGCATCATTTTTTTCATGCAAAGCAAAAGTTATTTGTACTGTTAGGTACAGTGTGAGACTAATTGTTTGCAGCTCTTCTGAACACCTCTAAGGACAGAGCTAAAAGAAGAGAAGTTAGCTATTGTGCTTTATAAAACTCAGAGGATAATGTAAAAAAATGTCCCAGCATTCTTACTCATTAATATCTACTGCACTATCATAAGCATCTAAACCTATTTTCAGGGAGAAAATGAACAGATACACTTGAGATCCTTACTTCTGACTGTGCCTGGGTTTTAGTCATCACTGCCACTGCAGCTTCAATCCCTTAAAATGGAAGGTGAGCTAGGTGCTGGCTTCTGCTGTGGCCCCGATAAAGGGAGAATGAACTGCTACTCTCCCCCTTTCCCAGTGCTCGTGCATCGCTGTGTTCATAATATATCAGTGTTCACATATATCTTTAAACAATGAATAAAAATATAATAACTCAAAACATAGACTCTTTTTTTTTTTCCTTTTCTCTTTCAGAGTATTATCATGAGAAGAGACAGGTTTTTGACTTGTTCCAGCACAGTGTCTGTGAGAAAGAGGTGCTTTCAGGTCAATGCCAGCTATTTCAGGAAAAGATGCTTGGAATATCAGACCAGGGCTTCCATCAGTGAAGTCACAGAGGTCATTGTGGAGGAAAACTCTCATTAATGGCACAGGTGTTGGTCTCAGAACTCACCAGGGTTTGCATTTAACTTTAGAAAAGCAAAAGTCCCAGCATTACATTTTTTGAAATAGTATAAATTTTCCAAAGTTAAATGTTAGACACATGTATTCTCCTACCCTTGAGCTCTATTCGGCAGAATATAACTGATTCTTTGACAACAGAATTAAAAACACTGTACCAAGAGCTGTAGTAATGATGGATGGCAATATAAGTTATGAGAGAAATGTAAATGATTCAATATTCATTAAATGTTGAGAAGCATCTGAAATGTTTTGCAACTCCCGAAAATAGTTAAGAATAGGGTAATGACTGCAAAGGAAAGTGTAAATTTGGAATTGTTTTCAGGAAAGTGTAATTTTGGAATTCCTATTAAGAAGGATCAACTGGACCCTGAAATAATCTCTCAAGAAAGTGATAGAATCCTTAAATATGTGACTGTAACTGTGCAGAACAGTTAAGAATATGGCACTTGTGATGGGATGGACTGAACAGGTGGTCCATATTAATTTTCCTCATAATCTTTTTCTGTGGTTCCATGAACATATTCAAGAAATCTACAGTATATAAAAATCTTCTGTACACTCCTATAACACATAAAGGGGCCCTTAGAAACTTGTATGACTGTAATATCAGCCATATGTTCTTATTGTCAAAAATAGCAGCAAAAACCACAGTAATGGAAAAGAGCTTCTGAGACTGGTCCATTTTTAACACCAGAAAACACACCACATAATCTCATTCAGAGATGTGTGAAGTTTCATTTCAAACCTAATTAAATTTTGCCCCTCTGATTCAATCCAGTAAGTGTAGTCCCAGTACCTCACTCCTTTCACACAAACCTTCATTTAATTTTACCCCATACTTATTCATGACTGCTTACTCTCATTTGTTCTTGTGCCAGTACCATCCTTTGGCTTTAATAGCTCTTCTCTTCCCTGGTATTTTTTAGAGAGGGCAATTATACCCTGTTTTCTTCCTTTGTGTGGTGAGGCTAAACAAGCCAAGTGCCTTTACTCTCCTTGTGTAAGATAGGTTCGTCATTCCTCTGATCATCTTAATAGAACTAATTGCCACTTTCTGCAGCCTGAATTCATCTTTCTTGGATGTGTGTGACCATGCAAGAGCTCATCAAGGCTTTATTCAGAGGGATTTATAAGTTTCCTGTCTTGAGTGGGAATACCTCACCTGATACATTTATTCTCATGACAACAGCAATATTTGAGGGTCACAGTCATCCTGTGATTGATTAGAACACTAAATCTTTCTTTTTCTCTGTCACTTTCAGTTGATGAGTTCTCTGTTTATATTAGTGGATCTTGCCAAATGCATGAGACGGCACTTTGCATGATTGAATTTTGTCCCTTCTCAGTTAGCTCCCTTGACCAGGTCACTTAGTCCTTCCTGTTTGCTATTCTGATTCTCCTGTGTATTGGTGATGCCTCCCAAATTTTCACTATCAGTAAATTTAATTATTACATTCTCATTTCCTGTTTCCAAGTCATTACTCTCTAAGATCAGTCTGTCAAGCCTCTAAAGGCCTCCACCGGTAGCTTCAGCCAGTCCTGTTGGTAGTGTCTGTTACCATTCCCTTTTGTCTTCCTTTCTAATGACTCCTGTAGTAATGACCATTTCCATCATCCTAACCTGGCTATGAGCTACCATTCTGTGATATGGTTTGTTGAAATCAGGTGAGGTAAGTCCATCATTCACCATTTGTTCAAAAAACGCATGTTGTCAAAGGGGCTATTTACATGATTAAAACCATCTTTGGCAGTTCTTTGGTTTTTTAATGATTTTTGCCAATGTATTTATTGCAACATATATTTTTTTATACTCCTGTGTCATTCATCTAAAATTTGCTCACAAGGTTTCTGTTGGACAGATTGTATCATGTATGTACTTGAATACCTTTCCTTTACATGGGTCATCTTTACTGTTCTGCAGTCAAACAGTATCATTTCAAGCAGATCAATCATAAAATCTTTCTACTGGACCTAACTCTATAGATCAGATCATACATATTCCAGAGACTTCTTCCGCTCCCTCAGTCTGTGTATGCTGGCTTTCTACAGGTAGACATGGCAATTTCCAATTCCAAATATAAGTCTGCTGGCAGTTTTGCACCATCTTTCTTATTGGAAAAGGAAGGAAAGGTCACATCACGTTTGTTTCATATCTGAATCCCTTCTACACTGCATCCTGGCCCCTAAATATTTTTCCTGTCCTTTCTTGTATTTCTGTCACAAGAAAATCTCTTTCTCTACTGTGTGTATATTTTTGATTTTCCTTAGCACGGCTTAATATGATTTGATTTTTTTGGCTATTCTGGCTTTATCATATGCCCCCTGCTCTCCAAAAGATAGCTGACAGTCTTTTTTTAACAATGAACCATCTGTTCTATTTCTTGCAGCTTTTTGTTTGTTTTCAGCATCTTTTTTACTGAGAGGAAGAAAGATATTCTTTGTCAGTAGAATATCAGATAATCTTTTTTAAGCCTAAGAGAACTTTCCTAAGGCATCTTCTTTATAAACTGCAATACTACAGCTATAAAAAAGGCTCTCAAGAACAGAAGAGGCCTCAGGTTTATATATAAAACAGGATCTGTTCCCTTCAGTGAAAGTAGAGGTGACTGGGATGCTTTAAGTGTGCTAAAAGAAAAAAAAAAGACAGAGAAGGGGAGGGAAAGATGGAAAATTAAAGACCTGGGTATTAGCCATGATTTTCTTACTCAGGGGACTAGTTGGGATGGAAACTATTTAACGCAGCCATTATCACTATTTTCACGTCTCTAAAGATTGAGTTTTCCCTTACTTTTTTGTTTGTCCCATCTTGCTTTTCTATTATGTTCAGGTATCCCTGACAGAGATTTTTATGGGACTGAATGAGGTTTTCTAATGTGGTAGTTATGTTTTGAAAGCAGAGAGAATGGGACAAATGGCAGGTAAAGCAAAAATAACTGAGGTTTCTGGAGCAACGGACAAGAAGCAAGACACGAGAGGAAAGAAATATTTTATAAGCCCATGAGTGAAGACTGGGAGGTGAAATGCATGTGTGGATGAATGGAAAGAAAATAATCACAGTGAACATCTGGAAATAAAGTACCTGGTATTCCTAATATTTTCTTCTGTTTACAAAGAAAACATTATGAAACTGATTGAAATTAAGAAGAAAATGAAAGGTAATTAATTTTTGTTGCTGTGTGTTTCCTCAGTTTATCCTCTGTCTTTACTTTTTCCATTTTATTAGGACTGCTGTCTAGAAAATTCGTATCACATCATCCTTTAGGGACTGGTGAATGAAGATGGGGTGTAGTGAAGCTCAGGCTTCTGTGTGGCTCAAAAACCTGAGCCACACCTCAGGCATCGTCAGTTTGGGTGCTTCACAATGCGCCATGGCTCCACTGACACAGGTGGCAACACAGCATCTCTTGGCTGAGCAGAAGCTTCTGAAGTGACAAGTGGAAATACATCAGAAGAATGGCATCATAATGCAGTGGACTTATACGCAGGTAAACATTAACAAAAAAAATTGTATTGCTAAAGACAGACTGGGGAACAAGATGCTAAGGAGCAGTACCACAGAAAGGGACCCGGGGGTCCTGGTTAATGGTGAGCTGAACATGAGCCAGCAGAGCCCTGGAAGCCAGGAGGGACATCCCTGTCCTGGGGGGCATCAGGCCCAGCATCGCCAGCTGGGCAAGGGAGGGGATTGTCCTGCTCTGCTCTGCACTGGGGCAGACTCACCTCAAGTGCTGGGGGCAGTTCTGGGTGCCAAAATACAAAAAAGACACCAAACTGTGTGTTTAGCAAGTGTCCAAAGGAGGGCAATAAGGACGGTGAAGGGCCTCGAGGGAAAGTGATACGAGCTGCAGCTGAGGTGACTTGGTCTGTTCAGCCTGGAGAAGAGGAGACTGAGGGGAGACCTCACTGCAGCCTACAAGTTCCTTGTGAGGGGAAGCAAAGGGGCTGTGATCTCTTTTGTCAGGTGACCAGTGACAGGACCCAAGGGAACATCATTGTATCAGGGGAGGTTTAGGTTGGATATTAGATAAAGGTTCTTTCCCCAGAGGGTGTTTGGGCACTGGAACAGGATCCCCAGAGAAGAGGTAACAGCCCCAAGCCTGCCAGAGCNGCACCAAGCCTGACAGAGCTCAAGAAGCATTTGAACAAAGCTCTCAGGCACATGGTGTTACTCCTGGGGCTGTCCTGTGCAGAATTTCGATCATCCTAGTGGGTCCTTTCCAACTCTGGCTATTCTACGATTCTAAGATTTGTAATATAAATAAGGTAAGGTCCTGATCTACTGCTGAATCAGTGATAAAATTGTATTAACTGTTAAAGTCAATTTCACCAAAATCTTAACTTTGTAGTACTAGTTTATAGTTGTTTGTATTTCTTATTTTGCTTCCTACTGTTCCAGGATAAGAGAAATACCCTGCTGGCAAGAAACTGAGATCTTGTTCTTGTACCTTGCTTGCAACTGAAAATGGAGAAGCAGATAATAAGCATCTTCAGTTACAGACAAATGCACATGGTCTAAAACTTTTAGTGACATTTCTATTGGGTCAAGAAAAGATCCACATCTTCTCATTCTATTCTTATATGCTATTCCTTGATCTTGTGTGTGGAAGGATTTAAAAAGAGCTCTTCAAATTTTGTGTCACCATGTGGTGGGTTGTCTTAAACAAAATGTGATGCTTGTGTGAAAATACCATGGAGGAGGATGACTTTTTTTAGTAGGACAAATATCTGAAGGGAATGTTGGATCTTGAAGCTAAATTAGGTGAAACACAGGAACTGCTACTAATATGTGTGGCAGCTGCAAAACATTCACGAGTATGCCAGTTTAAATGTATAGGGAAATTACATCCTTGCAGAAACTAGACTTTAACCTTGAAACACTAAAATAAACATTCTGGAAAATATTTGCCTCTGTTCACATTTTCTGTATGTCCAGAAAATGGTGTGTGTATGTTTAATAGTTAGAAAACTAATAAATTGAGAGGCATATCAATGGTTAATTAAAATTACATAAAGAGATAGTGTGTTACATAAGCAACTTTGTTTATTGCATTGTTCTAACTCTTGAAGCATTCCATACAATACACACTTTTAAGAATAACTGCAGCGATTGTACTGTGCATCTGTAAAACAAGCACCGAAACAGTAATGGACACATAAGTGAGCAACAGCTGTGGTATTTATGTGAAGCATGGGCCCCATGACATTGTGTTCTATTCCAGAGAAACATTTCATAGAAATTACTGTTTTCCTGCACTGTATTGGCTTTGTGCTCAATAAGTACCCCTGAGAAGTAATTTGTCAGTGACCAGATTTTAGAGGCAAGGACTTAATGCACTTGAACCAGACTCCCTAAAAGTCAGCAAGAGGAGCTTTCTGGACACAGAAGTTTCTGCCATCTATTTTAGACTCCTGCCCTGCAGTTTCTTGCTTGGGACCCATCTATATTCACTGGCTGCCAAGGTGCACACCTGACATTTTATGTCTCCTGGGAAGCTGATGTCTGACTGTTGTCTTCAAGGTAAGATGCTATCCAAGGTGAGGGTCTCCAGACAACACAGCTATCTTACATGGTCATAAGGGTCCTTCTTAAAAAACTATTTAAATAATATGGTCTTATTTCAGGAAAGTTGTGAGTTTTTCTTATCTTACTAGCTGTCTAGAGACAGATCACATTGACTTTTGTCCTCACCTTGGCTCCTGAAAGGCTCCACATCACTCTCTCCGTAACGCGTCTTAGCCTTTTGACACGCAGGTCAATTCCCACATTTCAGATATAAGATTTCTGTATATATGTGTGTATATCTAGATATATATTGTTTTTCCACTGAGAGAGAAGAGAGACAGCATGACTTAATTCAGAAAAGCAGAAGAAAGCACCTTCTAACAGGGCAGCAAGACTCTTTTATCCTTTTTAGATAGATATTTCTTCCTAAGAAATAGAATTGCTGCATGTACCTCCTGCTTCCTTAACTAGAAGAATCTTAAACTACAGAATTTTAAAGCACATGTGAGGGCAGGGATGTATGCTGACTGTGGGACTTCCCTTACGAGTAACAACCTGGCCAACATGGCATGTGAGCCTGTAGACTTGTGTGTTTAGAAGGAATTATGCTAGAGATTGTTTTTAGGTACAGAACCAGCCATACTGCATCATACAAATAGTAAAGAAAGAAAGGAAAAGAAATGGTAGGAAGGGATGATAATGTCCTGCTGGAAGGAGTGTTAAATTAATGCAAAGAGCTACCCCTCGGGTAGATGCATAAAAATTGCAGTCTGGGTATTCAGTATCCAAATGAACTAGCAAAAGGGTTGCTTGGAGCTGCACCAGCTTTTGCCTAGTTAGCATTCATCAACACAACTGCCACAGCTCTGCTTGCAGGCCTGCATACAAGCCCCCATGCATGCCAAGAAAGGGAAACATGAGAAGGGATCAAATGAGAGAAGCAAGAGAGAAAAGCCCCAGCAGCACAGCATGGTCATTCACTCTGACCAAAACAGTCTTGCCCAGCTTTCCCAGGGCAAAGCCACAGAGAAATAATGAAGAGAGATTACAGCAGCTGTGCAAATCAGGCACACATTGTTTCAATTAAAAGGTCTTCGTCAGTGTAAGGTAAACATGGTAAGGGCTTCTCTGTTACTGTGCCATATATGGAGGATTCATGAGGTATCTATATTCTATCAATATGCAGAAGCACAGGATAAAGTAGCCAAAACCAGTTAGCACTTCTGATGTCAAAAATGAAACCGTCTGAAAGACAATTTACATACAGCATTATCTTTCACCTCCCCAGCAGGAAGTGATACACCCTTCTTTCATCACTGACTACTACAAATTATTTATCAGCCTTTTAAGAGAGCAGTGACTTCCTCTGAGAAGTCATATCCTATGGGTGGGTGCAAGAAATTCAAAGACTTTTATTCAGACAATAAACTACAATTTATATCCCTCAGAGTTTCTCTGGAGCAAGGCACACATTTTAACCACCCAAAGATATTAGGCTCCAGGCTGTATATAGTGAGAGCTTCAGCAGCCATTCAAGTGACTGGAAAGGAAAAAAAAAACAAAGATTGAAGTCAGCACAGATTCCTACAAGCAGAACTCTCAGGCATGCTTTGGGGGGGGTTTAAGAAAGCCGAATGCCAGCTCTGGCTCAAATCCTTCATAAGTTTTATTGTAAATTTAAGGAGGACCTTTTTTTAAGATTTGTCTAAGATTTCTGCAAGTGTTTCTTACCAATTATCAGAAGAAATAATTGAATATGGGGAGAAAAATTTTTGTCTTCATAAGCTTTCCTTCTCTTTTCTTCAGTCTCCAGTGATTCCTCATATTTGCATAAGATCTTACAATAGTGTCATTTCCAAAAAAAATCTCCCTGTACATATAGAGATGGAAGGCAGGAAAAGAGAAATGTTGGTGAAATGTCTGCTGAAGAATACAATAATTTACCTCTAGGAACAGGAATATGCAGAGAAGATTCCACAGAGGGAACAAGCAAAGCATAAGCACAGAAACTGATTAGTAGGATGTAGTCTAGGCCACTTCTAGAGTTTCCTTAACCCTTTCCATATCCCATCCTGATGTCACCACCCAGCAGGAAAAGACCTAGAATTTAATGTTACTAATCATAGTTCCATTACTTCATCCCTCAGTGAATATGTTCCCCATATTTGTTGTACCAGTTGATGAGATAGCATCAGGGAAAACAGTCTCTGTAAGGCCAGAAAGTAATTCTGAAAGGATGAGTAACACATTTGGGAGAGATAGAAAACACTTTAGGCTCCCTAGACATTTGAAGGACCTGTGGCAAGGACTTCAGCACTTTTGCTGATAAATACTTTTATTTTCAATTTCACTTTCTCTAAGCAAACGTATGGTTTCACACAATATTCTGTAAGGTGATAAACTACTGGGATTTTAAATAATAGCAGAAATGTGTTTAATAGATTTGGAGTATTATATATATATTATTATACATATTATTTTATATATATTATAATATATATATAATTCAAGCACAAGAAATATTTTTTAAAAATACTGTTTTGTAAAAAAAAAAGAGCTTGTAACTGGAAGAAAATAACAATTCTTAGGCTACACCTGTAGTACTGGGGGAACAGGGAAAGGGAAAGGCAAACAGAATGCCATCAGTACTTTTGGAAACACCTTTTATTCATTAGCTTGAAATTATTAACAGCAGATAAGTATTCATGCACTACATTCAGTTATTCTCTCATGCAACTGACTCACGTGTTTCCACACAGTTGCCCCACCGGAGCAGCAGTGGGGAGGCCAGCTGCAGTCTCACACAAGGGTTGTGTTGCCTTCTCCACTGCTCTTTGGAGTCCACAAGGGACCCTTTGTTTCATCAGGTGTGTGTTGAGCCCTGCAGTTGTCACCTGTGCATAGCAGTCTCTGACTCCATGGCTGTGGTCCACCTTACACACTCATGTGCACTGTTGACCTTCAGCAGGTTTGCTGGGCTCTCAGTGCCCAAGTTTATCAGTTCTTTCAGTTTCAACAGGTCTTAACAGCACCCAGAGCTTGTCAGCCCTTGGGAAATTCCTGCATGCGTCCCTCATTGAAAGCTGTGTTCCCTTACCTTGGCCAGCTTTTCACTGGTAACACTTTTTGCCTCCAGACCTATAGACCCCTTCCCATCAGCTCATGCAGAGGATCCTTCATGGCCGAGTGCCCACCTTTGGAACAGGTTGTGCAGGCTGACTGCAGACTCACCATCCCTGGAAGTTTCACATACACAGAGTGAGACCAGGCTAGGTCTCAACTGGTTTTGTTTTGCCTACCATCCTGCTTCAAGACAGAGGTTGGACTAGATTACAGGGATCCAGTCAATGTTTCTATTTTTCCATGAAATGGCAAAGCATATTTTACGAAAGATTTCTTTAGGAAGAGGACAGATTTTGCTGTTTGGACTTCTCCACACAGGATAAACTCTCTTTGGCCAAGGACAGCCTCTCTCAAATAATGTGATCAAAGCCTCCACCAGAACCAATACACTTTGGAAAACACTTTTTGGCATAAGGTTATGCCTTCTGTTCTGAACAAAATGTATGAAAAGAAAAACCTTTCTCTTCAGTTATATTACAATCTATTTTGGTTTTTTGGTATTATTACTCATCAACCATGGAACACTTTGGATAAATCAATGCACATATAAACATGGGAGAAAAAAATGTGATTTTTTTTTGTTTAAATCTCAAGCCAATCTTCAGATATGCATTATTTTTTTTTTTCACTTGAGATTATAAAACAGATTTTTTGGGTATCATCAAAAATCAGTTTTTTGAGATAGAAACTCAGATATGGCTGAAAGGCTTTTACTCAGATTTTCCGTCCACTGAAATTTAAATAACATTATTAATGCAAGAACTGAGCTGAGAGAGAAACATGAAAATAACCTCACCATTTGGGTTTCATTACAGAAAGTTTCTTCATCCTTGTGCAACCTTCTGCCAGGTGCTGGCAGCAAAAAGGGACAAATCAATCTGCCTGTGGGCCTCTTCAAACACTTCAGTAACACTGGCTCCTTCCCCAAACAAATCACCTTACGAAGGGCTCTTGGTGGGGCAAGTCTTTCATTTAGAAAGAAATTTAGGGCTGAGCACCAAGAAAACTTTCTTAGGGCTGTAAAGAGGGTAACAATTCATTTGGGAAACGGAGCAGTTAGCAGAACAATGATAGTTTAATCGGATATCTTGGCTGTAGTCTTCCTTTTTCTTAACAACTTGTTAAGCAGTACTCCACCTCCCACTGGAGCCCAGAATGTTGGGGCAGGAGACTTTGTTAGCTTCCCATCAATTCCAGGAAGAATCCCTGCTGGGAAATACAGCACCACATTGCAGCCTCTCAGCTCTCTGCGCGTTTCGCATCACCTTGGTGGCATATCTCTATATCCGGACACACTAGAGGATATCTAAGTCAAAGCTGTGTATCCCAGCAGATAGAATCAGTTTCAACAACAATTTGGATGAATTTGTTGTAGGTTTGTAATTTGCCACATTCTGATAGAGGAGAGCAAAATACTGTTAGTAACTATGTTGGTTTGGCTTTCAAAATCTGTCTTGGGCAAAGCCTAAGCTGAGTTTGTCCAGCTGGAGTTTTCCAGTCCTGACATGTTTCCAGGGCAGAGGTGCAGGTGGCTGCCCCTCCATGGACACCGAGTTTGGGGAGCAGCGGTGTTTCCCCTGTGTGGGTTTAACATCACTGTGATGAAAGCCACATCCCACAGCAACACATGCATTGTCTCTGCCCATGGCTACACAAAGACCTGCCAGGGCGAAGCATTTCTATTAATCTCCAAAGTGTGAGCCTTGAGTTTTTTTACATAATTGACAGGTTTACATAATTAGCAATTTCTACAGTACACAGTTAAAATCCTTTACTTTTTAGAACTGTTTCTTTTATTAGAATGCTTTCTGAAAGTCTAGTGCAACTGACTCTGCAAGACCTTACTACTTCAGTAAACTGAATTATTTTAAGCACAGGAAGGATTGAATCCTGCATCACATCATCAGATTCTTTCAACATCTTGTTAGCAAGCATCTGCAGCATGCTTTTCTGTAAAGATACTGGGTAACAGATGTCAGGCTTAGTGAGGAAAATACTAAGAAAAAAATAACTACAGAATTATTGAGTCCTTATAGCTAAAATGATGAATTGCAGTGGCTGCAGTTTAAGATGTTGTTGTCTTGAGAGAGAAAAATATTTTCTAAAGGAATGATTTTGTGTCAAGTTTTAGTTACTAAAGTGAAAATATTTAATTTTGCAATCTGAGTAAAATGCAAAACAAAAGAAATCAATGTAATAAAGTTAGTAACACTGATTCTATGTCTCTCTTATTGAACAACTGAAAAGCAGATGTGTTCTGATTAAGTGCACAAATATAGAAATGTATCGATTACAGGAGTGAAGCTTCTTGAAGGATTTCCTAAAAGAGAGCACTATGTATTTTAGGAGTAAAAGGTCTTACTAACCTTTCCATTTACACAAAGTTTCAAGACTTGACATCTCAATAAATAACAGATGCTTATTGACTTCTTTATGAACTGTCAGCAAACCTGGGTGATATTATGTTGAACACCATTTACAGAAACCTACAGAATCATAATTTGATTCCAGCTCAGGGGTGTAAATCTTGTTAACCACTGCACACTGAAGCAGAAGAGTCAATGGTGAAATGCCTGCATTTGCATAAAGTCTGACCCTTGGGAATCTTTGCAAGCTTGCAATCTCTAACACTAGTATTCTGTTTTACTTTCTTTCTTCCATCCTGAAAAAATGAAAACCAAATTGATTTGTCTGTCAGGATATCTTACAATTGCTGCTTCTAGTGTACATGAGCCAGCCTCCACTCACACCCAAAGCCATGCAAGTTGTTTGGCATGTTCAGTACAGGCAAGCAGTTTGTATAAAGCTTATGTCATCCTTTGTTTTCCCATCATGAGAACTTTTTAAATCCTTTCCTGCGAACACTCTGAAGAAATGCTTGCAAAAAATACAGTACTAGCAAAATTCATCTTTATGGTGCTCATTTTCTCTAGATACAGGGGATCAACACTACCATTTGGGCCCAGTTCTTTCAAAAATATTGCAAGAAAAGCATATGTCCCATCCCACATTCCCATACTTTCTTACAGAAATTCTGGTTGAAGCAGTCCTTAAAATAAATAGCCTAGTTATCATAGAGATGCTTCACCTATTTGGAAACATTATGAAACTGACTATTTAGAAATATCTAGGGAATGCAAACCTATTTCATGACCACTAGAATCCAGAGGACAGATTTTTCTGATTCACAGCACTAAATTCAAAATCCATACAAAGAATATTCTTCTGGAGAGCATTTGTGAAAAGTTCTTGTCCTCCGAAGGTACTGGGAATGGTTGGAAATTGGCTGAGTCTACACCCAGTTTTAGGTGTAAAGAGCACAGAGAGGAAAGTAGAGACTCATTTTATTCATACAGAACATGACTGCAGCATAGTCCAATGAAGTCACATATTTAGTGACTTTTAGTCTTTCACCAGTGATCATGCTTCCACAGGGTGACTTGCTCTGTCTTAAGATAGGTGCATAAGCCTCCATCTAGTCTGGTTTTCTTTTAAACATCTGAATATGAGGTGTGTTGAGTGATGGCTTGAATAGTACTAATTTGTGTTCAAATCTTACGTCTGATCACACACTATGACTACAGAGACTGTGTGCGATGGTACGGTGTTAACAACCATTTTCCTTCCCTCCTTTTAACAGCAACTAAATGCTAACAAGGAACTCTCTGACAGTGCTGAGTAACTGCCTAGATCATATCCTTTTACAGCATAAATCTTGTAATACAAGTTTAGAAGAAATGTATTATGTCATCCATTACAATAGCATTAAACTTGCTCTAAGTTGTCACAAGGGGCAAAAGCAGAAGGATAGAGACAGCTCCTAATATTTCTCTACTGGAAGTAAACTTTGGCTCTGGCTAAGTGTAAAATACCAAATAATTCTACAATGCATTTGCATGCTACTCCAAATAACAGTGAGCAAACTTTTGCACTCTTTGGGGCCTTCTAAAGCTAATAGCAAACCAGGAGAGAACCAGCAAGATTGGATGAGAACAGTGGAAAATAATTAACTGCTGGGATTACCTTTCTAGTGGAAAGAACTTTCTTCACTTCATAGGTTTTTATCTTTATTTATTTCCCTTTTTTTAAACTCTGAATAATATAACTTGAAATTCTTGTCAATTATGTTTTTTTTTCTTTCCAGAAAAGGTTCACATGTTCATATCCCAGCTGAAGAAGTGAAGAGAACATCCAAGAAGCATTAGTGGAGCTTTCTTCTCAAAACAACATAATCAATGCTTTTTAATCAATAAAAGGATCTTCAGACTCTCATCACACATTAACAGAAGTTAGAATATCCATGGCAGGTTTGGCCCAGATACTGCAGTTTGCCTATATTTACTGAAAATCACTGTAAATTGCTTGAGATAATTTTTAATACATGAGTAATGTATTATTAAAAGCATGAGGGGCAGTCTGGTGGTCTGACTAAAACACATTTGAACAGACCAAGGGTAGAATACAAGACAATTCAATGCAAACATTTTGGAATGCCAATATTTAAAAAAAATATTTTGTGCTTCTCCTTCATGCTGTCCACTTTAAAAACAAGTAATTACAAAAAGAAAAAGGGTCAAATATTTTCTAAAAAGCAGCCTCTTTCTAAGAATCTCAGGTTTAAGCTTGAAAACAAGACTCCCAAAGTCGTTATCATTTGTTTGCCCTGAAAATGTAAGGGAAAAACCTATGAGATCTATGTGTTTTGTAGGACTGAAAATTAAAATTAATCCTTTTTTGTTATTGGGAGCCAATAATTCAAATAACCAGGAACACATATTCACCACCCAAAACACACTGATTTAACTGGTTTTCCTTTTCACCACTGCACAGGAATTTAAGCATTCTCTTTTCTTTTCTTCTTTTTTTTTTTTTTTTTTTTTTTTTTAAGAAGTAGTAGAATTAATGGAATACCTCAGAAGAGCAAGCTAATATATCAACTTAACTTTAAAGACATGAGACGACCCCTCAAAGCCAGTAACATCTTTGTGCCTTTAATCCTAGCTAAATTGCTGCATCCTCTTTTTTAACTGACTTCTTTGAGTTTTAAGGTAACTGTTATCTGGAAGAAGTAAGGGTAATTCAAATTTATGTAAATTATAGTAGAACAGATTCCTAGTAGAATAGTTTATCTACTTGTCCTTTGTTTTTAAATTTTAAATATTGATGTGTGATATTTTATTTCTTCCTTTGTTTTGAGTGTATTTGGTTTTTATTAATCTTCTTGTGACTGAAATTTGTTCATGTTCTCTAAGCTGACTCTGCAGGCTTTACCAATAGAAATAAACCAGCTGTTTTATACTGTTCAGTGTCATCATAGAACTTTTATTCTTTTTGAAAGTTTCAGCATACTTGCTATGATATACCAACAGAAAAGTTTTAGAATCAAATATCACTGGGCACAATATTGATTTATACATACAGAATTCTATGTGTTTTGATTTTTCCTAAGCTTTGTCTTTCCCAAACATCTGCTGCCTTCCAGATAAATTAGGGAATATTTGATTTTTATTAGTTTTTAGTTTGTCATGTATATTTAGACAGTACTAATGCAGCATATATTTATTCTTATGATTCACTTTGGTATTAAGTACAGTACATTGAAGTCAAAGGAATGGTTTCCCCAAACCTAGGTCAAAATGTGGATGTTTGTAAGAATCGTGGACTTAAAGTTCCTTTATCGCTTTTTTGTGATGAAAATCCTTAGAACCCTGGTTTTGATTTTCAGCACGAATACTCTTCATACTGTAAACTGCTAATTCTCCTAATACTATTTGCATATGATACTGGTATTCATATATGTAAAATTATGGAGAAGATTATTTTGGGTGGCATTGAAAAACACCTGAAGGGCAATGCAGTCAGTGGTCGCAGCCAGCACAGCTTCATGAGAGCAAAGTCCTGCTTGTCAAACCTAATTTACTCTTATTACAAAGTAACACTCCGTGTTGGTGGGTATACAAGGGAAGCCAATAGATATAATCCTACCTAGTTGATCGAGGGAAGCCAGTAGATGCAATCTTTTTGGATTTCAGTGAAGCTTTCAGTAGTGTCTCTCACAGGATCCTCGTGGATAAAACATCCAGCACACAGCTGAATAAACACATCATGGGACGTGGGGCCAGCTGGCTCATGGGTAGGGCACAAAGGATTATAGTGAATGGGGTGACATCAGACTTGGGACCTGTNACATCAGACTTGGGTCCGGTCACTGGTTGGTTTCTGCAGGGCTCCATCCTCCGCCTCGTGCTCTTCGACATTGTCATAAATGACCTGGGCACAGGACTGGAAGGGATACTTAGGAAGTTTGCAAATGGTGCAAAATTGGGAGGAAATGTTGGCTCCATCAAAGGTAGAGAGGCCCTGTAGAAAGACCTTGACAAATTAGAGGGCTGGGCAATCACCAACCATATGAAATTCAACAGGGGAAAGTGCTGATTCTGCATTTGGGATGGGGCAACCTTGGAAGTACGGACAGACTGGGCAATGAGAGGCTAGAAAGCAACACTTCAGAAAGGGACCTGGGAGTCCCGGTCAGTGTCAAGTTGAACATGAGCCAGCAGTGCCCTGGCAGCCAGGAGGGCCAAGCCTGTCCTGGGGGGCATCAGGGACAGCATCACCAGCCAGGCAAGGGAGGGGATTGTCCCGCTCTGCTCTGCACTGGGGCAGCCTCAGCTCAAGGCAGTTTTAGGTGCCACAATAAAAGGATATAAAGTTATTGGAGAGCGACCAGAGGAGGGCAATGAAGATGGTGAAGAGCCTGAAGGAAAAGTGATAAGAGCTGCACCTGGGGTGACTTGGTCTCTTCAGCCTGGAGAAGAGGAGCCTGAGCAGAGACCTCACTGCAGCGACAACTTTCTCACGAGGGCCAGAGGAGAGGCAGATGCTGATCTCTTCTCTGTGGTGACCAGTGACAGGGCCCAAGGGAATGGCCTGAAGTTGTGTCAGGGGAGGTTTAGGTTGTACATCTGGAAAAGGTTTTTCACCCAGAGGGTGGTTGGGCACTGTAAGAGTCTCCCCAGGGAAGTGGTCAGAGCCCCAAACCTGACACAGGTCAAGAAGCATATGAACAAATCTCTCAGGCACATGGTGTGATTCTTGCGGCTGTCCTGTTCAGGGCCAGTAGTTAAACTTTGATGATCCTACTGGGTACCTTCTAACTCAAAAAAATTCTCAGATCCTGTGGTATGTTTTTAAGTTTAGCAGGGCATAAGTAATGCCATTGTGTCTGAGGGCTACTTAAGGATGCATTGTCAATTCAAATTATGTGCTTTCTTCCTGTGCACAACATATATTACCCAAGACTAAAACATATCACATGACCAAAATTACAATTCCAGTTACTTGCAAAATATAGTTCTTTCATTGTGTGCCATTCCTGGAAATTTCACAGTTCTGTAAACTCTCAGATAAAAGTACCATCTCGAGTCTTTGAGAGCAGATTTACTGTGGAAACTGGTTGAAGAACGGAGGCAAGTAATCCATGAGGTCCTTGGGACTCCAGAAAGGAAGATCTATTGGCATCTGCTCCAAGCAAGCTGAAGCAATTTTAAATCTATTTGTAAAAACTGCAATGGTTAGGGTCAGTCCAATTCTAAGCCCACCAGGGCAGGCATCACCCCAGGGTGTCTGTGAAGACAACACAGGTGGGAATGGCAGAGCAGCACTAGATTTTGCAGCAGTGAACACTGCAGCATTGCAGTGGAGAATATTGCAGCAAAATGACAGAAGAAGGAGGGGATTGAACCTAATGTGCATGGTTAACCCATGTCACTTAGGCGTATTTAGGCTGAAACTATTGCCAAGACACTTAATGCGGTAAGAAACTTTTCTTAATAAGTATTTTTTGTACAAGTATTTTCAACTTTCCCTTAATTACACTCTTCCTTCTCCAGCCACTGAGGTCTCTCTATCTTCAAACCTTTAAAGTCATTTGTATGTGAGCAGCTTTTGCTTCTCAAAAGAAGTCAAGGAGCTTACTTGACTCAGTTTCCTGGGAATGGGCTCAAGTTTTTCATGAATGAATTTGCCTCTTTTCCTGCTAGAAGCACTAGACATTTTATGGTACTACACCATTTTATCCCACCTCTCTCAATTTTATTCTCCCTTCACAGACTGCACAAAATTTTTCTAAGACTGAAATCTTAAATGCTTCCTGTTCCATTCTTATTCTTTGTAGAAGGTTTATTTTTTTCCATTTAGCCTTCTCAGAATGATTTTATGCAGAATTCTGTCACAGTAGTATCCAAGAGAAATTTAACTCAATGTAAAATGTACAAATGACCTTTGAAGACATGCCAAATACAGGTCTTGGACTTTTTTCCTCAGTGTTATATTCCTCTTGTCCTTTGGTATTAAATCTCTTAAGAGTTTCCAGTACTTGTCACATACACTATTGGAGATTGAAAAAAGAACAAGAATCATTCAGATTATGGCCAGCTAGTATCTAGTATAATGATTCTGAAGAGAAGGAAAGCGTTATTTCATGTGATATACATTTTCCAGTTGCATTTTTGTGGAATTACCCTATACACATCCCATGGAGCAGATCTCCGGATACAGAGGGCCCCTGGAAGCTCTCCTATTCCCATTATATTTTTACTGAAGTTGTGGGGATATGTGATATTAGTAAGTTTGCTTTCTACTTCCTTCAAAGTGATTGGTTCACTGCTTTCTCTTCAAAATATATTGTTTGTCTTTTGTGTAGCTATGGGCTTCATCTACTCCATCTTCCATTCCTGTTCCAGATAGCTGTTCCCCAGGACTCTGCACTGTCTTCTGTGAGGCAAGCTGTCCCCAGGTTCTCCCAAAGGCCTCACAGACAGGTGAGGTTTGCTTCTGTCCCTGCTCAGGAGGCATTGATAATCCTGGTCACTCCAACACATTGAATGAGAGTGAGATCTTCACACAGTTCTTAGTGTATCCTGTCCTTCCTCATTGGATGTGTTGTTATTCGCAGATTTTGAAAACCAATTAAAAAAGAAACAATCACTGTGTTTGTGCTGTTCCATTTCGCGTGTCTGTGGCTTCTTCCTCTTTTTCTTACATACCAAAATTTCATTCCAATAGTGTATGAGAACCTTGCACCTTTCAATTTTGCTGGTTTCTCCTCAGCCCCTCAGCTAACAAGCTCCTTACCACACAGTCCCAGTGCTGTGATTTTACTTTCCTCATCATGTGTCCTTCTGTTCTACAGATTTGCTCACCGCCCTTCCTTACAGTTCTGCAATTTTCTCAGCTACGTGAGCCAAGGCTCTGCCGATAATAGATCCATACAGAGCTGAGCCAGGGACTCTGGAGGTCAGAGAGATGGTGAAAGATTCTGGCTGTGGTAGACTGTGGCATAATAAAAGGGCTTGAAGGATGACAGCTGCCATGGCCTCACGGTTTCACTCTCTTTCCCTCACCTCTCCAAACATCTGCTTCTTAGTAATTATTTTCTTCCCTCAGGATTTCCAATCCAGTTGACTTCCTTGAACTTTGTTCCTTTGTTTTCTAAGACCTTTTGCTCCTACTCAGCTCTGCTAACTTCCCGTTTAGAGTCCTTTGCTGCTTCAGTGCACTACTTTGTACTCAAACCCAGTACAGCCTTCCAAACAGGTGAAAAGTGAGGCAAACAGGGATGAAAATATGATCTGTCTACACAAGGAAGATAACCATGACTATATTCATTAAAGGAATGGGAAAAGAGGGTGAGCAAGAATGAAGTAGAACAAAAGCAGTTCTTCAGATGTTTATAAGCCCAAATAGCTACCAAAAAATAAAAACTTCACCAAAAAAATGGCATAGTAGCAAATAGAATGAGATGTTCTAAAATGCAGTAAATGTGTTGACAGCAAGAAACAGAAGGATGTCATTCACTGGAAGTTTTACATTAAGAAGAAGGAAGAGAGGGGATTAGAGTGATTAAATTTTAAGAAGCAGCCAGGGAATATGATGCAACTATTCCAAAACTGACCAATTGTTAAGAAATTAACTTTTTTTCCTTTGCTTTTATTACTTCTTTACACGTCTGGTTTCACTTGAGTCTAAAGGGCAGAAGGATCAAAAGATTTCTCTCTATTCTCTCTAGATTCCTGATTCTGCCAGAACTGAGAAAGTGGAAAATATTATTATGATGAAAGTTGTTCTAATGAGGCCCACAGCTACACAGTAATTCTAAATCTGTTTAGATGCATCCACTTCTGAAACGTCAGTTGTAGCTTGTTTTACTACCTTTTCACTTCTAGCACACATAAGGGAATTCTCTTTGCTGCCTTTCCCCCATTTTGCCCAAGATCACAGGAATGTCTCAAGGCCAAGGAGGATTCTCTCTGTTTATCAGCATAATTCTGGAACCAAAGTGATGACTGAAAGGAGATGAGAACTGTCTCTGTGCCTTCCTTTCAATATATGCACTGCAGTAAGTGCTTTTCACACAAGCTAAATCTCAAAGCAAAACATGATCAATATGGGAAGTACAACATTTTAATATTTTGTTTCCCATTGTGACTCTCCAAATGCACATTTTTAACAGTGTAAAGTAATAATCAGCAGCCATACTTTTGGTGTGAAAACACTGGAATATACCATAAGTTACCTATGACCATTAAGTAGGAAACATGCATGTGACACCTGGCATCACTTGTCTGCATGTTCCAACCCTGTATCACAATAAATGCTTGTTTGCTGCTTTGAAAATGCTTCAAAACAGCCTTACATTTTGTCAGGCAGGAAGGCTTAGAGGTCTGAACTCTTGAATGGCAATGAAAATCCCACTGAAGGTGCTTTGATGCTGCAGCCCAGCAACTGAGATCTTTGTTTATCTGAGGAGCTCTAAGGTGTATTTCTCTGAAGACTGAATTTTGTCGTCTTTTTCGCTTTAACAGATCAAGGACATGACTCATAACTAAGCCATGCTGAATTATTTTCTTTCAAATGCTTCAATCCAGACTGGAACGAAAGGACCCTTGAATTACCTCCATAAAGTCTGACACAAAACCAAGATTTCTGTTATTTAAAAAAAAAGTTTAGAAGTTTTATTCTCGACCAAGCCATTGAGGGGAGAAGGGTCAAGGAGAACTTCCAGGGGTACTAGCAGCAAAGCTTTTACCTGAAAATCTAGAAACCCACAGCCACATCCCTGATTCAAACCAGACAATACTCTTTCCTTTGTTTCAAGATGAAATTCCACACTAAGCACAAATGACACAGCTGGTAAGATTTTTTTTTAGACTAAAACATTTCCTTTCTAAAATACAATTTTATAAATTGTCTTTTTCTTCATGTGCCAACCTACCATTGCACTTCTTTATCTTTAATCAGAGTTCAAGTGTTAGGGATTGATATCTCTTGTTCCACTGTAGATACTTTCTAATTATTTTTCCCATATTGTTAATCATGGGGGCTAGTGAACAAAGGAACCACAACGGCCCCCTGGAAGGATAGGGCCTAAATACACTCCTAGGTTATGGTGAGGGACAGGACCTTTCCCAGAAGGCTTTATGTTAATTATGTTGATTATGTTAATGTACCCCAGTTCTGCTCCCCTGATTGACCCGTTGGCCCTCCTCCCCTTTCTATCCTGTGTGTCCCTTGTGCTAGAAAGTTCTCCCTTCCCTGTTCTCCCATTGGCCCTTGTTTCTTTCTCCCTCCACCAATTTTGTAGCGGGTTCAGTTCAAAACCGGGCAGACACAGCAATTTAGTGTAGTGGGTTGGTTCGCATTTCTTACCTTCTGTGAGATAAGAATGAGGAGGAATGCAAAGCAGGCTCCAAACTTAAAGAATTTAAAGAAGTATTTATTGACTAAACTAAAAGAAAAAG
>VZRQ01005508.1:0-14783 GCA_013397975.1 Machaerirhynchus nigripectus | reverse complement strand
TGGGTTTCCCTCTGTGCTGCCAACTGGTCTTTTTCTCTCAGTCCAGCCGCCCCCACAGAGCATTTGCCACCATCCACAAGTCAGTGCAGAGGTAGAGGGCTGGCCATTTCTCTCATTCAGTGATATCTAAAGCCAGCTGCACAGCTTTCAGCTTTGCAACCTGACTTGATCCACCTTGTCCCTCAATAGCTTCTGTGACTCACCTCGTAGGTCTTCATACTGCAGCTTTCCTTTCTTGATGTATCCCTACACTATGGCAGGAACTGTCAGTGACTAGAAGGTGTCCATTCATTTTCTGGTAGCTGATTATATGGTGGGGCCTCCTCAGTGTGTCACCTTCTCCTTCTCTTCTGATGATAGTCCAAAATTTTTCCCTTTGGGCCATTTCTTGATGACTTCCAAGATCTCTGGGCGACTGGGGTTTCCTTTTTGAGCTAGTTGAGTGATCAGTGATCCACTTGCTTCACATTGCTTTAGTGGCATGATGTATAGAACACTTTCCCTTTTACTATCCAGCCCAGCACTGGCAGTCAGGGTACCAGGAGGAGCTGTGTTTCCATGCCAATCACTTCTGAAGCAGCTCAAACCCCTTCATAAGGTGACAGTATCTCTTTCTCAGTTGGGTTGTTGTTCTGCTTATCTCTTCCTCCCCCTGAGGGTGCTGTCTAGTGATGAACAGTGCCTGATAAATAGTAGCCAGGGCCCAGCACACTGCAATAAGTTACTCCTCTCTGGAGCTGCCGCAGCATTCTCCTAGAAAAATTTTCTGTCACGATATTATGGTGTGCCGGTTTGGGCCAAAATTCAGGGAAACATCCAAAGGGAACGTCTCCCCAAAGGAAGGCAGGCCACAGCCGCCCCTCCCCCACCAGGTTAAGGAAAAAAAATATTTTCCTCGGAGGAATGTGAAATAGAAAAGGAAATCTATTTATTTAACAAACACACAGGAAAAGAACAACAATGCCAAACAACAAAACCTCTCTCCTGTGGAGAGAAACATGGGAAGATGCCAAAATGCCTCCATGAGTGTGGTCCCCCTCCTCCCCCTCAGAGCCAGGTCAGCGTGGGGGGGCCCCCCTCCAGGCTAGGGGAAGGTCCCCTGGTGAGGTTCCAATGCTCTGATGTTCCAGACAAGTCCAGAAGAGAAGGAAAAAAAACCCAAAGTCCCAGAAAAAACCACTCTCTGTCTCTCTCTCGGAGAAAACTGAGCCAAGGGAAAAAAAACCTGGCTGGAAAACAAGAAGAGTGCTTCCTCTACTCCGCAGCAGCAGCAGCTAATCTCTGCGTCCTTGAAGCACAAACTGTTTGAAAAGTTCGCTCAGTTTTTTTTCTCTCTCTCTTGCACCCAGTTTTAAAGGCATAGAAAGGCACAGGAATCATGTCTGGGCATAGAGCGGTGATAGGGGATACAACAGCATAAAGTCACCCTAAGACATATGGTCCTGTAGTTGTTCAGGGATAAACTTCCAAACCACTGGAGCAGAGAATTTCTCCCAAAACTGGCCCATTTTCTCCCACATTCCATGCCACTCATGTGATGCCAAACTGATTTTTGCTTTTATATATTCTTCACATATATTTGTAGCTCTGTAGCCTATTATTGTATAACTATATAGATTCGTAGCTAGCATTTTACTTACTCTGTTAGACAGAAAGACAAAACACATTCCTAGGCCCCAATCCTAATCTTGCTTCTTCTGAGAACCAAGGTTGAACCAGCTTCTAGAGACACTCTCCCATAAACAAAGTTTATCTAGTAGCTAAAGGGGGGGCTACAGAAGAGGGTGGAACCAAAAGGGGGAATTATTTCATCACCTGTGTTTCTAATTGGGGATTCTTGTCAATTATGCTAATTTGCTGAACTTATAAAACCGTGCTTGCTCTATGTCACGTGTGCATCTTCGGCGCATTTCGGCATGTACTTTGGCACATTGTGCACCTGAAGGACCCTTCATAAATGGTAACCACATTTTATCACCTAACTGTTCTGACTCATGATTTTAGGCGCCAGAAAAAGGCATCACATGATTATCCACCCTTGGGGCAGATCTCTGAATGACCTTCCTAAAAATCTCTTTATTGACTCTGAACATGGTGTGGACTGCATTGAGACCTGGCAAACCTAGCAACAAGAATGTGCTTTCCTTAACATCCAAAGGGAATTCAAAATTCTCAAAAGCTGTTGTAACAGGCCTGAAGGAGGAAAAGGGGATGAAAAGCTGAGGAAAATCATCCTTCCCTGTTCCCTGCACAGGCTGGGTAGAATTACTAATGAATTCCCAGAGGTAGCACCTGAGGTAAGGGTAGGAGAGCAACACTGGATATACATCCCAAATGACCCTCATTGCCTCTGATGTTATCATGTCATAAATGATATCCCACAGTACAGCAACAAAGCAATCCTGATCCCTCTCCCTACTCTGAAAAATATCGTGAAGAGCACATACAGGAATATATACAGGGTTAGGTACCACACCCACATGAACAGACCAAGTGACATTGTGACCAGTGGCTTTGTACCAAATACAACAGATGCTTAGATCAAATTTGTTTCCAACCTGCTCTGGGCAGATCTGTTGTTATCTCAACCCTTCTTTCCTCATGTTGGGTACCAGTTAAGGCTGTTGTGGTTTAGGAATGATACTCCCCAATTCAGTGCCCTCACTGAGACTCTCCAAACTAAGTGTCACTCTCTCTCTCCCCCACTTTCCCCTCCCCCTCCCCTGGACAGGCTGGAGGGGAGAATTGGAGGCACAAAAGGTAAAGAGCATGCGTTGAGATAAGAACAATTTACTGGAAAGAGCAATGAGATAAGAAAACAAAGCGCAATTTTATGGTCTCATGGCCAGCAATTCTATATCAAAAGGCAGTGTTACAAAGTACAACATGGTAATCTTATCCCAGCTCCCACAGGTGATAAACAGCATAACAGTATACATATACTGCAAGTAAGGTATTACATGATGCATGTTTGAAGAACAAGTACACCAACTTTAAAAGCAATTAAATCAATATCATGACCAGCAACTATTAAACTAATATAATGCATGCTTATAAAAAGTTTGTTCTAATGTGCTCTGGTCAGATCTGTCATTATCTCAACCCTTTGTGCCACACATTGAAGGCCAATATAGCCTGTCATATATAGAGTTGCTCGCTCACTCCCTCCACCCCTCAGTGGGATGGAAAGAAGAATTGAAAAAGGTTGAGATAAGAACAAATTAATAATTGAAATAAAGTAAAATATAATAATAGTAACAAAAACAATAATAATAATTGTAATGAAAAGGGAGATAAGAAAGAGAGGAATGAAACTCAAGAAACACAAGCGTTGCACAACACAATTGCTCACCACCCACTGACCAATGCCCAGACAGTCCCCAAGCAGCAATCCACCCCTCCTGGCCAACTGCCCCCAGTTTATATACTGAACATGAATTGTATGGTATGGAATATCCCTTTGGCCAGTTCAGATCAGCTATCCTGGCCATGCTCCCTCCTGGCTTCTTGTGCAGCTCCTCCCTGGCAGAGCATGAGACACTGAAAAGTCCGTGACTTAGGGTAAACACTGCTCAGCAACAATCAAAACATCAGTGTGTTATCAACATTATTTTCATCCTAAATACAAAACACAGCACTGTAACAGCTACTAGGAAGAAAACTAACTCTATCCCAGCAGAAACAAGGACAACCTTTGAAGGCAATCAGATAAATTAGTTGTAGTTGGCCTACAACATGCAGCTCAAACTCTTCAGTTGACTTGTTAGCCTTTTGAATGCTGAGGGCTACACTGAGTATAGATCTTTGTGAAAGAATGCATAATTCTGAAAACACAGTCTTTTTTTTAAATTGGGAGTTGGAGGAAATTCTGGAACATATTTAAGGAGAGTTTATTATTAATGTGATTCTTTTGGTATCTACGAAATTATAAAAGCAATTATAAGGTCTTCGTAAGACATTGTCCTCCCTGTTGAATAGAAGAGTTTTCTTCAGTCTGCATGGAATGAGGATTAGTGACATTGCTGACATTAACCAAGCAGCTTCTTCATTTCTGACTGATAATTTTTATCATTATGCTTTGTGAAGCAATTAATTTTTTTAATTTAAAGACTTGTGCTCAGATGTATTTATGTGACTATTATGAAACACTTGACATTAATATTTTATGGTTTATTTTAATAATATATTAATATTAAAGTGAGAGCTTTTTTCACAAATCTATGTCATTCCTAAACAGTAACAGCATGTCTTGTAGAGTGGTTGAGACATAGAAAACTGAAAAATTTATTTCAGAAAAATCTAATTTAAGTCCTCAACTACACACAGTTCTCATGGATCCATGCTTTCACTTACAACTGGGACTCTTTGGACACTTTATTTTCAATGTTCTTTCATGAAATTTTAATGAGCAGAGATACTTTTTTATCTTCTGAACTGTGCATAGCTTGCTGTGGATGATTAAATTCTTAAGATTCTGCATTTATAGAAATTATATAGAATTTAAAAAGTTGGGCTATCTACTTGTGGTAGTGGTTCATAACACCAATAAACATTCTGAAAATGCCAAACTTTCCCTTCAGTTCTTATCTCTTATTTGGAATTTCCTTCTTGTTTGAAATTTTAATTTTCAAGATAAAAATCCATCCCTGGGGTCATTTTAGTGGCTTGCAGTAAATGTGCTGCAAGTTTAATCTATTCAAAACTGTTTTAAAAATTGCTATCAGAATTTTTGGCAAATATTTTCTGGGCTCAGTAAGAATGTTCATGGGTTGCGCTGTTTTAAGGCCCTTAACTGATCTTCAGGGAAGGAATTTTCCATGGGGGATCCTATCACTATCACAACAATCAGAGAAAAGGATATTATGCAACAGCAACACAAGATGCTGTCAGGGTCTGGCCTACTCTGTGGAATTACTTGCTATCAAAGCAAAAAAGAAAGTGATGCTGATACCAAAATCCCTAGTATTGGGTAAACAGAGTTTTTATCATACACACCAATTACATATTCATTAGCTATCCCTGCTTACTTGATGTATATGTATTACTTTATTTTACATAGTCGGACCCCTTATTGGAAATCCTTACATGGTTCCCTGGGGTCTTCTTCAACAGTCTCCAACGTCCGGTGTCCCCCCTAGGAGGCTGTTCCTCGAGCCCTGCTTTTGAGTAAGTACAATATTGTTTTGCATATCTTCTGCTTTGTCAGCCTTGCAGAACTGAGCTGGCATCTTGTTTGTGTTTTGCATGGCTTCTGTTTGCCTAAATTACATCCTTTATCTATTTCTCTGAGGCTATGCTGTTCTGTTCTACTGTCCTTATCAGAGTCAAATGCTGCTCTGTTCTACTGTCCTTATCAATGCTACAAGGCAGAACAATTTTCTTATGTACCTCTTTCTTATTACAATTCTTTTATTGTGCAATTAACCACAAATAACTGACTTAAAATTTCCTCTCTTCCTTTCTGTTTTAGCCTCTTGCTTTGTGCTTTGTTTCTAGGAGGCATGGTAAAAAATTTCATTCCTTGTACGCTGTTGAATACATTGGATTTCCAGATATAGGTAAGCTTCAAGATAATGGAAGTCACTGGATTTGGAAAAGTGTTTTTTTATGTAGTGTATCTAGATTGTTCCTCTGTAAACTCTGAGAAACAATGCCAGTGTAATACATTGTTATCATCACATAATTTTAAAAGAAAATTTATGCTAGTTTATTCTGTTTAAGAAGTCAGAAGAAATCCTGCTCAAACTGCCACTTTTCTATGTATTTTGCGGTTTTATTGCACCCATGTGTTTTGAAGAGGTATGACCTAGTATTTGAACAAATTAGATGAAAAAAATGCCAAATAAGAACATCTATAATGAACCTAGCCTAAGCTCTTCATATACATTTATGTGTATAGTTACTAATACAGAATGTAAATATGGGTAATTAGTAGTAACTTATTTTGTTTGCTTATTGCTACAGAAAAGTTGTATACATGATTTTCAAAATTTATTTTTAGCATGTTGTCATTGTCAAGGTGTTACCAAAAATTCATTAAAATAAAAAACTCCTTAACACCAATGTAGCATTAAAAAACAGGTATTCTTTATTTGGCCTGGTACATGGAGGGATAGCTCCTCCCAAAGCCGTGCATGCTGAGTACAGGAACATTTCTGTTTATATACTGTATTTGACATACATATTCATTGATTGTCCCAGAATAAACATAGATATGATAATTATTTCCCCAAAATCATTAACAGATTTTCCCTCTCCTTTATGCATGAGTTCTTCTGTCCTGGGGGTCTCTTTGGTGGTCCCTAGTGGTCATAGACCCCAATGTTCCAGTTGACCTGGCTGAGTTGGGAGGGCACTAGGGCTGGTGAACTTCCAGTTCTCCTTCTTACACAATGGGCATTGTGCAGCTCCATAGGCCAGTGGATTTTGGAGAACAAGCATTGTGTTGGCTCACCAGGTGCAGACAATTTATCATCTGGTAAAAAAGGAATGTTAAGAGTGGCTGCTTTCTCTGGGAGCTCCAGGCCCAGAACTTTCTCCTGTCTGGCTGCTGGAGCCCAGGCCAGCTTACCTGGGGACCTGAGGTCCAGGCCGGTCTTCCTGAAAGTAGCACTTATAGTTGCTTGATAGCCCATCAATTAGTGTGACTGGAGAGATTTGTTGCTGGTTATCATCTTCTTTAATGATAATTGAGGATGTTTTATGTCTCTGTGTGTTTGTCTTTCTCTTTCCTTATCATTCCAATTTGACAAGGTACTTAGTCAAATAATCTTATGAAAAATAAACATTCTCACACTCTACATATTCTTACCAATTAGTGCAAGTGACCAGGTTTGATTCTCATCACTGCCTCCCTGTCTCAGTTTAGAGACAAATTTTAGGAGAAAATGCCCTGAAATGAGCATTTCCTCTAAAGAGAAGGGCTTCCATAATCCCGTTTGCCAATGAGAGAAATGGATACCAGTAGGTGAAAGTGAAAAAAAAAACCCAAACTGTTTATTAACCAAAAAAAAGGGTGCCCACAAGGCACAGAAAATGATTAAATAAATGCTAGATATTGAAATTTAAAAACCTGAACCGCCACCCCCCACCAGGCCGTGTGGCCAGGAGGCAAAGATGGCGGCTGCCCCCTTTGTGTCAGGGGAGGGGAGGAACAGGAGTTCATGCAGCTGCTTGGGCAGAATAGATGGGAATATATCTGGCGTTAGTCTCCTCCTCACAGCAGGTGGGTTTTGGTGTCCTTTCTTTTGCTGGCTCGGTCTCTCCCGGGGCCCAGACCGTCCGGCGCAGTCCCTGCAGGCTCCCAAGAGCAGAGGGGAAACAAAAAGAAAAACCAAGCCAAAACAGTTCAAGGAAAAAAAGCCAAAAAAAACCAACTGAAGGATCTCTGCTAGAGTCCAGGGAAAAAGGTAGGGAAAGAAAAATAGAAGCTTCTTGCCTAAGCAAGCAAAAACTAATCCAACAAAAGGAACGATGTAACATCCCAGTCCACACTGCCTGGAGCACATCGAGGCGAGAGAGAGTTTGAACCAAGCCGTGCAGGAGCCCAAGGCTCCCCACCCCACCCCTGGGTCCATATTAAAGCTACAGCAGCCATTTCTGCGCATAAAGCAGATGATTAGGGAATAGGGTCATAAAATCACCCCAAGACACTCCCTTATTATTTGTCCATTAAGTTTGTGTCCCCGTATGTTCTTGTTTATGTCTTCCTCCTTTTCTTTTTATTCCTTTTTGCACTGAAAAGGACCTTGACCAGATACCCTTAAAGGAGCAAAACCTCTTCTTTCACATACCCTCACTGACAGGTGTAGAAAAAAGTAATGCCAGGCATTTTTCCAGTGCAGGTGTGACATCTGCTTTCCCAAATAACTCTTGGACACCTCTGGAATCCCTCTGTGATTCCATGGTCAACGGCTGCTAAGCAAAGGTAGCAAGATGACCTGGTTCTTACTCGATGTTGCCTTCCTGCTCAGTACAGGGGTCTCTGAGAAGGCCACACACTCCATGAGTTTCTGAAATGAGGGACAGCCGAGGTGTAACTCTTGTGTGTGACCTCAGGAAGCCCTGGCTAGGCTCAGTGTGTTGGAGCCTCAGTTCCAGTCCCATCCTGCCCCCACTCAGGATCATGATGTGGACTTCTCCTCCATGGTGCCTTTGGCTGCAGTGTTAAAAGCTGCAACAATGCTGAGTTCCCTCAGGAGCGATGGTATACTTTAGGCAAACAAGTAAGGCCACCTTCCCAGCAAGGTAGAATCTCCATAGGAGTTTTTGCAAGGACTGTTCAAGACTGGAATAAGTGACATGGGGCCCAGGTCACTGCTGCAGTCAGGGAACAAATCCTGGGTCTCCAGCAGCCCTGTGGGGACTGGATTACTGCTGAGACTGGCACAATGTGAAGGAAGGAAGCTGGGATGAAACCAAGAGCAGGATTGCATTGCCCTCAAAGAAGGGCATTTATGCAGTTCCATCTTCATTCAGCTTCTCCCTCCTGTTTTAATAAGCAATGCAGTTTGAATGTGAACAGAGTAGAAATTCTGCCTTGAGGGAAAAAGTAATGTCCTTTACTCCCAAATTGCAAAATGTCTAATTTATGTCTCAAAGCTGTTTCAAAATGCAAGTTTTATGTGAGGGAAGTGTAATAAGGTGTGGGGTAGTTAATGAGAGGGAAAGGCTCAATTATTGCTCCTCTTCCCCAATTCCAGCTTCTGGTTTTCAGCGATAAATTACCAGATAGTACCTCATCAAGTCACCTGTTTTAATGCACTGTCATGTAGAGTTTTCTAGCTTGCTGAATGTAATAATATTTTAATTTGATCATCTAATTGAAGTAGGCCAGATAAGACTAAGAATTATGTATGGTTACATAATGAAGGCCAGAAAGTATGAAAGAATTTGTTTCTTGTCGTTTGTTGTATGAAATACCCTGCATGTATGCATATATGAAAAGAATAAAAAAAGATTTATAGGTGTTTTAGTGTGAACAATGCCAGATCAGTCATCAATGGGTTTTCATAAAGCAGTGACAGCCTTCAGGCCTAAATCTCTCACATCTGTAAGGAGGTTAATGAAATAATTGTAAAAATAAGGTAAATGAAAGCTGAATAAGATTTGGAAAAGGCCTGTAGAAGGAGTAGAATTCAAGTCTATAATGCAAGGTGCTTTTCTTCTGAACCAAACCCTGAAATTTAAAAAAAAAAAGTATGTTCAGCATTAAAAAGTGAGGAAAGGAAGCATCATGGAGAAATGTTATTGAAATTTGTAATATCTGCTTCCTTGTATTAAACAGAAGCATTTCAATCAAGCACATTCTTAGCTATTAGTTTATACCTTGACAGTTGATAAAAAGACATGATGCCCTCTACAATAAAGAGTTCCAAAAGCACAAAGTTAAAAAGTAATATAAAATAAAAGCAGACTTTGAGGATTTAAAGTATAAACATAATTCTCGTGCCAGCAACATTGCTGGAACTACAAAGCGATGACAATTGCTTTCTGGGATTACTTTACTTCCTGCTGTAAATTCACTTGCTTTGTTTTACATCCAGTAAACTTCCTGTCACTGTTAGCTGAGGCAACCTGTATATAAGTGCACACTTTTTGTAAGGTATATAAAGCTGTTGTCTTGGGGTGACTTTATGCTGTTATATCCCCTATCACCGCTCTATGCCCAGACATGATTCCTGTGCCTTTCTATGCCTTTAAAACTGAGTGCAAGNGAGGAGAAGGAGAGAGACCACACCCACAGATGGACTCTAAAACCTTTCAGGTTTTCTCTCACAACGAGAGGCTTTTGTTATTTAGCATTATTATTCTTCTTCTCCCGTGTGTTTGTTAAATAAAGAGTTTTTATTTTCTTATTCACATTCCTCCGAAGAAAATCTTTTTTTTTCCCGAACCTGGTGGGGGAGGGGTGGCTGTAACCCATCTTCCTTTGAGAAGGAGACATTCCTTTTGGACGTTTCCCTGGAATTTGGCCCAAACCATCACAGCTGTGTATGAACCTATAAGGTAGCATTTCTTCCATTCCACTCAATATCAAATTCGGCAATATTTTGCTCATCTTTTCTTTATCATTCTCACAGTGGCATTTTGGTAGAGGCAACTGTTCTCTTTGTATCATCACCCAGTTAAGCCCAGAATCTTTGAAGTAATGGGATCAACTGATGTAGATCTCTGGCAGGAACAAACGTAGTATTTTGCTATTTGTACTTTGGTCATTGTTGTCTGATGTACAGTTTCTGGTATGTTATGTGGAGAAAATCCACACTGTGAAAAGACAGTGTCCACAAAGGAGACAGAGGAGTCTTGCAACTTTATTCAAATAAAGGGAGAGAGTCCACTAGGCCCTATCCCCTTGGGGTCTCTCTCGAGGTTTTTTAGGATGCAGCCTCCTTTTATCCTAAACTTCTGGCCACGTTTCCCTCTTCCTTTCCCCATTGGCTGAGGTACTAGAAAGGTGCCGTTCTCCCAAATCACCTAGTACATATTCCCCCTTGAAAATATATCCCCCCTTTCCCCCTGCATCATGCATCATATGACCATTAAAATGAGATTTAAGCCCACCCTGGGCAGAGAAGTTAATATTCAGAAGTCTATTAAGCCTGCACATTTCCCCCTAAAGTTCAGAAGTTCAGACTGTCTGGGTTTTGCAACACACTTGCTCGGCTTGATGTTTGTGAAGACATTAACACCCATTTGTAAGACATTAACACCCATTTCTCCTAAAGACCCCCACAGCCATTCTTCCAGAACCTGATTGGTTCTTTCAGTCATTTGTGAAGACATTAAGACCCATTTCTCCTATCACTTACTTGAACTGAATAAATCATTCATCTATTAACAAAATGTGTCAAGAGAACAATTCATATCATAGAATCATAAAATATCTTGAGTTGGAAGGGACCCATAAGGATCAAGCCCAACTCCCTGCTCCTCTCAGGACTACCTAAAACTAAACCATACGACAAAGACCATTGTCCAGATGCTCCTCAAACTCTGACAGGCATGGTGTCACTTCCCTGGGGAGCCTGTTCCAGTGACCTACCACGGCCTCAGTGAAGAAACTTTTCCTAATGTCCAATCTGAACTTCCCCTGATGCAGCTTCATTCCATTTCCTTGTGTCCTATCACTGGTCAACAGAGAGGGGTCATGCCTCAGCCTTCTTGAAGTAGAACAAACAAAGTAACCCCAGCCACTCCTCAGAAATCTTGCTCTTGAGACCTTTCACCACCTTGGTCGCCCTCCTCTGGACACACTCCAATAGTTTGATGTCCTTCTTTACTGAGGCACCCAAAACTGCACACAGTACTTGATGTAGGGCCACACCACAAAACTGCACACAGTACTTGATGTAGGGCCACACCAATGCAGTGTAGACTGGGACAATCACCTCCCTTGACCAGCTAGCTAGCTATACTGTGCTCAATGCATCCGAAGACACAGTTGGCCCTTTTGGCTGCCAGGGCACACTGTTGACTTATATTCAGCTTGCCATCAATTCAAACACCCAAATCTCTTTCCATGGGGCAGCTCTCCAGCCTCTCGCACCCCAATTTATATGTAAAAACAAGATTAGCCTATTCCAAGTAGAGAATCCAGTATTTGTTATTTTAAAATTCCATGTGGTTGGTGATTGCCCAGTTCTCTAGTCTATCCAGATCTCTCTGTAAGGCCTCTCTACCCCTGAGGGAATCCACAGCTCCTCCTAATTTAGTATCATCAGCAAACTTATTTAATGTACATTTGACTCTTGTGTCCAGATAATTTAAAACATTAAAGAGCACTGGCCTTAAAATTGAGCCCTGGGGAACCCCACTGATGACTGGCCACCAGCCTGATGTAACCCCATTTACTATAACCCTTCAAGCCCAACTTGTCAGCCAATTGTTCATCCCATGTATTATGGACTTGTCTAGCTGTGTGCTCGACATTTTGTGCAGAAGGATACTGTGAGACACAGTATCAAAAGCTGCTAAAATCCAAAAACCCCACATCTACTGGTCTCCCTTCATCAACCAGATGGGCGACTTTGTCATAAAAGAAAATTAAATTAGTTAAGCAGGACTTTCCCCTTGTGAACCCGTGCTGGCTACGACTGTACTGTCTCTCAGGTATTTTTCAATTGCACTGGAATGCCTGGTAAATGGACCAACAAGCTTGTAATAACCAGGGTCTTCCTTCTTACCCTTCTTGAAAAATGGGACAACATTTGCCAGCTTCCAGTCGACTGGGACCTCTCCAGACTCCCAAGACACTTGAAATATAATGGAGAGAGGTCCACATGATAACAGCCAGTTCTTTCAATACCCTGTGATGAGTTCCATCAGGCCTCATAGACTTATGTGCATTCACCTAGAGCAGCCAAGTCTCAAACAAGTTCAGAGTCAGCTGGGGGCTTATCATCCCCCCAGTCACAGTCTTTCAATACAGGGCTTTGGGGGTCCCAGGATCAATCACTGGTGATAAAGTGTTGGGGTTTAGGAGTTACCCTGTTTTCTTTTTCTCTTAAAGAATTTTTCCCATATTTGTTGCCAGGGGACAAATTACTGGGTGCTTAAGAGAAACAAAGGACCTGGCTACAGGGGCGGGGTCCAACTGGCCACTCTTTTGTCACCTGGGGGCGGGTTGGTGTGTGGAAAAGGGGCAGACAGGGAGCAGCCTGCCATTCGTGGTGGACGGTCTTCCTTCTCTTCGGCTGCTTGCTTTTCTACGGGAGAACCCCCGGGATCCCCAAGCCTGCCCTTTCCCTGCCTGCTGGGAGCTGGGCTGCTGCCGCTCCGTCGGAGCTTTGGCTACTCTGTAGCTTGTGCTCTCCGCCGACTGGAACCTGCCAGGATTCCTGCTGCAGCACCGGAGTTGTGATACACCTCGCCTGCCACCCGGGATCTGTGCTCGTCTCTGCTGTCCCAGCCTGCTGCTCCCGAGGGTCCGGCCGGATACCGGGATCAGCTTCCCAGGGGGTTTGAGAAGCTTTTTTTTTTGTCCGTCCCTTCCCGGGACCCCGGGCTGCCGCTGCTGCGCGCTCCCCGAGCTCGCTCCGGAGCGCCCCCTGCAGCCGCGGGGGAACCATCGCACCTGCCCTGCTCACCGGGAGCCGCCAGCGCCCCTGCCGGCCGTGATCGGAACTGCACCGAAGGGAAAGCGCCCAACAGCCGAGAAGGCCGGCACTGGGTTTGTGACTCTGTTTGCTGTTACTGCCACAGTTACTGTCGTTTGTTTGTGTTTTTATATATATATATATATAAGTAAAGAACTGTTATTCCTATCCCTCATATCTTTGCCTGAAAGCCTCTTAATTTCTAAATTATAATAATTCGAAGGGAAAGGGGTTGCATTTTTTCCATTTCAGGGGAGGCTCCTGCCTTCCTTGACAGACACCTGTCTTTCAAACCAGGACATAAAGACAGAAGCAAAGAAGACATTAAACATCTCTTATTTGTCTACGCCCCTATTTGTGAGATGAACGACCTCATCAAGTAGCAGACCAATCTTATCTCCTTTTGCTGTTAACATATTTTAAAAAGACCTTTTTGGTGTCCTTCATAGTGCAAGCCATCTTGAACTCTAATTAAGATTTGGCTGTACAAATTTTCTCCCTATAGTGGCAAACAGCAACTCTCTAGTCCTCTTTTGTCACCTGTCCTTGCTTCCAAGACTCAGAGGACTTCATCACCTCTAAGCCAGTGGTCTCCAAACATTTTTGTTTGCACACCCCATCAGTAAAAATTTTTTGAGCACACAACCTGCATATCTATATTTATTTAGAAATTATATACATTTACCACTTAATCAAAATATTACGTACATTATGAAAGATACTGAAAAATAGAAATTAGAAAGGATGAGGTAGAGATAAACAATATTTTAATTTTTAAAAATTTATTTATTAATGTACAGGAAACCTTTTTGCTCTTCTAAAAATATAATGCTTACTAAAAATAATATTTTTTAGTGAGAGCAATGTGATTAAATATGCTTCAATAATTTTTAAATCTTGGTTTAGTACTTTGTCATACAGCAATTCAAAGGTCTGGTTCTAAGTTCAGTTTATTTCAATATCTGCTTTTAATGGCTGTCATAGCTGAAAAAAGATACATCAATCCACTTGGAAGAAATGCATCATTGGCTGTGATTACTGAATTGTGACACTCATTTTTCAATCCTATCTGCCAATTATGCGAAGGTTTTGTTGAAATCCAGCTAGCAAATTACCTTCTTCCCTTATGTCAATCACATGTTCTTGCAAACTAATTGGAACGTGTTCAAAACCCATCAAAACATTTAATTTTGACTTTAAAAAAAAGTTATAAGAATTCCATTTCCAAGTTTTTTAAGTGTACAGATAGGAGAGTTTTTATAGGTGACATACTTTCATTGTTTTGGGCATGTCTTGGTTTAAGACAATTATACAGGGTGGACGCTCCAAAATGAGTTACCTCCCCTTTTAGTTTTAATCACTCCCCTTTCACCAATAAGAAGAGATGAATGTGAGAAGATATAAGTGAAAAAATAACAGTTGACTAAAAAACAAAACAGCAACAGGCAAAATAAGAGTAATATTCACTAGATAAAAAGGTGCTGAATCCCATGGCCTCCCCAGGAACAAATGAAAAACAAAATGGCAGAGAAGCCCCTCCCCCCCAAGATGGCACCCTCCATAGATGACGGCCTGGTCCAAGAGACAAAGGTAAAATGGCGGATATGCCCCTTTCTCCCAACCACGTGTGGAAAGAGAGAACAAAGAGAGATAAAAAATGCCACAGCGCTGTCTAGCTAGATCTAG
>VZRQ01005496.1:0-12123 GCA_013397975.1 Machaerirhynchus nigripectus | reverse complement strand
GTTTACATGCCTCCAAGAGATCAACAAATTGGCCACATCTAGACTAAACTCCACAGCTAGCATATCAATTAAGGCATCTCCGATTTCCAGCCAAGTTAGTTTAGAAAACACATCTCCAGACTCCTGGAAGAAACCCTGCTGTTTTGCCCAGAAATATAACTTTTCCAACTCCGTTCTGGCAACCACTACTTTCTTTCTTACCAACAGTATTTCCAAAACCTCTAACGCCAAGGTATCGCATGAGGAATGCATCGGAACCACCGTTTTAATAAACCTAGCTGCCAAGGGAGAATCCTACCTGACAAACGATGAGCCTGCACGCTCCCCGTACGGGCCACCAGGTGTCATACTCAGACACGAAAGAACCACGCAGACACCGTTCTGTCAGGATAGGAGCTAGGGCCAAAAGATTGGCCAAAGAAGGGCCAAAGAAGGCCTGGCCTCTTTATTCAGTCAGTTATATATCTTTTTAGAGACAACCATGGATTGGAGGATGGGGTTACCACCTCTCAATAACACTGGTCAGACCAAAAGTCTATCGTATTTCTCCGCCTTACGAAAAGAATGATAATAATAAAGGTCGGTTAGCTAAACATGGCCTATGTTTACAGAAACTGTGTGAGAAATTCTATTACAGTTATGGAAACATCGAAAGACTGCAAAACTCAGGGCGACACTGTAGAGCTTTATTTCCTGTGTGCCACTTCTATGAAAGGACCTATCAGGCCAAAGAATGGCAAACTGCTTTATCTGCTCCACAGATAAACCCATTTCCTGCAGTTGTCTGTCCTGAAAAACTACCAGTGTGCCAAGCAAATCTCCATCGCACCATGTGGTGAATGCTGGCTGTGGAAAAGCAAAAGCAAATAGGACTCCTAGAGGTAAGTATTTTGTGTCACTTTGGATTTGAAGAACCTGTTTAAGAAAAACTAGATAAAAGACCTAAGTCAAGTGAAAAATTTGAATATTAATTTTTTTCCACTTGAATTTAAAAGAAGATTTGTACTGGATTCCTGTCTACAGTACAAATTGATTCAGGAAGGACCAGATGCTCTGGTGGTGTAAACCTGCCGATAAGGTGGTTAATTTATGTTGTCTGGTTTATCTGACCTGCAGTGTTAAATGTGTACACTGCAAATAACAAAGGTTTATTAATCACACTATTTAAAGTGTCATCAAGTTAAAAGGTACAGAGTTGCGAATGTAAGCATGTGATTAGGACCACAACCCCAGGCTACCAGCTTTTCCCACCTTCTTATCTATCTTTCACTGCTATCCAGAGTTTAATCAATGATGGCAAGCTCATGCTAAGCTAGGAGGCATCTTTAAATAATTACATCAGTAAAAAATACGATGACTGTTTATAACCTACAGTCTTCAAACCCAGACTTCAGGAGAAGCTTTTAATAGACGCTGAAATGCATGTTGAATTTGCTAGCCATTTTCAAGATGTTCCAATTGCATTTCTCTGTAGATATCCTCAGGCTCTAAAATTCTCCATGAATTTTATTTTCAGCATACTGACACTTTCAACAGCATTGTGAAAGTTATTTTCAGGCCTGGTATGGGTGGGGTTTTTTTTCAAAGTGCCTCAGTAATTGAGAAATGTCCTTAAGTAAAACCTCAGTTATGTATGAGTCCTATATATATTTCAAGCAAAGTTTGAAATATATATATTGAAAGTGTGTTTAAGTACTTTACTATAATGAGGCCATCACACCCATGCAACTGGAATCATGCCTCCTCAAAAGTCACCAAACCACTTGGCTCCTGTCCTTGCTGAGCCTACAGCAGTTTTTCATCAGTAGGGTTGCACAAAAAAAGGCCAAAAAGTCACTGAAGGTGGTGCTTGACCTTTTTTTCTGTATAACACCATGATCAAAATGCAAAAAGACTTTGAGCAAAGCCTTCTTGTTGGTCTTGACCCTCTGCTCCTTTAACTAGAAGTGCTTTTCCCCTGAATATGCTTCTGGCTCATAGGCAAGAGGTTGAGCAGCCCTCAAAGCCCTGTTGATAAATGGCTCTTGGCAATCTCCTTGCTCCTGTAGGTGGGAATAAGAAATAGGGTTGTATTAGACTGTGATAAAGCTTGAAATTTTATATGGTCCCAGCTCACAAAAGCCCCAAAATTGGAAAAAATAAATTATTTTTAACTTAGCACATTTCTTATGCCCACCCTTGGGTTTATTTTCTCTGTGTTTCATTAGATTCTGGGGAAAAAAAAAGTTTGGTAAGCGAAAGAGTAAAAAGCTTTTGGCTTTCAACCTCATAATGAAAAATAGAAGATGTTCCTTTGCAGGAAAGGCTTCATGAGCAATTAAGATCTATGCAGTTGTACAGGCCCTGATCCAGTTTAAGGCTTGAAGTCTTGTCTTGGTTTGAAAGACAGGTGTCTATTAAGGAAGGCAGGAGCCTCCCTTGGAATGGAAAATGTAACCCCTTTCCCTCCAAAATATTATAATTTTGAAATTAAGGAGCTTTCAGGTAAAGACATGGACAATAGCAATAACAGTTCTTTACTAGTATATATATGTATATATGTATAGCAAGACAAACAAAACAACAATTATTATGGCAGTAAAAACAAACAGAACCAGAACCCAGTGACACCTTCTTGGCTGTCAGGCACTTTCCCCTTTGGTGCAGTGATGGTCGCAGCTGGCAGGGGCGCTGGTGGCTCCCGGCCGGGCAGGGCAGGTGCGATGATTCCCCCACTTCTGCAGGGGACGCTTCGGAGTGAGCTCGGGGAGCACGCGGCAATGGCAGCTTGGCCAAGCCAGGAAGAGATGGAAGAAAGGCTTCACAAATGCCCTAGGCAGCCGATTCTGGTGCTTCATCAGGACCCCCGGGAACAGCAGGCTGGAACAGCAGGGACGAACACAAAATTCCGGGTGTAGGTGAGAAGTATCAAACTCTGGAGCTGCAGCAGGAACCCTGGGATGTGTTGGCAGGCAGGGGGTGCAGTGCTAGCAGCGCTAGAGTGTAGCAAAGCCTCAAAGCAGCAGCGAAGGAACGGCAGAGCGGGGGACAGGGCAGCTGCGGCCTGGCTTCCGGCAGAACAAGGAAAGGCGGGCTTGGGATCCCGGGACCCCCTGAGGCAGATGGTGGAAGGGTCCCTCTTTTAGTGAGGGAGGGTGTTAAATACGGTCCCACTGCAAACGGCCCCTCCAACCAACAAGTTCCACTCACGGTAGAAGGAAGGCAGCAGAAGGCAGAACCTTGCAGCAACGCCGAATTCTTCCTACCGCAACTGCAGCTTCTCACTCCACTTGGAATGAAAAGAGAGAACAAAAAAGAGCTAGGCACTGTACCAAACCCCTCTTTTTCAGTTCAAATCTCGCGGCATCTCCGTCCCCACATAAGAAAAACCTCAGGTAAAAGGGGACAGCTGGATCCCTCCCCCTGTGGCCAGGTCTTTTGTCTCTCTTAAGCACCCAGCAATTTGTCCCTTAGCGTGGGGAAAAATTCTTTAAGAGGAAAAGAAAAGAACAAGAAAAGAACTCCTAAAACCCCGACAAGTCTGGATATATTTTCTTGGCAAAGCTGTAAAGTGAATTTTTAAGGTACTGGATCCTGCCACTTTTTAAATTGTTGTTTTATTATTTTAAGAGAGTGCTTTGTTGTAATTGGTGGCAGACCAGAATGCTGTTGTAGATATACCTTTTTTTCCCTAGTAAAATGAAAACAAAGTTGATTAGGAACAAGAATATCATAAAATGTAATTAGTTAAGGTTGGAAAAAGCATCTAAGATCATCAAGTCCAGCCATTAACCCAGCGCTACTGTGTCACTAATAAACCATGTCCCCAAGGGCCACATCCACACATTATTTGAACATTTCAGTCTGGTTATTCCACCACTTCCCTAAGGCAGCCTGTTCCAATGCCGGACTACCCTTTCAGCAAAGAAATCTTTCTTAATATCTCATCTAGACTCCCCTGGTGCAACTTGAGAAAGAAACAGGTAGGGAAAGTGAACTATGACCTGAAAATTAATTTTGTGGGAAGGTAAACTTCCTTATGCCACTTGTCTAGTGCAGTTAAATCCATAAAAGAGCTCATCCAACTGGCTAAAAATACCCGATCACAAACAATATTGTTCTTTTGTCTTTTTGAGATTGAGTTTCAAAAGCAGTTTTAAAAGGAATGTGCAGGGGTGCCACATTAAGGGAGAACATTCATATTTGACAAAATGGAGGCAAGATTTTGGATCAGAGGTTTAGCCTCATGTCTGCAGTGTGTAACAAGCCTTAGAAGCAAAAGTGCAAGTGTCAGCATGGGAAACCCTGTATCTTTTTTCTTCTTTAAAACTTTGTTTTCTTTATAAATACTGAGACTTTTCTCCAAAGTCATGCTAACATTGGTGCACACAGCACAGCTTTTGCACTCACACAGAATTTTGGCAGCATTTTGTTGGTTGTTTTTTGAAACCAGTCTCAGAAAAAGAAATAGGTCTAAGAAAAAAGTTTACAGACTCTTTCTAAGTCCTTCTCAGTTTCTTTTGATAGCTTCTTCTATCTTCTCATAACAGTTTCATCTGGGTGGCTTGTTTTCATTCTTCGTAAGTTTTCAATTACTTCCCTTCTGTAGTCGTGTTTTACAGATGGCTTATAAGAAAGTGCTGGGAAGAGCTGAAGAGAAAACAAACCCTTTATTATATGACAAATGGTAGTTATAATCTTCTGATAACTTGTGATCTTCTCTTGCAAAGTGCAACATGCAGTTTTGATCTTTTTAGATCTGAGCCTTCAAAGGTCTTGCACACTACAGCTTGTTGGGGTGTTATTATACTTCTTCATGATCATTCCGACATTCTTTTCCATTGTAATTAATGTCTGACATGAGCCTTTCTTCAAACAAGGTTTTTGGGGGGAGAGAGCCTTCTACTTAATGTTACTGCCTTGTTTAGGTCTTTCTGGGACTCTGCCTTTTGTCACCATCCTTCCCCAACTGTGTATTTTTTCACATTAACCTGTTTTAGTGTTAGCTTGACACAGGTTAAGTGTCATCTCTAGTCATCTGTTTTTCTGTTTCCTTAAAGGCATGGATCAGAAATCATCAACTGAAACCACATTTTAGTTGTGTTCTGCAAAAATCAATGTTCTTGATTTTTGATATTGGGAATTACAAAAGTCAGAATCTTAAAAACGAGCAGGTGAAAATTGATGATGTTGTTGTTGTTCTACCTGGGAAATCAGTGTGTTTTCAGGACTTCTGCATCATGGTTGTTTGGTTTTTTTTCCCAAATGTGAATATCTAGAAGACGTATGGTTTGTAAACTACTCCTTTCCATGGTGCAGAGGAGCATGCTGATAACAGCTGCAAAATGAACATACTGATGATGAGAGCTTAAAGAATTGTTCTATGGAAACTAATGACGTGTGTATGAAATCACCCGTTTTTCTCACTGAGATCAACAGGAGAGAAGGCAATGGTCTACTGCTGAAAAAACAAACCATGGCACATTTTCATCCATAAACACCTCCAATTCTCAATTTTTTTAGTAGCTGAGCAACAGGAGAATAGTGCTGGACAATGCAGAGGCAGCAGAGCCCTCTGAAAGATTAGCATAAGAGAGCGTAAACAATTAGATATGATGCTGTTGGGGGCTGCCCGAGGCTGCACAGCATCTAGCTGCAGACATCCTTGGTGTCAGCTGCAGCAAGCAGGAAAATGCTGGCTCCTTCCCGAGGAGCAAGCCCCTAACAAAGGTGTGCAAAAAGGCGTCAGTGGAGGCAAAGGACGAGAGAGAGGCCTTTGTATAGGTTCCATCTGCTTTATTTTCCTACTTGCTGCAGCTGACACCAAGGATGTCTGCAGCTGGATGCTGTGCAGCCTCGGGCAGCTACCAACAATGTCACCTGGCCCCCAAACAGGGACCCTCCACACTGAGGGCTCCTGCGAGACGTCCTTGGTGATTTTGGTATTGTGGTGATCAACAGCTGGCCTGAAGGCCTCACAATAATAAATTAGTCCCATTTTATAACTCCCTGTTTTTATAACTGAAATAATTAAAAACTTAACTGAAATAATTAAAAACTTAACTGAAATTATGTAAGTACCTTGACTGGTAGGTTATGTAATCTGACCAGTGTGGACTGTTGGAGAGCAGGCCAAGGCTGTTGGGGATGCAAGCAGCTATTGGCTGGTTGGCTGGGTGGCAACTGGTTCAGCCAATAGAGGTCGACCACCTGGACCTTCAACTCTATGCAAGTGAAGGAGGACTCAGTAAAGTTGGCTGTTGTGCATGATCCTACATGTGTCATGTCGCATTCCTGCTTCCGACATCAAAGCGACAGGAGTTAGTCTTTTTGGGCAACCATGACCCCCATGTGCAGCACACTGAGTTTTATTCAGTGGTGCTCCTGGGCAACCCTCCTAAGTTGTGGCTAGGAGGAACTGTCCTAAGCAGAGGACCCCATCCACAAGCCTTCATTTCCAGGACCAGTTTCTGGACTCTAGTCCAGGTGGTTTTATGAGGATCCTCACCCTTTTGGGGTAAGCGACATCCCTCGGGTTTGGGGCCCCTAGTTAGGGATTGCTGGTTTTACTTCTTGTCCCTGGGCAGTATTCTTTGGTTTTTCCCTTTTGGCGTGACTGAGGGTGGATTTTGATGTGTTGGATCTCTTGGTAAAATGGGTGTAAAGTTATCCCCACACCAGAGGGAGGTTTATAACCAAGTTGGGGAATCCCTGAAGGCAGGCGGCATGAAATGTTCTAAGGGGTTGTTAAAAGAATTTCATTCGGTGGCTTTTCCCTTACTTGCCCTGGGTGTCTCCTGAAGATGTAAAAATGCTTTCATTTTGGGACTGTGTGGGGTGAAAATTAATTTTGTTGAGGAATAATGGAGACACCTGAGTGATTAAATTCTATCCCTTGCTACTTTTGATTTATGGTTCAGTAAAAAGAGAGGGGAAAGAAAGGGAAAAGCCCCAGGAGTTAACCCCAGTTAAAAATGTTCCTGACCCTCTCCCTCCTCCCTCACCCCCTGTTCCTAATCCCTCTTCCCCAATGCTGGGTAAATAGGGAGGTGCAGACTGCCACCAGGCACAGGGCTGCCACCAACTCCCTGGCCTTCCTCGGTTTCTCAGCTCCCTTCCCAAGATGACACTGGCCATGTCGTCCCGGACCCTTTCCTAATCCCTTCTCCCACTCCCTCCTCCCCAGTTGTGAAATTTCCAGTTTTTCAAAACGGCAGTTCCAAGTCCCAAGTTTTAAAAAATGGCAGANTCCATTGGGCCACACTCCTCCTGCACTGGGCCCCGCCCACAGTGTCAGTCCCACCCCCTCCTATGGGGACCCTGCCCCAGTCTCCTCCCCTCTCTCTGCTGGCTCCACCCACCCTCTTCTTACTTTCGGTTCCCACAGTCTCACTTCCGGTTTCCACGCCTTCCAGGCTGGATGTGACAACCCAGGGAACCGGAACCCAGAAAAGGAGGCCTATCCCTTTGCTGCTCTGGTGCTATACAGCCAGACGGGAAGGAACCCACATTGGGAACCCTTCTCGTATCAAAACATAAAAGAGCTTTGCAAGGCACAAAAAGAATTTGGGAGAGAAAGCTCATATTTTAAAAGCTTGTTACAAGCCACTTTCTCCTCAAATGTATTGGTTCCCCATGATATTAAAAACATCTTGTCATGCCTCCTTCTCCGCACTGAATAAACTCTGTGGGAGAGATCATGGAAGAGACTTTTAGGGGACCTTCTTTCTATACTCTTTCAAAGTGATGACAATTCAATTGATTTAGAGAATTCAAATTTAATTATGGATCATTTATTAGGTGAAGGAGAAGTAGCTAAACCCCAGGATCAGGCCCTACTACTACCAAGGCCTGTCCTAACCCAGATTAAAGGAGCTGCAGAGAGAGCACTTTTGTTAATGCCCTCTAAAGCCCCAAAGATCAGCTACACACCTATTAAACAGTCTCCCTAAGAACCTTTTATAGATTTTGTTGAAAGGCTCAGGCAAGCAATTGGAAAACAAGTGACCACCCAAGAGACACAAAAGGAACTGTTAACAGAGATAACTCAAATGAATGCAAACGACATCTGCAAGAGGGTTATCCTTGGACTCTTTTGATCTGCCTCCCACGCTGGACCTAATGGTTGAGGCCTGTACAAAGCTTGCCACCCTGGAGCCTGACATTAAACAAAAAAAAGGGGGGAGTGATGGGGCAGTTGAGGAGACTGTGGTAGCAGCAAGAGAATCAAAACCAAAAAGAGAAATCATCTGCCACTGCTGTGGGAGGAAAGGCCATCGGACCAGGGATTGTAGGGCACTGGCCCCAATTCATAACAGATCTCCTGGGATTGTTTCCCCAGGACCATCGCAACAGGGAAACTAAAGAAGTAGCATGGAACAGCCCCGCGCACGGAAAAATACGAGGCTGTTCATACTAAGGACCCGTAGACTCCCGGACAAGGCTTGGAGGTGACCAGCAACCATGCACAGCACTTTGATACCACCAGCTGGCAAGTAGTTGCTGTGACTCTTCAACACAAAGACACTCACCTGGACATGGACACTTACATTCTTGTTTTAGGGGACACTAAAAGAACACCTCCAGAAACTGAAGTCTCTCCTCAGATTATTAAGATCAATCCAGAGGAAGGCTTCAGTTTGCTGGCGGAGTTTGTCCACCACCCCTTCTTCCTACCACAGGGCAGTGTCATTGCCCAGGCTGTTCCAATGCCTAGTACCCTGCCCAGAGATGGGAATGGACAGAGGTGCTAGGAAGAGGAAAGCCCCTGCAGGAGTGCAAACTCCATCAGTGCAATAGTAACATCAGTATCATGGTGATGGTGGACACGGGCAGCCATGACGGTCATTCCCAGCACCGACTGGCTGTCACAATGGGAGCTGCAACCAGTTAAGGGCATTGTCACAGGCATAGGAGGACCCATACTGGCGAAGCAAAATACGAGTGTCATTCAAATTGAGGGGCCAGATGGGCAATTGGTCTCACTACACCCATTTGTGTTAGACACTGGGTTCACCCTATGGGGAAGGGATGCCATGTCCCAATGGGGGTCTCGGGTTGAAATTCCCTGAAAGCCCCAGGAGTTTTGATTGCAGACACTGTGGAGCGCCCCACCTAGGCACTCAATTGGGAAGCTGATTCACCAGTGTGGATGGATCAGTGGCCACTAAACAAGGAAAAATTAAAGGCACTCAACACACTCGTGGAGGAGCAGTTGGCAAAAGGGAACACCGTGCCAACGAATAGCCCCTGGAATTCTCCAGTATTTGTCATAAAGAAGCCAGGGAAGGACAGGTGGTGCCTTCTCCACGACCTGCGAAAAATTAATGATGTAATTGAGGACATGGGACCCCTGCAACCAGGTATGCCATCCCCATCGATGCTCCCCCAAAATTGGAATTTGGCCGTCATTGACATAAAAGATTGCTTTTTCCAAATTTCTCTACACCCAGACGACACCCCACAGTTTGCATTCTCGGTTTCCTCCATCAACTGGGAAGTTCCCATGCAGCAGTACCATTGACAGGTGTTGCCATAAGACATGATGAACAGCCCAACCATCTGCCGCCATCTACATACATACCATACACCGCCCCCATCTACAAACAAGCAAAAAAGCCATCATCCATCATAACATGGATGATGTGTTAATTTGTGCCCCAAACAAAGATTATCTGGACTGGACTTTGCAAATGACTATCAAAGCCCTAGAAGATCAAGGCTTTGAATGCCAATCGGAGAAGGTTCAAAGAGTGAGCCCGTGGAGATACCTTGGTCTCAAGATAACAGAGAATACCATCACACCCCAGCCATTGGTCATTAACAACAACCAAAGATCCTATAAGAATTACATCAACTGTGCGGGTCTCTTAACTGGGTAAGGCCATGGCTGGGCATTACAACAGAGGACCTCTTTTCAATCTTTTGAGGGGGAGTGATGAACTGACTTCTCCAAGGGTCCTCACGGAAGAGGCCAAGATATTGCTCCAAAAAGCTCAGGATGCACTGACATCAAAACAGGCTCACCGGTATTCACCAAGTCTTCCCTTCCAGTTTGCCATCCGGGGAAAAGTGCCACACCTAGATGGCCTCATGTTCCAGTGGGACGAGGGGCAGGAGGACTCCCTCATAGTCACTGAGTGGGTGTTCTTCCGCACCAACCGTCCAAGAGTATCACCACACCACAGGAACTAATGGCACAGCTTGTCATAAAGGCTAGGGCTCGCCTCCGCACCCTGGCAGGGTGCGATCTTAAATGCATTTACTTACCAATAATAATGAATCATTGGAACACTTAATGCAAAATAATACAAATTTACAATTCACATTAGACAGCTACCCTGGACAAATTTCAGTCCATTATCGTAAACACAAATTGCTCAATTTGACCTTCAAATTAATTCCGAAAGAAATCCAAAGCCAGAAACCTCTCAATGCCATGACTATTTTTACAGATGGCTCAGGAGATCCCGTAAGTCAGTTGTGACTTGGAGGGATCCTCGGACACAGAAGTGGGAGTCTGATGTTGAGGTGGTTCATAGATCACCAAAAGTTGCTGAGCTAGCGGCCATTGTCAGGGCATTTGAGAGATTTAAGGGACCTTTCAGTCTGGTCCCTGGTTCAGCCTATGTTGCCGGGGTAACTGCAAGAGCTGAGAATGTTCTTCTAAAAGAGGTATCCAACAAAAAAATATATGACTTGCTCTCATTCATCTTATCTCCCACCAAGAGCAACCTTTTTATGTAATGCATGTGAGATCGCATACTGATCTCCCGGGACCAATTGCCAAGGATAATGGAACAGCAGATGCCCTAGCCGTGCCTGCTCAAATTATCACCTTGCCAGACATCTTTCAGCAGGCGAAGCTGAGCCATTCGATGTTCCATCAGAATGTTCCAGCTCTCATCCGCATGTTCCACCTCATGTGGGAACAAGCGAGAGCAATTGTGGCAACATGCCCTGACTGCCAGAAATACCAGCTACCATCTCTGGGCAGTGGGGTGAACCCAAGAGGCCTTAATCGTGGTGAGGTGTGGCAAACCGACGTCACCCATTTTCTCAATTTCAGAAGACTCAAATACATCATGTTTCAGTGGACACCTTCTCTGAAGCCGTATATGCCTCAGCCAATGCATGGGAGAAAGCAAAGGATGTGGAAAAACCGGCCTTTGCTAAGCGTGGTACCCCTGCAAGATGAAAACTGGCAACAGGCCTGCATATACTTCCAAACACCTTCAACAATTCCTACAGCAGTGGGGAGTGACACGCAACACTGGTATTCCTCACTCCCCAACGGGACAATCAGTAGTTGAGCAGACTCACCAAACTTTGAAGAAGGTTCTGCAACAACAGAAGGGAGGATCGGAGATAAACTCTTTGGTGATGAGATTATGCAAAGCTCTATTTACTATCAATTTCCTCAATAATTCCTTTGAGGACCCAAATCCTCCAGCGTTCAGACATTTCCAGAACATGAAACAACAGAAATTAAAGTAGAACTCTCCGGTTCTTATAGAAGACCCAGAGACGTTACAGGTCCAAGGACCTTACCAACTAATTACCTGGGGATGTGGATACGCGTGTGTGTCCACGCCTTCAGGCCTGAGGTGGATCCCAAAAAAAGTGGGTTAAACCTTATATTTCATCAAAAGGTTTAAAATCGCGGTAACAACAATCTCCACCACAAAGCAACAACCCTAAAGATGTAGCATCTGCTGCCTGGAGGCAACACCACTGGAAAGAGGCAGGGAACCCTGACCCCCTTAACCCCAACAACCCCTTTTTCTTACTTTTCCAAGCATAACCCCAGTTTACTAAGCCCTTATACTTACCTGTTTCCATGGAAAAAACCCAAAAATCTTTTCAGTTGAAAGGAGGAGCCATCAGAAAGTTGTTTAAGTTACTTACCTTATATGTTTTTCCTTGTAGAGCACCTATCCTGGCACCCATGGAAATCCAGACCTACCTCAGGTGCGTGATGTGGGGATGAATCCTCCTGATGTCATCGACAAGCGTCACATGGATTGTCCCTCAACCTTGTGCCAATGTGTGGACAGTCCTGGCCAAGATCATTGGCCAGGACTACATGTGTCTATCCATGGGCAGTGTGGATGACCCATTGTCATCATGCCTGGTGGGAGTCCC
>VZRQ01005486.1:173025-184721 GCA_013397975.1 Machaerirhynchus nigripectus | reverse complement strand
TTTAAATTAAATACAGCCACGGCAACCCACCCTTGAGAGGAGGCTCGAAATGAAGCAGGGATCCCAGAGCAAGCATGGGAGTTTGGGCGGGCTGTGGGGTGGAACGGAGCTTGGTGGTTCTTCACTCTGAAAAGGGGTGCAAAAAATCCACACAAACATGTTAAAAACCGTAAGGAGAAGGGGAAGCATTAGGAGGGTGGGTGGGGGAAGTGGGGGCATGGGGTTTTGGCAGGAAGGGGGCTACCAGAGGGTTCCCCCCGACTGCTGTCACTCGTCCCCCGAGGACCAGGGCTCCTGCTCGGCTCTGAGCCGACACGCTGGTGGCTGGTCGGGCATGAGGCACAGGACGTCCTCCCCCAGAGAGGGGGGCACGGGGCTGGGGTCGGCTCCGCCGTGCTTCCCCCTCAGGGTGGCATCCCCCAGCTTGGTGGCGGTGCCATCTCCAGGGCTGGGGGGCTGCGGTGGCATCACCGCCGAGGGCTCTGCGGTCTCTGTGGGGAGCTCCAGTGCTGGTGCTGTGCTGGCGATGCCGTTCAGCACCTCCTCGGTGAATTCAGCCAGGTCTTCCAGACTGGCCTCCCGGTGCAGCCCGTTCTGGGCCCGGACCGGACCCTGCATCTCTGGGACCGCATCTGCTGCTGCCTCCTGCACTGTCGGCTCTTCCTCGCTGGATGAGGCAGGTGAGGAGTCTTCCCCTGCATCCTGGGGGAGCTCGGCCCTTCCAGGACCCTGCTGCCCACCCTCTGCCACCCTCACCCCCATCAGCTCCTGGTTGAATTCCAGGGCCTGCTCAACTATTTCCAAAATATCCGAGTCTTTCATGATATCCACTGGCACCTCTGCAGAGAGAACAGCTGCGTCAGGGATATCCGGAATCACCTCTGCAAAACCTCCCTGCTCCAGCACAGAGCCCAGCAGAGGTGGGTTGGCCTCGGGGGGCTGCTCGTTCCTGGGTGAAGGAGCGCTGTCACTGCCAAGTGCTTCCTCCATGGATGGCTGCTCTTCCGACGGCTGCTCCGCTTCGTCAGGCACCGCCTGGGCCTGGAGCCCTGCTGGAGGGGTGGCCTTGGCCGTGTCATGGAGAGCCGTGCTGGGCTCATCCTCATCTGCCTCCTCCTCCTCCTGCCCTGCCAACCCCGGGCTGCAGCCTGGGAGGGTTGTTGTTCCACCAGCATCCCTCTCCAGCTCGGCTGTGTTGTGGAGCTCCTCATCCGATTCAGCAGCCAAACCTTCCGAACGCTCCGGTCCCTGCCATGCCGCGGTGCCGGTGGCACCCTGGGCTGGCTCATCAGTACCTCCTTCTGATGGTCCCACGGCCCCGAGACAGCTGGAATCTGCTTCAGGCACAGCTGGGCCTTCCTCCAGCTCAGCAGTGCTGTCCTCATCCTTTGGCATCTCAGCTTCTTCACTGGGCATCTCCACATCTTCATCTGCTTCCCCAACGAGCACCTCGAGGTGTGCTTTGCCCTCTGGCACTGGAGATGCTTCTCCAGGAGCCCCCAGGTCATCTTGGCTGCCTTCAGTTGCTTCAACTTTAATTTCTTCAAAGTCCTCGGAGGTCTCGGCTTCCTCTGAGCTGGACGCTTCTTGGTTGGGAGCAGAGACCATGAAATAACCTTCCTCCTCCTCAGCACCCTCTGCCCCAGCAGCCACCTCCGCCCCTGCCTCCTCTTCAGGGCTCTCTGGCATGGTGGGAGTTGGTGGCTTGTCCCTCCCTTCCAGCCACCCTTCACCCTCGTGAGCTGTGTCAGACACGGGCGCCGTCTCCGTGGTCTCCTCAGTCTCTGGCAGGTTTGGGCTGGGTGCCCCCACAGCCAGTGTCTCCCCTTGGTAGAGGTGCAAGGGCGTGCTGTCTGGCAGCGTGTCCTCCAGCTCCACCCTCCTGCCGGTGCTCTGTGTGGGCTCTGGGTCTCCGGGGACCTCCTCCAATGCCCACTCGCCACTGCCCACGCTGTCACCTGGCACCTGCTCCAGTGCCACGAGCTCTGAGCTCTCCAGCTTCCCCAGCTCTGAGCTGAGCCTGGCATCAGCATCCTCATCCTGCACCTCCCATGGCTCCTCTGGAGCCTCGGCCAGCTCCTGGCTGCGCCCTGGCTCAGGGGCACCTGGAGGGGCTGGGTCAGGCTCTGCCACGGTGCCCTCCTGCTCCTGCCTCGCCAGCTCCGGTGCCGGCTCAGCCTCTGGCAGTGGCTGCTGCTGGCTCATCTCCTGGCTCTTGGCATCTTCTTCATCATCTTCCTGGGCTTCCTCCAGCTCTGCTGGCGATGTGCCATCTCTCTCCTCACTTTCCAGCCTTCCTGCGCTGCTCGCGGTGCCGTCTGCCCAGGCTGGCTCTTCTGTCCCCAAAACTTCCTCTGTGTCCTCTGCTGTCACCTCCCAGTCCTCTGGACAGGGCTCTTGGCCGTTGCCATCATCACCCCTGCCCCAGGGCTCCTCTCCCAGCTCCAGCTCCTCCTGTTCCCCCCCCTCTTCCACAGAGCCCTGTTCCTGCAGCTCCTCAGGCTCCTCTGGGGCTCTGCTCTCCTGCTCCAGGGTGTCATCTGCCACAGCCTCTCCTGCCCCGGGACCCTCTCCTGCCCTGGGACCCTCTCCTGCTTCAGAGCCCTCTCCTGCCCCATGGTCTTCTCCTGCCTCGGAGCCCTCTCCTGCCCTGGAGTCCTCTCCTGCCCTGGGATCCTCTCCTGCCCCGAGATCCTCTCCTGCCCCATGGTCTTCTCCTGCCTCAGAGCACTCTCCTGCCCCGGGATCCTCTCCTGCCTCAGAGCCTTCTCCTGCCCCATGGTCTTCTTCTGACTCGTCATCCTCTCCTGCCCTGAGGTCCTCTCCTCCCAGCACATCCCTGCTGGCCTCTCCCTTTTCTCCCTCACCATCTTTCACTCTTTCCCCTCCCACAGAATCTTCTTCAGCTCCTGACGAAGCCTCCTCTGCTGGGATGGCCTCATGGGCACTTGAGGGCTCCTGCTCTGGGCTCAGCTCCTGTCCCCTTTCCTTCTCTGCAGCCAGATCCATCTCACACACGGGCATTCTCTGCTGCTCAGACCTTTCCTGCTCTGCATCAACAAAGTCCTCTTCTGGAGGACTTCTTCCTTTTGTGGGCAAAGCCAGGTGGCTTTCCACAAGGACAGCATGAGCGGCTTCCACTTCCCTGTGCAGACACTCCTCTTCTTGCACATCTGCTCCTTCCTCCTGGGAATCTCCATTCTCCTCGCAGGGGCTGTGGAGTCCCCTCTCCTGCTCCTCCTCCTCCACCTCCTCCTCCTCTGAGGGGTGTGATGGCTCTGTGCTCGGGGTCTCTGCCTTGTCCTCCATTTCCTCTGGCTTTTCCCAGCTGGTCACTGTCTGTCCAGGGAGACCCCTGTCCCCTTCCTGGGCCTCCACTTCTGGATCCCTTGGGCTCATCACAGCAGGTACCTCCTCCTCTTCCTCCCACGCTCCCAAATCTTCCCGGCTCCCTGAGGCACTCAAGGAAGCGGCCGTGCCCGGCGGGGACACGGCTCTGTCCTGCAGGACGCTGCTCTCCACGCCCAGTCCCTGAAGCACGATTTCCCCAACCCTCTCCTCTGCTTCAGCGCTGTCCCCGTCCTCGGAGCCCTCCGAGGGGTCTTGCTCTTCCCCAGGCCCCTCTGACACAGCCTCTCCACAAGCCTCTGTGGGGAAAATGGGGCTGGGGACACGGGCATCCCGGGGGGCCCACACGGTGCTGAGCGGGGGCTCTTCTTTGGGCTGAGCATCGTCTTCCATCGCCTTGAGCGCGTCCTCCAGCACCTCGCTGACCAGCTGGGCCGGGTACTGCAGTCTGCGGGCGGGTGCCACTCCCAGGGGCTGCTCGCTGGCGTCGGGAGTGTCCCCCGGGGCTCCGGACAGAGGACTCTCAGTCCCTGGGCTCATCGCTGCCCCGTCTCCCCCCGGCCAGGCGGGACCCTCTCCCCCAGAGCTCTCTGGCTCCGGCGGCGAGGGGCTGGGGGGCTCCGGGGAGAGAGGAGGGGCAGCTTTGCCTGCCTGCGAGGGGCTGGGTGTGGGGCAGCCGGGGGCTCCCGGCCCCCCAGCCCTGCCGGCAGCCGGCAGTGCCGTGGCATGGAGGACCGAGCTGATTTCCTGGAGCTCCCTGGCACCGGGGCTCTGGCTTTTGGGTGTCAGGGTGTCCCTTTGGGGTTTCGCTAGCTGCCCCCTCCCCTCTGCCCTGGGGAAGCTGGAGGGGCTGGCGCAGTGGTCTCGGGGCAGCAGCCGCCTGCTCTCAGGGCTCGCTGGTACCAGTTTGCTGCTGCTGCTCACCTCCAGTTTGAGATCTGCAAAGAGCGAGGTGGAGCTGTGAGCGGGCAAGAAGCCGCTCCAGGGCTCTCCCAGCCCTCCCCTACCGCCCGGCTGCCTCTTGCTGCCCCCTCTCCTATTTTTAAACAGCTCCTTCTTGGAAAGTGGGAAATTCCTCCCTCTTGACTGCAGCGGATGCTGGTGGGCCCAGGGGATTCAGCATCAGGCCGGGACAATGCTCTGCCCAGCTGCAGCCGCAGTCAGGCCCTGCTGCTGGGGAAAGCGTGCAGGTGACAAGCTTTCCTTGTTTTTTTTTGTTTTGGGGAAAAAGGAAATGCTCAGCCTGTTAGCACAGCCCGCCGTCCTGCTGGGCAGATCCGTTCCTGCCCTCGCCATGCAAGGCAGGGAATTCAAAAAAGAGGCGAAGGAGCAGATAAGCCTTATCTGGGCTGTGAGCCCCGTGCCAAGAGCCCCCGGGCGCTGTTCGCACCTTCCTATCGCGGCCGGGCGACCGCTGCCAGGAAAATGCAGGAAAATGTGTCTAAATCCAGCCTCACTCCCCGAGCCCGCCCGGGGTGATGCGGTGGCGGTGCCGGGCTGGCGCCGGGGGTCCCTTACCTCGCACACCGTTGGCCAGCCTGAATTCCCCGGCCGGCATCTGCAGGCGGGTGCTCTCCGCTTCCAGCAGCGTCCTGGAGGAGGAGAGGAGCACGGTGGGTGCTGCGGGGTGGGTGCTGCAGGGCGCTGGCTGCTCCCTGTGCGCCCCAGCTCGCCCCGCCGGGCCGCGGCAGCGTCAGGGCAGGTAAACTGAGGCACGGAGCGGCTACAGATGGTTGTGCTGCCCTGTCACGGCTCGGTGAAGGAACGGGGGGGACCGAAGAAGCCCTCCTCGCTCCCGTCTCCCCTCCCATCCCCCCGTGCCCGGGATTAGTGTCCGCGCAGGGTGACATCATGCTCTGCCGGGGAGGCCCCTCGCCTGGGCTGGGACAGCCCCTATTCTCATGCTAATTGTCCCCCCAGTCCCTGGCAGGCGGCCTTTGTGTGGGGCCATCTGGAAGGGCCGCGGAAGGGGCACAGGGCTACCCCTACCGAGACCTCCCTGGTGCCCGATACCCTCCTGCGCCTGCCGCGGTGCCAGGCTCGGCCCCAGCTCCCTGCCCACCGCGTGCCGGGGAAGCGGCCGCTCCCCAGCCCCGTTCCCATCGGGAACCTCACCTGTAGGTCGCCACTTCCAGGCTGAGGGACATCTTGAGGTGCATGAGCTGCTGCCTGTCCTCCAGCACCCGGGCGATCTGCACCCGCAGGCTCTGCTGCTCCTGCTCCAGGGCCTCCATCGCCAGCTGCGGGTAGCACAGGGGGGGTCAGGGGCACCCCAGCCCTGCCTGAGCCCTGCCGGTCCCTGCGGACCTGGGCAGGTGGCTCGGCTCATCCCCTCAGGACGCTGCAGGGACAGGAGTCCTGGGCGCTCGATTTTAGCACGGGGGGCCGAGGGTGGGGCAAGGAGATGAGCAGGGCTGAAAGGCGGTGGGAAAACGGCGGCTGGGGGAGGGAGGAAAGGCTGGGGTGGTTCAGGGCTGCGGGACGCCGGCGTGGGAAAGAAACAACTTTCAGGCGAGCAGCCGAGGCCGCGGCACCCCCTGCCCCAGGACACCCATGGCTGGTCCCAGGACCTGGAACAAAGAGGGACCCTTCCCCGGGCAGTGTTCACGCCGTTCCCGGTATTTCCAGCCCACCCCGCCTCCACCTCCCTCTGCTGAATCACTTTTGCAGCTGTTGAATCGCAGCTGCAGCGAAGTCGGCCGGAGTTTATCCTGCCCGCACCCCGCACCGGGGGCTGTCGTTATCCCGGGATCCTGACTCCGGAGCCCGGCAGGACACGGAGCAACGGTCCCGGGCAGGGTGCTGGGGGAGGACCCGGTGTCTGGGTGCTGCTCCCCTGCAGTGGGGTGGCCCCGGGTCTCTGTTGTGCTGGGGACAGGGGTGTCCCCGAGCCGCTTTGCTTTCCTCCCACCCTCCTCAGCTTCATCCGCGGCTCACCCAGGGCCACCGTCCATCCCTTCCCTGGGGCTTGTTCCCTCTGTCTTCCCTCCTCCCATCCATCTCTCCCATCCCTTTGCTCAGGGATGTGCCCTGAGCACCCACCCAGGCACCCACAGCCCCCTGCTCTGCCCCTCCCCAGGGACCCAGCGCCTTCCCGCTGCCTTCGCTCGCCTGGAACTTTTCTGCCTCCCCGCGCTGCTCCTGCCACTGCTGGGCCAGGCTCTCCTCCAGCAGCTCCTTCCGTGCTTTGAGCCCCGCTAGGTCCTTCTCCAGGTGCTGCAGCTGCAGCTGGCTCTGCTGGTTGTCCTCCACTGCCTTCCACAGGTTCTCCTTGGCCTGGCAGAGGGAACCCTCCAGCTGCGACACCTCTGCCTTGTAGGTCTCCACCGCCCCTTTCCAGATCTCCGAGAGCCTCTTGGAGTAGTCCTCCACCTCCACTGGCTGGAAAGCCACCGGTGCACAGCGGAAGCTCTCCAGGCTGTGGGAGAAACTCGCGACCTCCTGGTCCAGCCCCGCTTTCTCCTCCTCGTGCACCTCCATCAAGGCTTCCACCTCCTTCTCCAGCTGCACAGCTCTCTCCTTCAGCCAGATCTGCGCTCTCCTCTCCTCCTCCAGCTCCTTCCTGCTCAAGGACAGCTGCTTCTTAGCTTCTTCTCGGGCTGCCTGCTCCTTCTGGCACCTGCTTTTCACCTGCTGGACCTCCTCGTAGAGGTTGTCCCTGGCCAGCTCGGCCGTGCACTTCTCCCTGAAGGCGTGATCCAGCGCATCCCGCAGGGCTCGCAGCTCCTCCTCGTACTTCACCCGCCACGAGTCCCCGGCCGGGCTGCTCTTGGTGCTCTGGATTTCAGCTCGCAGCACCTCGTTCTCCTCCTCCAGGAACTTCACGCGGGCCAGGTACGCCTCCAGCCGCTTGTTGAGGTCCCACATCTGCAGCGACTCCTCTCCCAGGGCTCTCGCCCCTGCGAAACTTTCCGTGCTCAGCATCGGCGCTGCCGGAAGGTGCCGGGGCTCTGGAGCCGGCACGGCCAGAGGAAGACGCCGGGGGAGGAGGATGCCGGGGACAACGCCGAGGCAGAGTGGGAAGGCGGGGAGGGAAGCGAGTGGCTGGGAGCAGAGGGGAGCGCAGCTATTCATACTCTGCTGTGGCGAGTGGGAGGCCCCCGAGACCCGGACGAGCAGCCGGGTTTAACCCTTGCACAGCCGGGCCGACTCCAGCCCACGTGGGCTCGACGCTGAGCTCCGATTTCCCCGCCCTAGGGAAGAGCAAGGTGCTTCTTCCCACTTTGGAAGGGTGACTCGAGGGCTTGGATCTTCTCCCGGCGTGGCTCGCCTGGCAATGCCCTCCCTAAAGCCTGAGGGCCATGCCAGGGAGCTGGAGGGCTGCCGTGGGGCTCGGCGTGGAGCTTGGGAGATGTCCAAGGGCAGTTGGCAGATGCCCATCCCGAGGGCTTGGCTGCGGCATCCCTCGGAGGTGGCCTGTCAGCCCCGTGCTGCTCCAAAACCTCGGCGCGAGGGAGCCCCGAAGGAGCCCACCGAGGGTCTCACAGTCCCGGGGAGGCGATGGCTGCACCGAGCGCGTCGGTGCCTCTCGGTGCCCGGGGCTGTTTGGGGCTCAGCAGAAGCCACGGCAGGGCCGGTGCCCCGGATCCATCCTCACGGAGATCCCCTGGCAGAGGGAGAGCTGCCTCGGGGAGCACGGCGCGTCACCCCAGCCGACGCCTCCCTAGGGCGCTGCATCCAGCTGTGTCCAGCTGCAATCTTCCTTCTTTCCAGATGTCGGCGGCGGGATGTGCTGAGCGGAGCCGGGAGCCCAACGGGAGCTGCTCCTCCGGCAGCCTCCGAAACTTGGCAAGCGTCGGCTCCGCGTTTGGTTTCCGTCAGACGGTCACGGTCGAGATAGGAATCGCTTCACGGGGAGCATTTGGGGATTAGGATTTTTGACTTTCTCGTTTTATTTACCCCAGCTGACTTATCTGGGGGAAGGGCAGTGCGCGGGCAAGGGGCGGAGATTCGAAAACTCAAACTCGGGAGGTTTCTGTGAACAAAAGGGGCAGGAAAATGTCACTTGGGGAGAGACTTTCTGCCAGCGCTTTCTCCCGGCCCTCCCGCTCCCAGCAGACGGTGTTCTTTCCCACAGGAGGGTCCCTGCTAGGTCCTCACCAGGGCACGGAGGACAGGAATGTCTCCTCCCGAGCTGTCCCACGGGACAGGCTCTAGGCGAGCGCTTCTGGAAAGACAAGCAACAGTCCCCTCTGCTGGCAAAGGCCGCCCGGAGCCGTCCCCGAGCTCCTTCCAGCCTCTCACCGTTCGGGAGCTGGTGGGGGTCTCACGCCTCCCATATGAGGGAGCAGCAGCAGCGGGGGTCCCAGCACCCCCTCGGAGGGACGGGGCTTTCCCCTGGTGCCTGCATGGTGGGGTGGGCGGGGGGATGACCCGGCTCGGAGGTCCCCAAAGGCATCATCTTTCCGGCTCATCTCCGGCCAGACATCCTGTCTGGCTCCTTGGCCCGGCTCTGGTTTGCCTCTCACAGCCAAGACTGAAATGCCATTAAGGAGCACCGGGAGTGCTGAGGTTGGATAATTGATCCGGGGTCCCCAGAGCCCCGGATGGAGGGGTGATGAAGCCCTGCTGTGTGTCTTTATCCTCCTCCTCCTTATTTCCACAGCACATCTGCTCTGGAGCTGGCCTTCCCTGCTGCCTGGCTGCTCCCACTTTCCTCCTTTCCACCTCCTGGGATGTCCAGGTGCCCCCAGTACTGGTGTCGGCTGCAAGAAGACCCCCAGCGCTCACGGCTACACTGGGAGGTGCCCTGGGAGTGAGCATTTCCTCCCTCCCTGGCCTTGTCCTCCTCTTCCTCCTCCTGCCTTTGTTTTGGGGTTCCCAATGGTGCCTGGTCCCCTCTCTCCGAGCCAACAGCAGGGCTCAGTTGTATGGTCCAAATCCTGCAGCCCAGGGAGGACTCAAGGTCCCCAGGGGTGCTGATGGGTCCCAGTGCTTTTCTGGGGGCAGAGCTGGGGGCACCCTGGAGTGCACACGGCTGCGTATCCGTTCCCTCTGCGGCGTGCTCGGGGTTGTGAGTGACTTAGGATGGGGACATCTGTGCTCCTGGGGGATGGCTGGGGTCAGGAAACTCTCAGAAGGGCGATGTCCTTTCCCCTGAGGGGTGTTCATGGTCAGGAGACTCTCAGGAGGGGGATGTCCATGTCCCTGGGGAATGCTTGAGTTCAGGACACCCTAGGATGGGGCTGTCTGTGTCACTGGGGGATGCTGGGGGTCAGGATGCCCTAGGATGGGGCTCTCTGTGTCGCTGGGGGATGCTGGGGGTCAGGACGCCCTAGGATGGGGCTGTCTGTGTCGCTGGGGGATGCTGGGGGTCAGGATGCCCTAGGATGGGGATGTCTGTGTCACTGGGGGATGCTGGGGGTCAGGATGCCCTAGGTTGGGGATGTCTGTGTCACTGGGTGACGCTCAGGGTCAGGGACCTCTCAGGAGGGAGATGTCCGGACCTCTGGGGAATGCTTGAGGTCAGGACCCCCTGGGGACGGGATGTCTATGCCCCTGAGAGGTACTTGGGGTCAGACTCCCTGGGATGGCACCCCTGAGGGGTTCTCAGGCTCAGGACCCCCTGGGAATGGGATGTCTGTGCCCCCCTGTCCCCGTGGGGTGCTTGGGGTGGCGACTCAGCAGCAGCAGAGGTTGGCGGGGGTGACAGTTCGAGGGTGTCCCAGCCTGCAGCCCCAGGGTGGGAGCTGGCACGTGCTTGGCACGGGGTGCATGGCAGGCACTGGTACGTGACCTCGAGCAGGGCTGGAGGAGGAGGAGGAGGAGGAGGTGGTGGAAGAAGCACAGCTGGGCACTGGAGTCTTTCCAGCCTGAACACAGCTGGGGCTGGGGGGCTGTGGTGTTTGGGGGTCCCTGTGGGGACCTTTCCATGCCCTTGGCTGCTGGGGCTGAGCTAATGGGAGGGGCTGAGCTAATGGGAAGGGCTGAGCCCCGATGTCTCTGGAGCTGCGGGCAGGGATGGGGATTCTCTGGTGTCCAGCGAGGGCCGTGCCCTGCTCCTGCCTCGCTCCTCTCCCTTCCCTCCTGCCCCTTCCCGGTGCTGCGTGTCTCAAGGACTTGGCCCCATCGATGCCAACAGCCAGGAAGGACCAGGAGCTGCCCTGGGAAGGAGCTGGCAGAGCAGCAGCCCTGGAAAGTTCCCTCTGAGCCAGCAAGGAAACCCCAGGCTTGCCGGAGCATTTGTTCCCGATTAGGACGGGGGATGCTCCTTGCTGAGCAGGCACTTCGCGGTTCCCCCGGCTGCGAGCCCTTTCCCACAAAGTGCATTTTTTTGGCATGGATTTCCCATCCGGGTGCAGGATGTGACCTCATGGGCTGGGTTTAGGGGGGCAAAGGCTGGGGCAGCCCTGGGGTTTCACCCTGGTGCCCATTCTGGCCCCACGCCCAGCGGTGTGAGTGTCCCCCCGGCCAAGCATCACCCGCTGGACACTCGGCCCCCCCCGAACCGCTGCGCTAACGAGACCGATTCTGCTGCCTGCAATTATTTCCCAGGGTGACAAATGATTAATTCTGCTCAGGAGCTGCGGCTTTCTGCAAACTCACCCGAGCAATTCCCTGGCAGGCTCCGCGCCGGCCCCCCGGGCAGGGAGTGCTCTGTGCCAGGGAAAGTTTGAGCGAGATCTGGTTAAAAAAATCCCTGATGCCAGCTCCTGGGTGCTGCCCTTCTGCAAATGAGGGGTCCCAGCTGCCCCCCAGACCTCCCTGGGTGCCCAGGTCCCCACATGTTCCTCCGGGAACGAGCATTCCAGCCGAAAGATGCGTAGCTTATCCTGGCCCTGATGCAGATGCAGGTGGGTAAACTGAGGCACGGCATCTCTCTGCCGGACCGAACTTGGCTGTGAGCGCTGTGCTGGGAGCTCGGGTCTGGCTGCTCCCAGCACCCTCTCGGGGCTGGCAAAGCCCCTGGGCTCCTTCAGCCCTCGGACGGTGCCTCCACCCACCTCGGCCTCGCAGCAAAGGGGCTTTTGCATGACAAAGCCTCTGCTGGCTACCGGGACCCCCGCCCGCGGCCCCCTCCCCGTCCAGCTGAAGCTGCCAAATACGAGGAATACCCATTCCAAGGGCATTCCCGTGCCATGGCGGGGGCTGTGGTGGGGAGACCCCCCCCCATCCATCTTCTGGCGGGGTCCAGGGCAGCGAGCGCCAGCTGCTCCCCCACTTCTGCTGCATCGGGTTAACACCGTGCCCGGGCTGAGCATCCTCCTCTCGTGCGGGGTTTGCCAGCTGCCAGGAGGGAGGGACGGGGAGGGACGAGGCGCCTGCCAACACGGTAATATCTTTTTTTTTTCTTCTTAATTAGGGGAAGGAATAAATATAAAAGGAGGAGGGAAAAGGGAAGGGAGGAA
>VZRQ01005486.1:109132-155046 GCA_013397975.1 Machaerirhynchus nigripectus | reverse complement strand
GCTCAGCCCCCCAGCAACTGAGTGAGTCCCTGGGGCGGCAGCCAGCACCTCCCCGGGCCCTGGAGCCGGTGTGGATGGGGACGGCACTGGGACCCCGGCGCGGACCCCGACGTGGCGTGAGACCTCGCTGTTGGGTGCCTGCCCCCGTGTTTCTTTTATATCTGTACAAAGAAATCCTAATAATTAAAGACCCCCCCTCAAAAGGAACCGACAGCGACCCAAAATGCAGCAAAACAGGAGTTCTGTTCCCGGAGTCACAGCGGAGTTGAAATCAGGGGGGACACCACGGGCAGGGGATGGCAGTGACGTGCCAGCATCACCTCCAGCCATTTTTTCCCACCTCTGCCCCAAGGGTCCTCACCCTGTGACGCCTTGGCGGGGGTTGACATGGGGACATCCAAGCTCCGCTGCACCCATCCCGGGGTGTGGGGGGGCTTCTGCACCTCCCTGGACAGGCAGAAGCTGCTGCCGCAGGCTTGGAGCGGGCGTGTGTCACCCAAACCCCCTGTCTGTGCTTCCGTGGGTATTAAAACCAGTAAACAGGTGGCACAGAGTGGTGACCTGGTTATTTGGGGGGGACCTGGCACAGGGATGGGACTGGCTGGGCTGCACAGCCCCACAGTGTGGGGAGAGCCTGGGCACAGAGATGTCCTCAGGAGCCACAGAAACAGGGAGGCACAACCCAGAGTGCCCCCACATCCCAGCAGCACCGGGCACTGGGCAGGGCTCGGGTTGGGACACTGCTCCCAGCAAATACTTGGGGCTGGGACAGCACATCACCGGTGCCAGGGCATCTCCCCTTGCCGTGACTCCCCCAGCTCCACGGCTTTTTATAGTTATCCTGGGCTGTACTGAACAGCAAAGCCTGTAAAACCCCAAAGTGAAGTGGCCGGAACACAGATAAACCCCGGACAGGGCACGGGGGACGGAAAGTCCCTGTCAAATTCCCCTCACGGAGAGGCCAGATGGTCCCAGGGGAAGGAGCCAGACGAGCGCGTGCCTTTGCCGTACAGTTTTGCTGTTGCTTTATTAATTGAGAAGGCGACACGCCATTAGTCACACTCGTTAGTGCCCAGCCTGAGTCCTGTGCACTTGCACCAGCCAGAGTGACCAGCCAGAGTGACCAGCCTGAGTGACCAGCCTGAGTGACCAGCCTGAGTCCTCGTGGCTATGGGGAGCGAGGATGGGGCGAGGGATTCACTGGGGTTGGGGAATGGGCAGCCCGTGCTGCCTGCTCGGGGGCTGGATTGGACCCCCCTTCCTGGTGGAGCAGTGGGTCTGGCTTCTCCAGTAGGTCCCAAACAGCCCACAAGCCTCACAGCAGGCTGGGACGTGGGCACCCGCTCCACCGGGGGATGCACCAAGCACAAATCCAGCTCTATCACTTTACCAGAGGATGCCCGAACCACCCAAAATCACTGAGAGACCCCCCCCTCCTCCCCCGCCTCAAGCTCTCTGCCTGGGTGATGAAGGCTGGCGCCCCACCGCCGTCCCCTCTGCTCAGCCCACCTCTCCTCCCCGCGTTCTTACTTCCCCACGAAGCAGTAGGTGCCGTAGGTCCTCATCTCCTTGCTGGGGAAGCCAAAGCTGCGGACGCCGGGGTCGGGCAGGCCCCCGCAGCGCTCGCGGGGGGTGGTGATGGGGTAGCGGACGCTGCCGTCCGCCAGCCACCCCCCGTCACAGCGATCCAGCTGCGAAAACTTCCAGGCCGAGTAGAGCTGTCCCACTTTGGCGATGGCAGCCCCGTGGTTGCGACACGCCTGCCCGGCCTCCTTGAAGTTCAGGTGGCCCCGGATGAAGTAGACCTGGCCTGGGGATGGGGGGGGGACGCCGCAGGTGAGCCCCCCTCCTGCCAACAACCCCGGCCCTGCTGCAAACCCGGGCGGGCAGCAGGGCTCGGTGACGCTGTGGCAAGGCTGGGGGAGCGCAGCACTACCTTGGAGAGCAGAGGTAAAGCAGAAAGCGTCGAATCGGTCCTTCTGCTTGTCCCTGGCACCGTAGGTCCGGACACCGGGCAGGAGGAGGCGGCCACCGCACGGCTCCCGCGAGTTGATGATGGGGTAGTGGACGGTGCCGTCGAGGATCCAGCCGGCGTTGCACCAGTCCAGACCCTCCGTCCAGGCTGTGGGCGAGAGGCGGCTCAGCACCGGCACTTGCCTCCTCCCCGTACCCGGACAGGCGTGGTTTTGGGCTGAAGAGGAAGTTTTTTTGAATGCTTCACCTTTGTACAGCTGCTGGTAGGTGGCAAGGCGGGAGTCCTGCTGCTCGCAGGCTCGCTTGGCTTCGTGGTAGTTGAATTTGTAGCGCCCATTGCTGGGCTGGTAAGGGAAGACGACGCCTGGAGGGACAGGGACAGGTTGAGGGTGACGCTCTCCCCGAGGAGGCTTTGACTTAACATCCCCGGGGGTTCAGAGCTGAATTTAAGGCCAGGGAACAGGGTGGTGCAGTGGGGGACACAGGTGGAGGCAGAGAGCCACACACCTCCGGTCGGGCCGAGGGTCCCCCTCCTGCCGCCTCCCCCAGGGACGCAGCCCAGCCTCACCCTCAAGGTGCAGCGTGAGCGAGACACTCTCATCCTCCAGCCCGTTGACGAGCTGGCAGCGGTACCGGCCCTCGTCCTCCAGCGCCACGTTGGTGATGGTGAGCGAGGCGTCGTAGCGGTGGCTGTGGCGCAGGCGCACCCGCGGGCTCAGCGGCCCGTAGTTCTTGTGGTACAGCCCGTTGGTGATGATGATGATGTTCTCCCGGTAGTTGGCCGGCTCCACCTTGCTCCACTTCACGCGGTAGTTGCTGGGCAGGGCGCGCAGGACGCAGGGCAGGGTGGCCGTGGCACCGCGCTGCGTGTGCACCGTGGGGTGGAGGGGCTCCAGCAGGTACTGCAGGCGCGCTGGGGCTGCAGCGCCCGGGCAGCCTCAGCACCGACCGCCGCCATCCCTCCAGCGCCTCCCCGAGCGCCCCTCAGCCCTCACCAGCATCTGATGGTTTCTGTCACCCATCCTGGCTCCTCTTTGTCTCTCCTGCACCTTCAGGAGGCACAGCTCAGCCCCGGCTGGACCCGCCCAGCATCGCCTCCCCCTTCCAGCACTGACCCCAAACACCAGTGCCGGGTCCTCCCTGCAGGCCCTGATCCTTACCCAGGCTCCCTGTCCTCCCACCAGGCCCTGCTCCCTACCTGGGGTCCCGGTCGGCCGCTGGAAGATGCTGGACGCTGGGGGTGCTGCCAGGAGCCAGAGGCAGCTGAGCAGGAGCAGCCTGTGCATCCTTAGAGCCGGGGGCAGGACGGTGCCTGGGGGAGTGCAGGGGTCAGGGACAGGCAGTGGGACACAGCCCGGCTTTGGGGCATCCTGGAGGATGTGACCCCGCTCTGCGGGGGCTCTCTGACATTTACTGAGCAGAGGGGACATCCGCTTGCAGGACCCCAACCCCACAGACTGTGCCAACCCTCCCTCCTGGCACCCCTGCGGTCTCTTACCGTCCCCAGACACGTCCTTCGGGGAGCCGCTGTTCCCATCCAAAGCCCCCGGCCCACGTGCTGCCCCAGCTCCTGCTGCTTCCCGTCTCTGTCATAAACACCCCGTGGCGGGGCCGAGGGCTCTGGGAAGGCCGGAGCTGCGCCACGAGGCTCCTGGGAAGAGGTGACACGGGGACACGGGAGGTGGCGAGCAGGTGCTCCCAGCCAGCCCCTTCCCTGTCACCGTCCCCGGGTGGGCAGTGTCCTGGCAGCCCCGTGGCCCCGCGGGCCCTTGATGCCCGCTCCCATGGTGCCGGCCGTGCCCTCGCTCCCTGCCCTGTCACCGGCTCTTCCCGCTTTCTTCTCTTTTTTTTTTTCCCCTCCAACACCTCCCCGAGGAGCGCACAGGGAGGAGGAAGCACAATTTCCCATTGTGAGTGTCTTTCTCTTTATTGTTCTGCTCGGCAAAACACAGTGTGCCCGGCTAACAAACATCCCTTTATCTGCAGGCCGCAGCGTTGGGAATTCAGGGAAAACGACAGTTCTGCGTCGGGCTCCAGCAGCCTCTTGGGCTGGCAAAGCCTCCCCTCGGCTCTGGCCCCCAGAGCTGGGACGGTGCTCTCGGGTCCCGCAGACGTCAGGGCAAGGGTTAATTTTATTCCCCTCTCCCTGTCCCTGATGAAGGGATGACGGTCCCATCCCTTGAGGCTCTGGAGGGTTGTGCGAGGGGGGTGCCCCAGCACTGGAGTCCCACTGGCCTTATCCTGCCCTCCGAAAAGGCATCAGAGAGGCTTCCCCATCATCACCTCGGGCCAGGACGCTGCCGGGAGCAAAACACAGGCGCACAATGGGGCTGTGTTCTGGGCTCCCGCAACTTCTCCCTCCCCCAGGGTCCATCTCCGAGGCTGGAGGAAGCTCTTCTCCAAGGCAGCACAAGACAAGCAGCGACTGTCCCCAGCGCCGTCCTGGCCCCACCACGGCACGCACAGCGCAGCCAACAGCCCCCCCTGGGGAGAGAGGCACCAGGGTGCACCTTCAGTCCCCAGGCCCTTGTCCCCCGCCCGCTCCCCACCGCTCCCGGCCCCTTTGCAAGGAGCAGCACCAATTTTGATGCCAACAGGCTGAACTGGAAGCCTTCTTCCAGCTCCGAATGGTCCGAGCCTTGGCTCATTTTAGGTGCCCGCAGCTTTGCCCTCCCCGGGCAGAGGGAGGCTGAACCGCAGCCGCAGCACTGTGAGCTCCTCCCTGGCAGCTCCGCGCGGTTATCGGGTGGGTCCGTGGCTCTGCAGAGTCTGTCTTCTCCCTCCCTCACACTTCCTGTGCCCACGGCTGCAGGAGCAGATCCTGTTCTCCCCCGGCAGCAGCTCCAGGCTGGAGGATGCCGATTCCCAGCTCTGCGGTACCACGGATGAGCCGAGTGTTTCTCACATTTTTCCCAAGTGAAGGCAACAGCTACAGCCCTCGGCCCTCACAGAGCCACAGCCTGAAGCAGAACACTTGCAGGGGCTCCCATAAGTGACTCATCCCCCCTCCCCATCCTGCTGGCATCAGGGCACGACCCCAGCCCACCACTGCTTATCTGAGTTCAGAGTTCGGCCCAGTGCTGTGGAAAGGAGTCACCCGAGTCACTTCCCAAACACACACTGTGTTACTGCTCCGCTCCTTGTCTCTCCTCCTCCCTTTCTGGGATCTGCACCCACTCCTGGTGCGACACAAACACCTCTGCAGAAGCAGAGGCAGCCAAAGAAAAGCGCAGGAATCCCTCGTGCTCAGCTCCCGCAGCTCCTGGCGTGGGCTCTATCAGGAGCCTCTGACTCTGTTCCTTGCTCGTTTTTCAAGGCTCAGATTCTCCTTCTCCCCTCACGAGCCCACAGGAAACCTCATCCCCAAAGCCCCCTGAACACTCATCTTTCCTTCTGACCAGGGAATTTGAGCCTAGCTGTGTGGGACTTCGCTGAGCCAGCACCTCCACAGCGGGTCAGTCCCCCCACGCTTGTGCATCGCCCCCCACCTCCTCTGCCTGACCGAGACCCCAAAAACACTGTGTTCCTACAACGCAGAGGCTGAAACCTCATGCATCCCCCCTGCAGCTCCTGCCACACCCCAAACCCTCCCTCCGCCCCTCCTGCACCCAGCGGAGAGGGACATTGACCCCACACAGCCCCCACAATTCCCAGCACAGGCCTGAGCCACCTGATGTGGCAACGCCAGGTGTGCCAGGGCATCCAGTCCCGAGTTTCCGTGTTGGCAGCACTGTCCCGCTCCCGGCAGTCTCTTGGAGGTGCGGGAGACAGGGCAGGACCTGGCAGCCATCCTGGCAGGCGGAGTTTGCAGTCCCAGCGGGGCTCTCCTCATGCACCCCGTTTGCAGGGGTTCGCCCGCCCTGGCTGCCCCCCGACATGCCTGAGCGCACAGCTGCCTCGAGGCTCCGGCTCTGCGGGCTGTGCTTCCTGCTCCAAATCCTCAACATCCTCCTCTTCGCCGTGTTTGCCCGGTACAGCCCCGAGAGCAGCCCCGGCCACTGCCCCCCGCAGCGGGACTGCAGCCAGCGGAACCAGGACTCGGGTCTCCAGCGGCCCCGTGAGTACCCCCACGCCCGTGGGTGCAGAGCAGTTCTGCTGAGGGGGTGGCACGGGGTGTCACCGTGCTCAGTTCAGGCTGCAGACCTGTCACAGGCTCCAGAGTTAGAGAGGGAACATCAAGCTGCAGGGTTGGGGTGCTGGTGCATCCCAGAGGGGGTAAAGCAGACATGCTGCGAGGATTTCTGCCATGCTCGGACAGAGCCAGCCTCAAAAGAGGGATATTTGGGTTAGGACATGTGTTACAGCAGCTGGAGCTCAGAGAGGATCACCGAGGGCAGTGAAACACGAGGGATCATCCTCCCATGCCTGGTACGGAGCACAGCAGCTGCTGCTGGTGCTTTAGGGTCTGCAAAGCTTCCCACTGACCGGCTGGGTTTTGCAGTGCCGGGGGATTTACACCGAGTCCCTTCCACAGAGGATTTGGCTCCCTGGGTGCCACCACAGGGGGGCTGGGGGTCTGCCCCGCCAGGAGCATCCTGCTGCACGCTGGGCATCCCTGCAGCACTCCCGCCGGGATGAGGGGCTGCCCGCGCTTTCCGAGGCACAGACAAGGAGGTCAGTGGGAGAGGAGCCTCAGAGCGCCCTGGCCGAGGGAGGGGAGCGAGAGGAGCTGCAGGGCAGGGAGCTGGCAGCTGGCAGCTGGCAGGTTCTCCCGGTTTCACCTGCCCACGGAACCCCACCCAGGCAGTGACTCACGGAGAAAGCCGGGCCACAGCTGTCAGCTCAAGGGGTGTAAAGGGCATTCAGCCCAAGCAAGAATCAAATCCCCCATCCTCTGGTTTGCCACCAAATGGTACCAGACTGGTCCCAGTTCTCCGCTCATCCTTCCTCTCTCCTTGTCCCAGGAATTAGGACGTGATGTTTTCAGGGGCAGCAGCAAGGTCCCAGGGGTGCTGACACCTCAGGTCATCTCAGGTCCCAGGGGTGCTGTCATCTTCATGCTGTTCTAGTGGGTGCAGACGGCTCTTGGCCACCCCAGGAGGTTTCTGGGCTGTGGGGTGAACTGTGTGGGTGTCCTGAGATATCTGGACAGGGCAGTGGCAGATGGGGTGACCAGGAGCCCTGCAAAGGGTGACTGGGCCACAGCAGGCAGGGATGGCTTTACCTGGCCCTGGCCCTCCCCTCTGCAGGTCTCCAAGGAAGATCATCCCCCATGGTGGCAGACACAGAGCAGCAGAGTGAGCCTTCAGCTCCCCAAAACCTGTTAGAGCAGGGGGTGTCAGTCCTGTCTCAGTCCCCTCGGGGACCAGCAGGCAGGAGGGTGGCTGCCTGCCCTCAACACCTCCAGACCCATCCCTCTGCCTCTCCTCCACCAGGTTTCCGGGATGTCCACACCCAGGTGCTGCTCAGCTTCGGGCTCCTGCTGGCGTTCCTCGGCCGCTATGGGCCGGGCAGTGCAGCCGTCAGCATCCTCATCGTAGCCTTTGCCATCCAGTGGGCTCTTCTGGTCCAGGGCTTTTTTACCTTCTTCCTCAACGGCAAAATTTACATGGGAGCTCAGAGGTAAGGCAGGAGGGGAGCTGCTGCTGCCCGGCCAGCTCATCCCAGCCCAGCCCCGGCACACTGGCTCCCTCCTCTGTAAAACTCACGGCTCTGCTTTGGAGGAGGATTTTGCGGACAAGTAGGACCAGGCCTCCGGGTTGTTTGTGCACCGCCCTAGGAAGGGCTGTGTGAGTACTGCCAAGGTGCAGCCGGGCTTTTAGGGGCACCCTGGCCCCCACCTGCCTCGAGCCCAGCCGTCCCTTTGTCACCAGCATCACAAGGCTCTGGCTGCCTGTTCAGCTTGCAGGAGCAGTGGGATGCAGGGCCTGGGCTGCGGGCTCAGCTCCTGCCCCCGCCTCCAGCTCTCCCCAGCTCCCGTGCTCATCCCTGGCAGTGCCAGCTCGTCCCACACCTTTCCTCTCCTTCCCAGCATGGTCAGTGCTGACTTCTGCACGGCAGCAGTTCTGATCTCCACCGGAGCTGTTCTAGGCAGGGTAAACCCCATCCAGATGCTGCTGCTGGCCCTGCTGGAAGTCACCGTGTGCACTCTCAATGAATACATCCTGCTCAGTCTCATGGGGGTGAGTCACCGACTGGGGAGCCACCAGAAAGGGAGTGGCCATGGGTTTAGGCTGCTCCTGTCAAGTTCTGCCTCATCTGGAGAGACAAATCCCTCATCCCCGCTTCCCGCGTGGTGCTTTTCCGTGCTCACCAGGTAAGCGACAGCGGACGCTCCTTGACCGTCCACACCTTTGGTGCTTATTTTGGCTTGATGGTTTCACGGGTCTTGTACCAGCCCCACAAGGATGAGAGGAAGAGGGAAGAGCGGCAGGACATGGGGCACCAGACGGATGTCTTTGCTGTGCTTGGTACGGAGCTCGAATCCCACAACACCCAAGTCACAGAGCTGGTGAGGGAAGGGTCATCACCAGTGTGAGGACAGCAAGGCTGTGGTTTGGCCAGGAGATTCCTGCACACCATCAAGAAGAGATGTCCTCCACCTCCCCAGGAACCTGTCATGGGGTGGCACCACCCTCTCCCAGAAAAAGCTTTTCCCTCTGCCCTACCTGAACCTCTCTTGCTGCGAGCTGTGTCCGCTCGCCGCTCTTGGCACTCGCAAGAAGCTTCTGTCCCACAAGGGATCAGCTCCAGCATCAAGACCTGCCTGTTCTACTCCCTGCAGGAACCATCTACCTGTGGATCTTCTGGCCCAGCTTCACCTCCTCCACCACTGCCCACGAGAATGCCGAGAACTGGGCAGTGCTCAACACCTACTTCTCGCTGGTGGCGAGTACCGTTGCCACCTTCGTCCTCTCTCCTGTCCTCTATGAGGAGAGCACCCCACGGATGGTAGGTCCTCTCCTGGGACAAACCCAAGCCTCATGCCCTGCCCACGTCCTGTCCTACAGGGATGGTGAGCCTGAACACACCCAAGGCAAAAGGGGATGCCTGTTAGGCTTCCTTAGGCTCGTTAAGAACCAATTTGATCCCCGAAGAAGCCAACCCCCCCAGTCCCATGCTGTTGTCCTCCATGGAGCCCGTTCCCCTGACCATGTCCTGCTCTGTCAGGTTCAGATCCAGGATGCCACCCTGGCTGGCGTGGCCGTGATGGGGATGGCGGGGGAGATGCTGGTCACCCCCTTTGGGGCCCTCATCGCAGGGTTTCTGGCTGGCCTGATCTCCCCACTCGGCTTCAGATTCTTCTCGGTGAGTCACCTTGGGCCAGCCAAGGACACTGATCCCAGCTCAGGGGACTGTTGGCCTTTGGGGGCAGCTGCACGGCCCACCTGCAGCTCCCGAACCTGCAAACGCGGGGCTGCAGCACGGCCTCCCTGGGCAGCTGACCCCCATCCCCATACCAGCTCTTCCCCGTGCTCTCCCCAGCCCTTCCTACGCTCCAGGCTGAAAATCCAGGACACGTGTGGGGTTCACAACATCCACGGGCTGCCGGGGATACTGGGGGCCTTGCTGGGGACGCTGCTGACGCTGCTGGCCACCGCAGACACTTTTGGTGACAGGTGAGAGGAGCCAGAATCAGGGGTGCCAGTGGCTTGGTGCACCGTGCTGGGGCCACCACGACCCCTGGGACTGGGGCTGCTCCACTCACCCTCAGTTACAGCACCCCTTTAGAAGACCCAGAGCCGTGAGCCTGTGAGAACAAGCTCCCTAAAGCTGTCCCCTCTCTGGCTTGCAGGCTGGAGCTTGTGTTCCCGCTGATGGCCCAGGGCAGCCGGGCGGTCACTGGCCAAGCGTTCATCCAGCTCAGTGCCCTGCCCCTCACCCTGCTGCTTGCAGCGCTCGGGGGCTTCGTCACAGGTGAGTTTTGTCTCCAGTGCAGCGGGATGGAGGGTGCGAGGGGCAGGGGAACGGATGGGTTTGGGGGGAAAGGGCAGGAGCAGCCCCAAAGCAAAGCATCCCCATCAGGCAGGCCGGGCAGAGCCCAGCGGTGCTCAGCGCTGTGCCAACCAACGGAGGTCGGGGCTACCCCCGGGGCCAGGGCTCCCCTTGGGGCTGGGTTTCCCCCGGGGGGCCGGGGCTGTCCACGGGGCCTTACTCCCCCTTGGGTCCTGCTCCCCCCAGGTCCGTGCCCCTCCCGGGGCCAGGGCTCCCCTTGGGGCTGGGTTTCCCCCGGGGGGCCGGGGCTGTCCACGGGGCCTTACTCCCCCTTGGGTCCTGCTCCCCCCAGGTCCGTGCCCCTCCCGGGGCCAGGGCTCCCCTCGGGTCCGGGGCTCCCCCCGGGTCCGTGCTCCTGCCGAGGTCAGGGCTCCCCGCCGGGGTCTGGGTTTCCCCCGGGGGGACGGGGCTGTCCACGGGGCCTTACTCCCCTCGGGTTCGGGGCTCCCCCTTGGGTCCTGCTCCCCCCAGGTCCGTGCTCCTCCCGGGTCCAGGGCTCCCCTCGGTGTTGGGGCTCTCCCCGGGTCCGGGGCTCCCCCCGGGTCCGTGCTCCTGCCGAGGTCAGGGCTCCCCGCCGGGGTCTGGGCTCCCCCCGGTCCCGGCTCCCCGGCGCTGCCGCTAGATGTCAGGGGAAGCCCGGGCAGCGGCCGCCCTGCTCTCAGACGCCCTCGCCCGGCTTTCGGCGTCCTCAGGAGCCATCCTGAAAACCAAGATGCTGAGGTCTCCCCCGGACGCGCAGTACCTGGAAAACACCGTCCTCTGGGAGGTAAAGCTGGGGAATTGCTGGTGAAAAGGGGTTTATGGGGCCCAGGCGGCAGCAGGGGTTGGATGTTCCCCCCGAGCTGCTGGTGCTCTCCCTCCTCTTGCAGCAGCATTTAGGGCAGGAGAGCTGCGGTAAATGCCCCTGGTTGTGGACTCATAGAATCCCTGACACATTTCAGGTTGGAAAAGCCCTCTAAAAGCACCAAGTCCAACCATTCCACCACTGCCAAGGCCACCACTAAACCATGTCCCCAGGGGCCACATCCACAAGTCTGTTAAGTCCCTCCAGGGATGGTGGCTTTACCCCAGCCTGTGCCAGAGCTGGACAACCCTTTCAGTGAAAAAAATTTCCCCAGTATTCCATCTAAACCTTCCTGGTGCAACTTGAGGCCATTTCCTCCTGCCCCCACCCAGCCCTGATCTGCCCTGAGCAGGGCCCATTTGTGCCCCTCTCCACGTCCCTGGTGCAGGAGGCCGAGGAAGGATGCGACCCCAGGGCGAGCGGAAAGGAGCCGGGCATCAGCACCTTGGTGTGACGACCCCAAATCCCCGGTGAGCTCCTGCACCACCAACCGTCTGCCATTGCCGGTGCCAGCAGCCTGCTCAGGAGACAGCCACGCTCATTCCCGTGCGGGAGCCAGCTCCTGGTCCCAAACGTTTTGGGCGCAGCTGGGTGTCCACAGGCCTTTGCAGGGTGAAGAGCTGCTGCGGTATCCCTGTGCTTGTTGTGGGAGCAACACGGCTCTAGCTCCGAGGGACACCTCGGGGTGTCCAGGCTTGGCTCAGCCGCTTCGCCTCTCTGCTCCTTGCCTCAGTTTCCCCATCAGCTGCTCTCTGAAGGAAGGCGATGGGGGCAGGAGGGATGACTGTGTTGGGGAACGGGCACAGGAGGCTGAACAGAAAGCAGCAAAGATTTTGTACAGACACTTTTGCACGCAACAATTAAAATCTATGGATTTTTTTGTAGCTTCAGGATTTGCCCCTGAATTCTCACAGCACCTGCCCAGCTCTGCTGGCTGCTCCCTTCAGGTGCCATTCCAGCGAGGAAAGCAAAGCCCCCCGGTTTCCCCTGCACCCTAAACACTGATGCCCGTTTGTTGGGTTTCATGGGTTGTCCCGCCCACCCGAGGATGGTGCAGTTGCCGGAGCGTGGGACAGCCCAAGCAGCCGGCACTCAGCGGCAGGAGCAGGGTGACACCGGGGTCCCCAGCGCAGGGGTGACCCCGGCCTTCCCCTGACCCACCAGGGGCTGGTGCCAAGGAAGAGCCCTCCTCTCAACAAATAAATGCCCCCAGCACTCGGCCCCCTTGTGAGAGAGATGCTCCTTTGGCCACTGCAGCCCCAGGACCCCCAGCACCCAGAGCCCCGGCCCCACATCCCCCTGCAAAGGGGCTGTCACACCCCCGCCTGTGCCAGGTGTGGTCAGCAGCCCCCAGACCCGCCTGGGAGCAGATTGGAACACCCTGGGAATGCGGTAGCTCGAGGGAAGCCACAGAGGGTCCTGCAGCAGCCCCAGAGGACTCCGAGAGAGGTGGATGTGCCGGGGGTCCCTGGTGGGGGGACACCTTGGGGTCCCACCTCCCACGAGCCTGGGGTGGCTGCCAGACACTTTCACACTTGCTGTGCCAGACTCTGGCACTCACCATGTGGGATTCCTGCGGGTACGGGTGTCCCCAGCTGCCAGCACCATCCCTGAGGAGGGGACCACAGCCCCACCCCACGCAGAGGGGGCAGGGGGCGCAGGGCCAGCACAGCGAACTTTGGGGCAAGTGCTTTGCTACCCAACCAAAGCAGCCACAGGTGGGACCATCCTGTTCTGGTATCTGCTGCTGTTGAAGCGCACAGATTTCCTTTAACTGACTGAACAAAAAATTGCAAAGAAGTTAATGAAAAGCATTTGCTTGCAAGTGATCATAAAACGTCACTTTAAAACACAGCAGAAAGTCAACACTTCCTGCTTTGATGTAAGTCAAACTATCGCTTTAACTTTTCCCACTTTCGTTGTCCGTTACAGAAAACTGGTGACATCAGCACATCGAGTGCTTTGGTGTCACTGAAATTCCATGACAAAACACAGGGAAGTGGGTCACCCGTCTCCGTTTCTGCTGCCACTGCAGGCGCTGGGGAAGGTTTCTGCAGGGACCTCGGCCCCACTCCTCGCTCAGGCAGCAGGGGAGGACACGTCCCTGTACCCATGTCCCTGTGCCCTTGTCGCTGGGACATGCTGGAGGGAGAAGCAAGAGGGAGAAGCGGGACGCAAGAGGGAGAAGCGGGATGCAAGAGGGAGAAGGGGCACGAGGGCTGGTGGCACAGCAAGGGGGTGCTGGGCTCCAGTCGTCGCCCCTTAGCCTGAGGTGCAGGGCTCACCCCAGCCCCGCGCCACCCCCTCCCACCTCACCTCCTTCCCAGCCCTCTCCTCCCCTTTCCCAGGCAGCCCCCTTCTCCTTTTTGATCTCCTCCCAGAACATTTCAAAAGCAACCCACTGCGACGGGAAGAAAAGTCCCTCCAGTGAGATCATTGCGAGACCCCCAGACGTCGGGGTCGGGTGTGAAATGGACCTCCCTCCTCCTCCCCTCGCCCGGCCCCCGGCCCCTCTGAAAGGCTGTTATGTTTTGTAATCGGATTAGGGGAGCCCTGCGCCCTCCCCACGCCCGTTCCCCGGCGTGCCCGGCCCGCGGCCGCCGCTGTCCCCGCAGTTGTTGGAGCGCGGCGGCCCCGAGCGCGGAGCGCTCCGTGCGGCGGCGGCGGGAGCCGGGGACGGCGAGAGCCTGAAAGGTTTAGTCAGCGAACAAATTGCTTCTCTGTAGGGGCCGTTTTCTTCCCGAGTCGAACATAATGATGGCAGTTTGAGGAACAGATGGTGCGGCTAAGCAGATAATCCCGCCGGCCCCGGGCTCGGGGAGAGGCAGCGCCGGCTCCGCCCGCAGCGCCCGGGGCCGTCCCGGGACGGGAGGGTCGCGGCGGTGTCGGGGTGACGATCGCACCCCGACCGAGCACGAGGAGCTTGGGCGAGCAGCCCACCTTCACACGTCTTCTGCCTCGGGGGTGGTTCGGGTGCCAGACGCCGCTGGTGCCTCAGTTTCCCCAGCCCCGCAGGGAGCCCTCTGCTCCGTCACTTTTCAAGGCAGGGCTCACCTCCAGATCGCAGCCTGACCTGGGGAGACGTAATGTGAGACAGAACAGCTTTCCCTGCACTGCAGCAAAGGACAGCTGAGAACAGCTCGTTTTCCTCTCATTTTCCTATTTTGCCTCTCTCTCCAACAGTATTCAAGATGTGGAAAGAGCTGAAGGCATTCCACCAGCTCGCAGGGGCTGGGTGTGGAGTGTGCCCGTGTCAGGCTCAGGGATGCCGGGATTTGCCTGCTAAAGGAGTTTTTATTTAAAATACATCAGCGGGAAAAGCCCAAGGCCCCACAGACACGATGAAGGCACGCAAGGCACGGACACATCTGCGTGGAGCAAGCCCTGCCCACCTGCCCACGCCACGCTGGCACCAGGGACCCTTCCCCACGCCACGGGGCTCTCGCAGCCTTCAGGACACACTCCAGGCACACTGCACCGCATGCCCGTGTCCGGCGGGTTCATTTAATTCATGTTCCCCCCCTCCAGCCTTGTCCCCTGAGAGCCCCGGCTCTGACAGCTCCCCTGCCCTCTCCGCGGCAGCCCAGCTGCCAAGAGACCTGCCTAATTCACCTCTTGCTAATGCAGGAGCTCAATCAGCTGCTCGAAGGGTGTTTTACAAGTCAAAGCAATAACAACATCCCTCTGTTACAGCTGGGGAAACTAAGGCACACAAAGAGGTGCCCGAGAGTCCATTGGAATTAGAAGCAGGACAAAGCCTGGGCTCCCCAAGCTCCCCGCGTACATGTCCTTACACATCCACAGCCCCCACCGCCTCCCCCCACCCGGAGCAGCTGATGCCGTGTGCTGTTTGATAGAAAGCCAGCTAATCATCTTTCCCACCTTCGTTAGAGTGTGAATCGTTATCCCAGCGACACCTGTAAAGCTCCTTGTCAGACAAGGCTGGTGCACACGTCTAATAATGGGCACCATATGGGAGAGGGAAGGCTCGGGAGAGGAGCAGGGGCCCGAGCATCCCCACGCTGAACAAAGAGCGGTCCCCGACGGCTTCCCAGTACGGGCCGGTATCACCAGCACTGGTTTGAAAGACCAGCAGCAAGGGGAGAGCCCAGGCAGGGGCGGCAGCGGAGGAAGAGCCACCACCCGTGGCACTAAACACCTCCATAACTCCCCTAAAGCAGCCCTGCCCTTTGGGAAAGCACCTGGCAGAAGTGACAAGTGAAGGTTAAAGGCAGGAGAGCCACCAAGCCCTGCTCCCCACAGCGTGCCCAAAGCCTGGGACCGGGCGCCCCAAATCCTCCAAAGCACATCCCACCATGCCTCAGAGCCTGTGCCCGCTGCCAGCCCTGCAGTGGCACCGCAGGTGTAGGAAAAGCCTCCCACAGGTGACAGGGAGGACACGGTGTGAGTTAGAGACAGGTCCCTGCACTTGGCCTGATCCAGAGCCCCCCAGGCTTCCTCCCTGACCCGAAACTTCGGGGGCAGAGCTCAGCCCCTCTGCCAAGCCGGCCCCCGGTGAAAGTCCCACTGCAATTACAGAACCAGTTTCCAGGCCCCCATTCATTGCCAGTGGCATAATGAGCCCCCGGGCACTGTCGGCAGGGGCAAAGCAATTAAAATCGCTGCCGTGGTAGCTGCGTGGGTGGCTCTGGCGTGGGCTGCTGCCAGTGCCCGTTTTGGGGCGAGTGGGCACCGCCAGGCCAGGCAGGGCCTCAGATTGCTGCGTGTCCCTGGGGGTGAACAATCGACTCGTTCTTTCCCGGGTTCAAAGAATAATAAAATAAAATAAAGAGGGAATAAAGGCCCCAGTAAAGCTGGGAGTCAAGTTTATTTACAAACTGAGTATGAAGTGAAGGGCCTGGAACAAAGGTGTTATGTAAGGGACAGTCACTAAGGGGCTCTTTACCCACGCTAATTGCCACTTGCTCCACGATATCCATTTATCTCGCAGCTGAAATGGCCTCCTCAGGCTGGTGGGTTCAAGCACCGCTTGTTTGCAGCGCTGCCCGGCGCAGTCAGTGCAGCAGCGCAGGGGCCGGGGCAGTCCCACCACCCAAACCCACCGGGAAGCCTCACGCCTCCCTGGAAAGTGGGATCACGCCCGCAGCGGGTGGATGTGCTTGTGGGCACGTGGCTTGGCAGGGAGAGCCGCTGCCTCGCGTGGGATTTGGTGTCAGTTGTGTAACAGGGAGGGACACCGGGGCTTAGTCCTGCAGGAGGGACCTCGAGGTCATCCCAACCCAGTCTGGGTGGTGAGGGGCAGAAAACCATCCCGGGATTCTTGTGGAGGCAGCTGCGAGAATGACGGCCCCGAAAGGAGAATGAGGTCTGGGGAGGATGAACAGAACCCGCTGTTTGTGATGGTGTTCCCCAAGGGTCCAGCTGGAAACCGCCCCCAGGTGCAAAAGCCGAAGAGGCAGAAACCAGGATAAAAACCACCACGGGGAGAAGAAGCTGCTGTGGTTGCTGCAGGACCTTCCTGCAGTATGTGGCCTTCCTGCTCCCATCCCTGCCCTCAGCCTTGGCCTGTCCAGGGGCACAAGGACCACAGAGGGACCGTGGGCTCTGCTCCAGCCAGACTGTCAGGAAAGGGAGGAAGATGAGGTGGCAGCACCCCCAGGAGCCGAGAGGTCAATTTTATTGACAAACTGCCTCTTGAATGGAGCACGGGGAACAATGCCGGCCTCAGCCCGGGTCAATCGGGACTGTGTAAAGCAAGGGGCCGGCTCCAGTGGCCCCGGGAAAGCCCTCCAGGCGAGTGGCCTTTACCAACGTGTTTGCATAACCTCTGACCCCTTCTTTTGGGGTTTAATTGAAATCCCAGCTTGGTGACAAATTGGCATGACCAGCAGGCCGGAGGCTGGGAGGGTGAGCGTGGAAGCAACGCCGGAGAGTCCCCTCCCTGCTCCGGCACCGACCCACCCGCTGCCCCTTCCTGCCCTGGCGTGGGACACCTGCAAAGCCCAAGCCGTGCTTCAATCCCACCCTGCTCCTTCCGCTGATCCCGTGTCACTGCCCAAAGGCCACCACAGTGGGCGTGGGACAGGCGAGTGCCGGAGCCCACCAGCAGCTCCGTGTCAGCACGGGCAGGAGCAGGCAGGCACTGCCCGAGGTGCGTGAGCCTCCTTCAGAAGCGCTTTGGACTGAAGCCTCCCCGGCCTGGAACGCTCTCACGCTTTGTTAATCACCCAGCTCGTTAGGCCGAGGCGTTTGCAGTTTGCACCCTGGCAAACCCCCACCGCACAGACCCCTCTCCCTCCCTGTCCGAAGGGAAGGGTCACAGCCCTTCCCCAGTCTCGTCTTGAAGTAAAAACGGCTTTTTGGAGCCAGCAGTAGAAATGAGCTGCTGGAAAAACAAATGTAACTGGAGTCCCAAAGCAGTTCCCACTGACTGGGGATCAAAAACTGACATTGAGCCAAATGGAGCTGAAGTCGTCATCCTATTTTGGAAGTTCCTGGGAGAGAGGTGAGAAATGACAGAATTCCCTGCGATGGCAGAAATCTCATTTTCTGCAGAAACCAGACTAAAAACATTGAGAGAAAGCCCCAAACCAGACTCCTCACAATCCCCATCCCTTTTACAGAGCCTTTGCAGCATCCCAGCTGCTCCATGCAGCACATCAGTGATGCAGAGCTGTGCTACGAGGAGGTACCAGTGCACCTGAGAGGGATGTCCAGCCGGGTATTCCTGCTGGCTAAAGGGACTCCACAGAGTTGCAGCAGAATCCTCCAAAGCACAAATATTTTCCCTCCACTTTTCTTCCTGTCCCAGAACACCAGATTCTGGGATTACACTGCAGAATTTTCCTGCCCACAGGTAAAGATTTAATATTTTGCATTCTGTAGATCATCCAGCATGAATCCCAGCTGCCCTTTAACAGGGCTGGGGTAATGTCTGGTACCATGTGCAACCAGAGCCCTGAGGTGCAAATGGCACAAGTGAGGCTGGAACAATTCCCACCTAAATCCGTGCACTTTCCATGTGCAAGCAGGAGCCTGTGAATCACTGAGGCTCCTGCCTGGAGCTTTGTGGGCCCTGCCCTGCAGGATTTCACTGGTCCTGGAGGAACATCCCACACTTTGGAGCAGCAGCCACACATTTTGCAGTACCAACACAAGACTTTCCCTCAGGAGCGTGTCTGTACATCCAATTCACACTGAAGCACCTTAAAAACAGAGCAGTCCCACATTGAGGCAAAACCCAAAAATATCTCCACTGCCGCCTGCTTTACTGTCTGCACCTCATTTGCAAATCATTTACGGGGATTTTTACATATCCTAAAATACTTCTAATTGCAGGTTTCGTGTCTGTCATCCGTCACTGATTAATACATTTCATTGCCATTATTGTTATTATTACTATTAATCGTGCATCCATCCAATTCACAAATCAAAGTCTGCTGCCCAGGATGGAGCCACAGGAACCAGGTTTGTTTCTCAGAGGTGCAGCCATCAGAGATGATGAGACTGAAAAGAGCAGCCCCTTGCCCTCGTAGATCTCAAACTGGTTTGCCAAGAGCAGCAGATCACCGCTTTGCAGAAGATGTACAAGGTGGGGGGTAAACCGGCCCCAGCAGCTCCAGCAAACTGGGGGTACTGGTGGGGACTGGGCAATTCGATCCCTTCACCCTCCTCCCTCCCTGTGCCGCCTCGCAGTTTGCCACGTTTCGAGGGAGAGAAACAGGTTGCAGTTTTGTTTGGTTAACCTCCTTCTCTCCCAGCCCCACGCACCACTGGGAAGAAACCCGGGACGAGTTTATCCCCCCACCGCTTCTGCCCCCACCTCCCAGGACAGCCGGCTCCTCACGCTCTGCTGGCTGTCACTGAGCCACCTTCCCGTGTGCCCCGTGGGTCACTATTCCCCCAAACAGCCTTCGGTTTCCACCAGTCGAAGATCTTAGAGGCTTCTTGCACAAAACCCTTTGAGGTATTTCATGCAAGGCTTGAAAAGGCTCCTGCTTCCTCTGGGGGGCATTATCATGACAACCGGCTTTAATTCAGCGCAGATCCAGGCTCCCAGCTGGATCCGCAGCCACGCCAAGTCCCCCCGACACCCTTTGGCTGGCACAGAGAGGCCAAAGGAGCGCACGGGTCCCAGGATCACGGGGAACTGGCCCGGCCCCATTTCCCAGTCGCCATCCTCATATATATTCCCTTCCAGTCGCCCCGCACTTTTCTCTGCGTGTTCTTCTTTTGCGAGCGCTGCCCTCCTCTTCCCCACTCCCACCGGGCGCTTCCCCCCTCCCCGCGGTCCCTCCTCTGTCCCCAGCATCCCCCTTTCTCTCGGCTCTCTATAAACAAAGCGCCTCAGTGTCTGGGGGAAGAAAAGTTGCATTATGCAAATGGGAAAAAGCGAACAGGAGATTTCTCACTCCGAGAACCCCCATTCCGGGCCTGCACCTCGGTTTCCATGGCATGACCAAAGCCTGCTGGAAGCTGGTTTGCATACGGATGAGAGAGGAGATGAAATCAGCACGAAAGCCCATCGCTGACAGAACACCATTGTTTCGCCTGTCTGATTTGGAGGCTAATGAAACGCCATTAAAAAAAGAAAGAAAGAGGAAAAAAACCCCGCCGCTTTCATCCTGGCTTTGGTCAGGGATGGGGAGGGGGGGGTCACATATGATGACGGAAGATCATCGGCACTATCGGACTTGGGGTGAAGGTATTCTGGCACCGGGGAAGGAAATTCCCAGGATGCACTGCCCCTGCAAGCCGGAGCGATGCCGACAGGAGATGGAGCTGTGGGCAGAGCGCTGGGCTGGGAGAGGCTGCCAAGGCAAGCCCAGCTCTGCTCCTCCCCAGGACACACAGCAGCACCCGGGCATGAAAACAGCCCAGCTGCAGCCACGACCCTGCCCGTGCTGCGGCACACCTCGGGGAGCCCATCCGTCCCCTCGTGAGCACTCCACGCCCGGGAGAGGCACTGGGGCAGGCTCGTGAGCTGGGAGCAGGCTCTCCTGGGCCACAGGCTCTCAGGGTGGAATGAATTAAAAACTGTGAATAACAGGCCAGGCTGGGGGGAAGGTCAAGGAGCTGCTTGGTGCTTCCATGCTCCCTCACCACCCAAACCCTGACCCTGTTGGTGGAGGGGGAAGAGACAACACAAAATAGAAACACACATGGGTGCCCCATGCCAACACCTCCTCGGGCCGCTCCTGGTGCTGCAGTGCATCCCAGCACTTTCACGGGGCTCTGAGGAGCGGGATGGATGGAGCAGGAACACGGCCACTGGCTCTTGGCCCTTGGTAGCTCCCCTGCCCTCGGCCTTGCCACGGCCACCCAGTCCCTTTCCCGCTGCCCCGCTGCCAGCGGCGCATTGTCTCCAGTGTGTGCCTTTGAGAACAGCATGATTGGCCTTGAAAGGGCTGATTTGCTTTCCCCGGTCCATTGAAACGCCGGAGACCAAAGCCTGTTCCCTCCAGGCGCTCGGAAACCTGGCACCCTTTCCACTTCGCTTCCCTGTGCCCCTCAGCCCAGGGGCTCCTGCTGAGATTTTGCTGTCAACAGAGTTTTGTTCCCTTTCTAGGGCGGCGCAGAAGGGACACAAGGACCTTGAAAATGGCAGCTTCTTTGACACGGCTATTCTCCTTCGACCCCCCTGGCTGAATCAACAACTCACAAAAATGGAGTTTACTGTATTTCCTCCTCAGGGGGAAAACACTGCATCTTGGTCCTAATTAATTTACCTAATTAACATTGGGTCTGTATGCAAAGACCTCTTTCTGTACTGGCCGGGACAGAGGAAATAAGAGGAATAAAATATATTCAGGCATCTCTCAGCCCCGACTGTAAAAGGGACATCGCAGGATGCACGGTGCCACGCTGATCATTTCAGCCTCAGAGCAAGCGTCTGCAGGAGAACGGCCTCCCCCTCTGCCTCCCCTCTGTCTGGGGCCAAATCACACCGGCGTCCTGACACCGGGCAGGAGGCACGGCGCCTGTCTTTGGGGAACTCATTGCTGGGACAGGCTCGGGGGGATGGAGCAGGAGGGGTACCCAAGGAACAGATCCTGTGAAGGAGGGGAGCAAGGAGGATGCCCACGAGCGGAGAACAACTCAAGCTCTGCGCCCATTTGTGCCTGCCTGGGGCCAGCTCCGTGTTTAGACCCTGAATTTTCCGAGGGCTTGCCCAGCTCCCAGGCAGCCGCTGCCCGCCTTCCCCGCTCCTGCCTAGGAAAGCCCTGCTCTGCTATTTTGTTCTTTTCCCTGCCAGATGCCAGCTCTCCTCAGCCTCTTTCTTCTCCCCACGCTTTGCTTTGCCGCATAGTTCCGGAAACCAGAAACAAAAGAAGAGGAAAGAAAATAGGCTGGATCTGGGGGGAGGAGGGGGAGTTTCCCTTCCGTTAAGCTTTCCCAGCTCTCGCTGCCTCCCAATATGAGACACGATATGGCACCTCACATGACGAGCGCCCGCGCCCACGTGCGCGGCCACGTGACGAGGTGCCCAGCTATGCCAGGCTGCTGAATGGAGGCGAGAGGGAAGAGGCTGGGTTGGAGCCCAACCTCATTGGCAGGGGAAACGGGAGGATGCAGGAGAAGCTCCTCTCTGCTCTCGCTCTGCAGCCCAAACTCACAGGCTGGAGGGAAAGCATTGCCCAGCCACACGCTTGCAGGCTTTGGGGATGAGCTTAAGCAGTAAGAGCTGTGCTTCCGGGGCAGGACGTGGGCTCAGTCCCACTGTGGTTATTGGGGCCCTACAGATCAGATTCCGGCCACCAAAACTTCCTAAGCACTGGGAACTGCAGAGCCCGAGTCACTCATCTGCCTCTGCATCTTCATGTAATCCCCCCTTCCAACAGGGCTGGCAGCATGGGTTTACGTGTCCACATCATCTGAATAGTTTGATTTACAGATTTTTTGGTTTATAATGCAAAATCTCCCATCCCAGGTTTCATATTCATTCACTGAAATGGCCAGCAATCACCCTAGAATTTGCTTTCCACAACAGATAAAATCCCATCTCAGTGTGTGTGTTTCCATTTGGAAGTGTCAGCTCCCACTCCGAGCACGCTGCCTTCCCCAGCTCCCCTCGTTGGTGACAGCACTGAATTTCAATGCCACCAAAAGCAGCTCCCACCCTCAGGAGCCCAGTCAGGAATCTCAACAACGGAGGCGGAATGGGCAGGGCCCTTTGTGCATCCCGACGGACAAGGAGGAGAGAGGGAAGGTGTCTGCAGCACAGGCATCACCCTCTGCCTCGCTTTGCCCAGCGCTGGGAACGGTGCCGGAGCTGCTCGGAGCCGCACGGGGCGGGGGCTGGCTGGCTCCAGCCACCAGTGAGAGCTGCAAAAAGAGATGAGAAAATGGGCCATGGAGCCACGCCAGAAGGGACACGCTGAGGCCGACACAAGGGCCCCAGCACTGCCTTGGCACTGGGCACCTCCCGGGCTGGGATCCGCTCCCTGCTGGAGGGAGAGCAGGGCCGGCACCGCGTCCGCGCCCGGCTCCCAAAGCAAAGCCCAGCGTGGCCTCGGCGGGGCACAGCGCTGGCAAATCGGTGCAGAGCACCAGCCCTGCCAGAGGCAACTGCTGCCACAGCCCAGCGCTCCCGTTGTATCCCGGAGGAGAGACCTCAGACATCTTCACCTGCCACCGGAGCAGGGGCAGGGGATGCTCCCACCACCAGAAACCTGCTATTAGCGGCAGGTGCTCTGTCCACCCCATTTCCAGCTGCCGCCAGACTTCCAGTAATTCCCAGTGACCTCATTTTCACTTCATTCTGTAAATCATTTTTGGGCTGTTGTTTTTCATTTTACTCAGTTTTTAATTTGTTGTTGTTTCCCTCTGAGCTGGAGTTTGTCATTTAATCAACTTAGACCCAGATATCCTGGAGGGTGTTTGGGGAAGGGGGGTGGGGGGGAAGAATGAAAACGCTAATGTCACATCACCTCCCTAAAATGAGTTTTAATTGTAATCCTTTAATCCCTCTCAGATGGCCCTCTCTTCACTGATGTTTTTCATAATTATTCCTTGCCATTTTCCCATCGGTCTAAGGAGTGTCTTCAAGAGGGAGGGGGTGGAGAAAAGGCCCTTTTATAAAATAATAATAATGGGCCAAATTAAGACACAAAGAGGGAAATAACAAGGGGGCAAGGGCTGCAGAGACAGAATGGGGATTATTAATGCCTCCCCCCTCAGAAATTTCAGTGATGGTGCTCTCAGCCACCCCAATCAGTGGGCAATTGAGGCTTGTTTGCTCGAGTGGCTGCACCCTCCTACAATGACCCACATTTAGCCAAGTGGCTGCATTGACAGAGTACCAGGTGCGCAGGATTGGGAAACCGCCTCGAGGCAGCGTCTCGCCAGCCCGCCCAGCACCGAGGGGTCTGCACAGGCTGCCCACCTCCGGGACAGTGCCCACCTGCCCGAGGATATGGTCAGCGGGAACTTCCCCTCCAGAACTGATGAGTTTCCAGGGCCCTCTGCCACTCTGGAGGGCACTGAAGGGCAGCGTTGCCACTGCTGCTGCCAGCGATCAGCCCCATTACCCTCCGAAACCCGGTATAACCAGTTATAGCTCGTCCCTCGGTCTCACCCAGATGGAGCCCGAAGGGTGCTGAAGAGGGAAGGCACCGACTTCCCCAGCAGCAGCACAGAGGCCCTGCGCGGGTGGGGAAGCAGGTCAGAAAGGGTTTTCAGAACGGTCACAGGCCTGCCAAGGGGCCACGGAGCCCTCAATGCCATCTCAGCCCCCGCTCGGTGCTCCTGCCCACACCCGCCAGCAGCCGCTCCTGTGCCCCTGCAAAGCTGAGCCAGTAGGAGACCAAAGTGACCTGTGTCCCTGGCTGGTGGCTCTGAGCAGCTCCCACTTCCACACAGGATCTCAGGGGCTCTGCTGCCCTGGAATGCCGGACCCATCGCAGCTGTGCCCAGCGCAGCCTCTCCCTCCACAGTGCCAGTGCTGTGCAGGTGGGAACATCACCCACAACCTCCTAAAGGGACCATAGGCCCGATAGAAGCTTGCTGGTTGCTCCTGAGCACTTTGGAAAGCTAATGGGAGCCAAGTATCCAGGTTAATCTGGCACTTGGGGGCTCAGGTCTCCAAGGTCGCTGGGATGTTGATTCGGGGCAGTTAAAGGACGTGGGCCTCAGGAGCACAAGCAGGAATTGGGATGCTGCGGAAGTCGGGTCCCTGACACGAGCTGCAGAGCTTTAACTCCGGAGCGGCTCTGGGGAAGCAGCCGGCGAAAGGGGAGCGTTTACAGCCCGCTGAACTTGTATTTAATCTGGGAAACCTCTTGTACAGGTCTGACAGGGGTTAATCCACCCCTAACGTCTCTTTCACCCTCTCTCCTGCTCCCCAGGCATAAAGCTCAGCAATCCTTGCTAATCATCCCATTACTTCAATGAGCTTGACCCAAAAGGCTCCACCAGTGCCTCGGCTCCCCGTTCCAGCTTTCTCCCTGCAGCCACCTGCCCCATCCCACCCTGGCCACGGCGCGGGGCTCAGGCTGACAGGGCACGTCGGCGGGGTGACCCTTGGGGACAGCAGGTCTCGGCCGCAGTGACCTCGCAGGGCAAGTGATTCTTGCAGGAACAAAGAGCCCCTGTGTGCCAACAGGCCGGAGTTCGCGAGCAATTAACTCTGGACAAACCAAACAGAGCGAGTTCATGAGCGCGGCGGCTGGGAGCGGCTCAGGGCTCAGGGACTCCCGGCTCCGAAGGAAGGGGGACCAGCAGCCCCTGAGCGGCGGGGGCTGCACAGCCAGAGATGGACACAAAGCAGGGCAGGGAGGGGGGCAAAAATAGGATTCCAGCAGGGGCACGGCTGACAAACGGTGTCGGGCACCAGGAGCGTTTGCGGGGAAGAGCTGCAAAGAAAAGGATCCCTTTAATTATCAACGGCTGAGCATCGGAGGAGGAAGCGCCTCGTGGCTGGAGGGGATGAGATGGTCAGTGGGAACTTCCCCTGCACTCTGGAGAAGGCTGGAGGGGAACTGCGGCTCGGCTGGACACCGGTGTCTCACCTGCAGCCTGGCTCAGGGTCAGGAATGGGGAGGGTGGGAAAACCCTGGCTGTGCCACAGTCTGGGGCCGGTCAGGTCCTGAGCATGGCACAGAGGGGCTGTTTTACCTCTTGCCCTGCCTGGAGGATGCAAATCCCGTCCAGCCAGGGAAAAAAGAGGAGCCCAACATCACAACACTCCCTCCACCCCAACACATCCCCCTCAAATGAAATCTTTTCCTCCTAACAAACAGGGAAGACAAAAAAAGTTAAAATTGCCAAGTGGAATTTCTCAAGGGTTCCCATACAAGAGCAACAAAGTGTTTGGGTTTGAATTGCACTGAAACATGACAATTACAGGCAGAATTTTCAGTTATTTGTGCAGCACAGCGTCACTGGAGATGCAGCACACAGCAGAAGTTTACTGAAAGGAAACAACTGAGGTACTTTACGTTATGTTATGTTACCCGTCCTCAATGAACACATTGGAATAACATATTAGTGGGGTTATTCTGCTGCTGACAGGGAAATATTCCTGTAAAATACATGCATTTCAACAGAACTGTGTTTTCCTCTTGACACATCACCAACAATCTGAACACGTCCTCTCCCATCAGGCCTCAGCTGCTCCCAGGCTCTGGCACAAATGAGCCCCACTGGGCTGCAACGAGAAGCCTCAGACCACAAAAATGACCACAAACCCACTTTCCCCCCTTCTCCCACAACAACTTCATGCTCCAGCTGCAGCCCTGTCCATCCCCTGCAGCACCCTTGCTTCAGGTGACACTTCTGGACAAAGCCACAACAGCAGCGATTCCAATCCCCAGCCTCCAACACCCGCGTTGAGCTGCCTTCCTCCAGGAGAAGCACCTTTTTTGACTCGTGAAAACAAGATATATCCATGGAAGGAAAAGAGAGGTAGAGGGAAGGCTGGAGAAAACAACGCCCAACCTTTGCTTCTTTTTGAAGGGATTTTTAGGGGTTTTTTTACACCCATTCCCCGGCTATTTGGGAAATTTGGAGCCGCGGGTTCAGCTGCAGCCGCGTCCAAAGCGATGCCATGTCCCCGAGCACCGCTGCCCTGCTCGCCAGCCCCTCTGCAGCCCCCCAAAGTCCTGACCCCCTTCTCCCAGCCCCGCTCATTGTCCTTGGCGTGGAGCTTGGCACCGAGGCGTGGGAAGCAAACCAGCAGCGGTGGGTGCTGGGGTGGGAGTGGCCGCCCTGCCAGGCCCCTGCACCCCCGACCCCGTGCCATCCCCACCCCATGGAGGGGGCAGCTGGGGATCCTCAGGGAAGAACTGGGGCGAGGGTGGATAAAAAGAGGAGCGGGGGAAGGAAAAGAAAGGGAAAACAGCCCCCTTTAAAATAAAGAGGAGGAGGAGAGAGCAAAGGGGGGGGGGGTGTAAAAATCGTTAGCACTAATTATCAGGCACAGGGACAAACGATTAATTTGCAAGTCAATTAGTCTCAGATAGGTTCACGTTTCCTGTTCTCAGCCACTGAGGGGGAAAGAAAGAGGGAGACACAACTGCGGCCTTAATCCTCCTCAGAGGCGGCCATGGCGGGGCCGCCTGCCTGTGCCAAGGCGGAGGGAGGGGGGCTACAGCTGGCACGGCCACGGCGAGGGGCGGCCGTGGCCAGGGCCGTTATGTGCCAGTCATTGTGCCCTCGGAGCGGCCCTGGCACCGCGCCGGCGCCTTCCCCGCCGGCCCCGGCGCCGCCATTTGGGAGCCCCTGACGCCATTTTGTTGATGCCCAGGGACGGCGGCCGCCGCCGTGGGTTTTCCACACCCGGGGGCCGCTCCCGCCTCCCTCCATCCCTCGCTGCCCCTGCCGGGCCCGTGCAGCTGCGGGCGCCCTCAAGGCCGTGGTGCTTGAGGATCTGGAGCGGCCTGGCCAGGCCTGCTCCGGCCTGGGGTTACGGCAGCGCTGCGGGGACGGGCAGGGGTCTTGTCTCGGCTGGGAAGCCACCAGGGACAGGTGGGAACCGGCCCCGTCCCAGCAGTGGAGCCGCTGCCGCCCCTCTGGGTGGGTTCCCAGCCCTGCGCCGTCAGTGCCCAAAGCAGTGGGGTTTAGCCCAAAGCAGTGGGGTTTAGCCCAAAGTTGCCCTTTGAGCTGCAGCAAACAGCCCCGGCCTTGGGACTCAGGCAGCTGCGGACGGACAGGAGCCCAGGAGCCGGGGGGACGAGACACGGGTGGTCAGGGCGTCCCCCACCCCGAACCCGAGCTGCGGTTACGTGGCACCTGGCGTCGCTAATTGCACCAGATCTCACAGCAGCAGCACATGAAACAGTAACACAGACATTTTCTAGCAACGACTTGAGGGCCCGATCAAACATCACCCATGCCTGAGAAACACGGGTGTAAAACTGAAAAAAAGCAGCTCAAGGGGTGGATAAAAGCAACAGGGGAGGGAAGCTCAGGGTGAGGGAGAGAAGTGCCGGCAGCCCCCGGCTCCATTCCGCAGGACAGGCAGCGCCCGCAGCCACACGGACGCGCTGGGCCAGGGGCACCTGCGCCGCTCCCACTGCAGACCCCCGAGCTCGGCTCGGAGCCCTCGGGGGGCAGCGGCTGTTTGTGGTGTGCGTGCCCCCTGCGCGTGTGCCCGGGCGCGGGAGGGCGCGGCGCACGGTCTGAGTGCGCGCCGCGTTCCCCACGCTCTGCGCGGGGATATTTGTGTGCGTGTGGACACAACATGTCTGGGACCTGACAAAAGGCATCTGATTGACACAGAAAAGGGGGCTGACAAAAGGCCGAGCGGGGCTGGAGAGCCCTGCACAATGCTGGGCGCCGGTACCACGCGCAAGGGTGGGGGATCCCGGCAGCCGGGGGGCAGCAGGGTGGCTTTTCAGGACACCTCCGCCTTCCACGCCAAAAAATAATAAATAAATGCATTAAGGATCTTTCAGCTTCGCTGATGTGCGGAGCGGGGACGCTCACACCTAGCCAGGGAGATTTGTAGCATCAGCCTCACCTTCGGTGGTGCCAGGGACAGAGGGAGCCCACTGTGCCAGGTGAAACACGTACCCAGCGACGACTGGAGGGCACCATCCTTTGCCCACAGCGTGCTGGAGCTTTTGTAGCCCTTCAACAGGGTAAAATCCAGCAATCTGAAGTGTCAGGATGGTGGCCTGAAATGGGGTTAAAATGCCTCTGCATCCGAAGGCAGCCAAGCTCCTCTCCGGAGGGGGCTGCAGGCTCCAGCCCGCTGCTGTGCCCTGCAGCAGGCACCCGTCCCCTCCAAAGTCACCTGGCCCTTCCAAAGGCCTCCAGGGCACTGGGTGGGTGAGAAAAAATATCAATTTTTCTTGTTCTGGGCAGCTTGCACCTGGAGCAAGGACCCAGCTGAATCCCTGGGTATACTTGCATTTTTCTAAGAAAATGCCTCAAAACTTTTCTAAGTTTCTTTTTCTTTTTCTTTTTTTTTCATTTTTCCCCCCCTTGTCTTGATGAGAGACAAAAGGATTTGAGACTTATGGCTCCACTGCTGGAGTGGCTTTGCTGCACGAGCTGCTGGATGCTGCTGAGCAGGGACAGGGAAAGCCACAATTTATCTTTAAAAAGTAAAAACTCCCCAAAATTTTTTTCCTTTTGTTTTCATTATAGTATGAAAATTTCAACCCGTTTCAGAACTGGTTCATGTTTTACAACAGACAGTCTCAATTGTTTTGCAATTAAAACGGGTTTTGAGCAGGACTGACACGCATTTAAAAACTTTTGTTCAGCTGCACACCTGAGATCTCCTGATTCTGTGCATGCCTGGAATAAATTCCAAACCACAAATTCCTTTTTTGGTTCTTTGTCATTTAGGGGGTCAATGTTGAATTTTTTTTTTTCACTTTTTTTTTTTTTTCCAAGAGAAAAAACGGGAGCACTAAGAAAATGTTTCGTTCACAATAAAGAATCAATCCAAATTCCTAAGAATAATAGGAAATACCCTGGGATGATGCTACACAAAGGAGCTAAATTGGTTCCCACCAGCTCAGGACCCTGTAAAAGCCTTGTTAAGAATTTTTTTTAACGTGGATATTTAAAATTGTAATTTCCAATACGGTATTTTACCAGAATAATTTCTAATTAAATGCGGAAATTTTACTGCAGTCAAACATTTCTCGAATATTGTTCATTCTATAAATGCTCAAACTTTAGTGGCAGGAATAGTAAAGTGGCTAAAATCCCTTTTTTTTTTTAAAACTTCTGGGGGCAAATGATCACTGCCGTTTATGACCCCAGCGAAAAGTTGGGGTTTTTTTCGTTTGCTAAACTGAGAGGCAAAGTGGGAGAATTACATTTAGTAACTGGCTTAAAACGGGATCCTGCTTGACCCGACAAATCCCGGGTAACAAGACGGCTTTGTCTGAGCGTGTGGCAGGAGAGATTTCACACTTCCTCCGGCACAGAGCTGGGAGCAGACCCAGAAACACACGATATCGCCCCAAACTTCCCCTCCTGGCTTTTAGGGGAGACAATTCGACCTCAACGATTTTTAGAGGGAAAAAAATTAAAATATGACTCGGATCAGTTGAAAGAGTGTTTTTGCCTATTTGCCGGGATGGAAAATTGAGAGGAGAAAAGGCAGAAAACGAAGCTGAAGTTCGGCTGGGAAGGACTGGGGAGAATCGGGGGGTTCCGGGGACTTTCCCACGCCCCCACCCGCGAGCGGCAGCGCTCAGCCCTCCGCAGCGCCGGGGGGAGCGAATCCCACCCGGGACGGAGCGAGGAGCTTCCTCCGCGGGAAGAAATTTAAAAAACAAAAAAAAGGAGAGAGAGAGAGAGAGAAAAGAAATGCCAATGAATATTTTGAAAGAAGGGGCTGCGGGTCGGGCCGGGGCGATCGGGCTCCGCGCTTTGAGCCCGAGGTCCGGCGCTGCCCCCCTCCCCCAACCACCCCTTTTCTGCACATTTCGGGTTTAGCCCGGGTTAAAGCAACTCAGCTCCTGCGAGTTCAGCGCGGGTCTTCCCGCTGCCGGCGGAACCCTGTTTGCGAATGAATTCTTTGCCCTGTTGCGAGCCGGCTGCACCCCCGCACCCCCATCCCCGGCTCATCCCCCCCGTTCCCGGCTCTGCTCCCCGTCGGGACCCCCCGAACAGCCCCGGAGGCTGCACCGAAAGAGGGGCGAGCAGACAACTTTTGTGTCCTCTGTCATTTCTATTTGTTGTGTTTGCCTCGCTCATAATCTGGGGTTACTCTGACCAACTGCGTATCAACTAATTTAATTAAAAAAAGCTTATTTTATAATCTGATTTGGGAGGGGGAAATCGCCATGTATGATATTTCCCCCCGCCTGCTGGACGCGATCATTATTCTTGCATTTTCTAATGAAATGCAAGATTACAAATTAATTGAATTGCTCCCCCCCCACCCCCGTCTGTCATCTCTGGTAAATTTGGGGCTAATCGTAAATAAATTGCAAATATCCACAGCGAGAATGGAGGGTGGGTTTTTTTGTTTGGTTTGGAGTGAGCAAACGCGGGGACGGGGCTGGTTTGCAGCAACTCTTGGAGAAATCCCTGCGCGGAGAGTCCCGTCGGGGCCCCTCATCCCGCAGGTCCCCATCGCTTCTGGGGAGAGAAGTGCTGGGGGAACAGCAGGAGAAAACAGCACGGACCGAAAAAGAGGTTTGAAGGGCTGGGAGACGGAAAACGGGTCTCTTTTTTTTGGTTTGTTTTTTTATAAACCCCACAAACACGGGGATTTCAGGGATTACCCAAAACAAACCAGAGCAGGGACCGCAGTGCGGGAGCAGCAGCAGCTTCAAAAGTGTCCCAAAACCTGGAACCCCCCCGAGCCGGCCCCGCGCCGGGGGTCCCGGCCGCTCCCTCCTGCCCCGGCTCCTCTGTCCCCCGCGAGGCTGCGCCCGAACTGCAGCCCCCAAAAACTCGGAGTCTAAAAGAAAACAGTGAAAGAAAATGCGTTCTTCTCGTGAACCGTCAGTTTGTCAAGTTACAGCGGGAAATCCTGGGAAAAATGAAATGATTTGTGGAGTTGAAGCTTTCCATTTGATCCTCTAACATGGATTGCATTGATTTTAATTTTGGTCTTATTTTTTTAACATACCTAAATAGAGGTCCTATATTTATAATCATAGGGATTAAATCTGAGATGTATAACTATTATTATTATTATTATTATTATTACTACTACTACTACTAATTTATATTTTTTTTAACAGGACAGTTCTGTTAGAAAACACAGCACCTAGATTGTTTTTTTTTTATTTTCACAAAAAAACTTCAAATCTGTCCTTTTTGCTTGCTGGTATATTCAGTCACTATTTGATTAGACTTATTGTAAACATGGCATCAACTAGGTCGTTTTAGATCATATAAATAATTAATATATTTGATGAAAAGTTGTTTCTCCACAACATAACCTGTCACTGAAGCAAGTGTGAGGGCTGTGCCTCCTGGGCTGGGCACCGCTGCTCCCTGCACTCACGGCACAGGATTTCAGATTTATCCCTGACTTGTGCAATTCGCCTCGAGCCAACGGCTTTTCACCTTTAACCAAAACCCGACGTGTTCCAGGCTGGAAAATACCTGCACAAACGCATGAACTGCTGGGGTTTATTGCTGCTGCTTCCCCAGGCAGAGCCGGGACCGTGCAGTTTTCACTCTCCTCCTGCAAACAGCAGAAATAGAAGTTTTGTGGCAGAACCCTCACCCCGGCAGCGACAGGAGGTGCCCCCGCACTGCCCGCGGTCCCTTCGGCATCCCCCCAGCCCCGCGGCTTTTTCCAGCCCCGACGCTCTCCAGGAGCCCTTGCAAGCCCTGCAAAGGCTCTTTGCCCTCTCTTCCCTCTCCCCGCTTCACTCTAAACCCATCTCCTACTGCCACCAACGCACAGATTTTAGAGAGGGGGAAAAAAAATAAATCAGATATTTCAGGTCCTGCAATGCCAGGGGTTTCCCAGCTCTGGGATGGCGAGAGCACCCTCCCAGCAGGGCGGTTTTACTACAGAGAAGTCTTAGCCCCCCTGTAAATCACACCGAATATTTGCTTTCAAAATAAGAAAAACTGAAAAATCAGCAAGTGTCATTTAGGGAAGCACGAGAAAGGCAACACCTCCAAAATTTCTAGGAATTTAAATGTGGATTTTAATGTTTCCTCCAGAAAGTTTAAACTTCTTTTAAGCTGAAAAAAAGCCCAGAAGTGACTTTCAAAGCCAAGCATTGCTCTGAGCAGAGCTCAGCTGAGGGGTCACTACTGCTCCCCAAAGCCAGCCCCACATTTTCCCCTGAACATTATTTTTAGAAAAGCCTGGACTCGAGCACACGTACTCCCTGCCTCACCCTGAGCCCTATTTCCCCTCTCTGCAAGTGCTGCATCCCAAGGAAAATGGTTCACCTCAAGCAGGGATTTGGGAGGAGGCTGCCAGGCTCTGTGCAGCCCCCCCGGACAGTGAGGAAAATCTCAGGGTAAGGTCTGTTCCCTCTGAAACCACAGTAACACCCAGCCCCGTGGTGCTGTTCTCCTTGGACTGTTCCTCATTTTCTGTGCACTGAACCCTTTTTCTTCCTAATTCCTCCTTCAAATGGAAATAAAAATCCCTTCTCATTTGGAAAAGGATGAAGTCACACACACATATCCTTTAATCATTTATAAATCATTTGAGATAACAGGGATTTTCGTTTCTTTCCAACCCTGATAACTTTGATTCAGCCTTTCCCTATGGCACCACCTTCAGCTGTAGGAGCAGCCCGGGCCTGACCTCTCCCTCTTTGCAGGTGACACAAACAAAACCAGCAGGTTTTAGTGCCAGAGACGTTCAGCAATGAGGCATTTATTATTATTACGCCTGCCCTGGCTCTGGCATGGCATCGTAGGGAGGTGTCCACCAGGAGAGCGAGATGCTGTTTTCTCTGGCCGCAGCAGCTCTGCGGGACTGGGGGGAGGCAGCACCAAAACCTCGTCTGGGGCCTGGATACAGCCAGAACAATAACTTACACCAAGTGCAGCCCTGACCAGGGCGGTGCTTACCTGGATGTGTCACAGGGACCAGTTTAACGTTCTCTAGAGGCTGCCCCGTGCCCGCAGCGCTCCTGTTCCGGCAGCAGGTGTGGGATTCAGCACACAAGGCCTTCTAAGACCACCGATCCTATTGAACTTCTGCACACAGGCAGGGTGGTGCTGCGGGGCCGGGAGAGGGGACAGTCCGGCAGCCACGGCCCCAGATCCTGGGGGGAGGTGACACACCTGGGCAGCAAGCTTGGAGAAGCCTCTGTGTCCATGCTCGCCCCACTGAGCTGTGCCAGGCCTGGCTCACGGGCCCCCCTGCCCACGGGCTGGGACACGGGTGCGAATTCCCATGGAGGTGCCAATGCTCAGCTGAGCGGCGGGCACGGCTCGGGTCACCGGGTGGGACGGAGGATGGCGCGGTGATCCCCAAATCCCAGCGCCCATCCACGTCCCTTCTCCCTCGGCTCTGCCACCACCGGGCAGGGACAGAGGGTCCCTTGAGGACGTCCCTGAGCCAAGCCAGCCTCGCAGGCAGGTGAGTGCCCACCCCACAGGGAGCATCCCTGCATCCACCTCCCCTCAATGACACAGGCCCCCGGAGCAAGGTCCCCCTAGATCCCCTCCAAACAACAGGGCAGCTTCAACTAATGACCCTCAGAAAATCCCAAAAGCCCGATGGAGGGGGGGAATCGGATGCAGGCGCCACCCTGAAACCCCAGTGAAACCACTCTGCTCCCACTAAAGCCACCAGCGTTCCCCAGTGCCAGCAGAGAGCCGGCGCCCTGGCACGCGGCGCCGAGAAAAGAGGGCAGCAGCTGCCAGGCAGCGCCGGAGCGATGACAATTACTGGGGGGGTCGATGGGGGCAGCTGGCTGCTGATTTTTTTTTCTATTTTTTTTTAATTCATCTTCCTTTAAATAAGATTGTTCCAATTAACAAAGCGCTCGCCCAGAACAGGTTTCGGAGGAGAGGAGCAGGCGCGGGATGCGACAGCCCCCCACACAAACAGCCTAAAAAAAGAGGAATCCAAGTCTATTTATACGTGTCTGTCTCTCGCCTGAGCTGATCCACGAGCCCGGCATGGAGGCCGCGGGGCGGGATTTGGGGTTTCACCTCCGGAGGTGCCCAGCTCGCTCGCAGCGCCATGCCCGGGGTGGTTCCAGCCCCGGATCCCTTTCCTATCCCAGCCTGCTGTACCTGCCGCCCCACAGCAGCCTTTTGTCTCCCGGCCCAGTGGTGGGAGTGCCCTGCGTTTTTGCCTTTTAGTGCCATTAATGTCCCGAAAATAAATGGAAAATAAACGCTCTCTTCACAGCTGAATCGCCACATCCCACCCCCACCCCCCCCACGCCGTTAATACAACGCTGAGCCGCTGACAAACACTCCCTTTAAAAATGCCAGCACAGTCAGAAAGGGATTTGTTTTCATTTAGGGGAGATGGGTAATTTTTGCCTTAATAAATGTTTTTCCTGGTTGACGCTGGACCAGGGTATTCACGGGGGGTCACTGGGTGGCAGAGCCGTGGCAGCAGCAGCAGCGCACGCCGCAGATGCGGCGCCAGGGCTGACACGACGAGGCATCGCTGCCCGCTGCCACGATTTCCAGCCTCAAGACCAGCTGAACTCTCTGATGCTTATCTCAAAGATTTATTAATACTTCATCATATCTAAACATGAATTTTTTTTTTTTGTTATCCTACCTACGGAGCACAGGGAATTGCATGGCAATTGGCTGTATCTAGATCTGGTCAAAAATATTTTCAACTTTTTTTTTTTTTGGTGGTGTTTTTGCTTTATTTGTGCCAAGTGCTATCTAGGGCTGTGTGGATATTACATGACAAAAAAATCCTGGTTTACTCAAGGAGGTTTCTTCTAGTTTAAATACAAGAAATGATTAATTTATTTCTTGACAAAAGTTTAACAGAATTCCATTAAAAACATTTAACCAACACCCCCCTTTCTCCTCCATGCCACTTTTTTCCTGAATTTTTTTTGCAGGTGAAGGCAGGGATTTCCTGCCTCACTTGGAATAAGTTATTTCAGCAATTCCAGCAATATTCCCAAACCAGCCCTCCCACAGCCGTAGCTGCCCTCCGTGCAGCACAGTCCTCCCTCCTCACTAATGCAGCCAGAACAAGGGAAATAAATGTATTTTATAGAGCCCTTTAGGTTGGAAAAGACCTTTAAAATCAACCCAACTATTAAAAATTTGGAAGTATTTGAGTCCTTATTGACAATCCCTCAGCCAGGTCAGATCTGTGACACTGCCCAGCCTCTGAAGCTCCCGAGCGACCCTGCCCAGGGATGAGGGGAAGGAGCTCAGGGGGGTTTGCAGCTCTTCCAAAAGCAGCTGCTGGAGCACAGGGACAGGGAGGGACAGGGAGGGACAGGGAGGGACAGGGAGGGACAGGGAGGGACAGGACCTGCAGCCCCCGCCTGGGCAGTGCCTGTCACAGAGCCGAAATGTCCCCCCCGTCCACGCAGACACCGCGCCCTGCGAGCAAATCCTGCTTTAAACCACTTCACCGAGATTTTAAGCACTAAAATAGTGACCATTTTAACCCTGTAAATTCTCTCACAGCACCCTGCTGCAGCCCAGGAGCTGGTGAGAGCAGAGCAGACCCAGCAAGGGCAGGATCTGGTCCCCAGCCCGTGGCTCCACTGAGAGCATCTCTGCCCATCCTGCCCCATGGCACCGTGCCTGCTCATCCCTGCCAGCCTGGCCCGCTGCCACACCGGCCTGGCAGTGGGGTTTCTTTCCTCCTGGCATTTGGGGTTTCTTTTCTCCTGGCATTTGGGGTTTCCCCCCACTCGTCGTGACTCCTCTTGGAGAGGATGCGGGGCTGCACTGCAGTTCCAGGGCCGGTGCCAGCAGAGGCTCCCGGAGCCACCTCCAGCCCTGCCTGATGCTCCGGGCAGCTGCGTCACCTTCCCGGCCCCCAAAGTGGGGGAGCCCAGCACCAGCAGGGTGGGGGAATTGTGGAGCACACGACAAGCAGCCACCACCCTCCCCGACGGGCCAAAGCCGCCGCTGCTGCTCTGCTCCCCACTTTGTTCATAAACCCCTTGTTGTCAGCCAAAGGGCTCAAATACTGGGGCAGAGGAAGGCACAGCCCCATCTGTTTCCCACCTGATTTTTCGGGGGAAAAAGCAGACAATTATGCCTTTAAAAAATAACCCTGTCCCTGCACCGACTCAAGCGGCTGGCAAGAACTGAAAGAGTGCTGGGCCTTCCTCCTGAGAGCTGCTCCTTGGTTTCTGGAGGTGATTTATTTACAGCTTTTACCTCCTCCATGCCCAGTTATGGTTTGGGTTCTTTCAGAGGGCTGGGAGAGGACACACCTCACCAGGCCAATACCTGCTGGGGCAGAAAATGAGCCTCCTCTGCACTCTTTAGGTGCTCAGAGGTGCCCAGACAGGCAGGAATTGGGTGCAGCCTCATCCCATCCCTTTCACCCCAAACCCTGGAGCACTGCTGGGCTCTCAGGCCACAGTGGGGACACCAGGGAGTGGCTGTTTTGTTTCAGTCATTGGAGAATGAGCACAAAAAGCTTCAGGAATCACCTTCCCCGAGCCCGGAGCTGCTCAGTTCTTCCCCAGACCCTGAGAGGGGCATGGGGGAAGCGTCATATCCTGCAGCCCCGGGGCAAGCTGAGCGTTCCAGGCTGCTCCAGTGGGATGGAGAAGTGGTGAGGAACAGCCTGGAGTTCAGAGGTGAAAATCTCTGGGTTTACACACAAACGGCCCAAGCCTGGCCAAACCTCAGCACCCAAAAATGGCCCCAGCACTATTTGGGCTTCTGCTGGTGCCAGCTGGGGGATCCAGCTCCGGACTGGTGCAGGGATGGCAGCAATCCTTCAATCCTTCCCAGGGGATGAGCAGCTCCCCTCTCCAGCTGTGCACGAACTGGAGCTGTTGGGGATATCACCAGGGAACGGCTCAGTGGGTGGAGCTGGCTGGACATTTTTCTGATGGAAAATGACAATTCATCAAAAGCAAGATGCCATGCCTAAACACAGTCCATTCCTACAAAGAGCTTGTTTTGAAAGAGAAATTGTGAGGGGAGAAGCACTGAAATGAGATCAACACATTTTGCTTTGGGCTTTTCAAGAAGGAACACTGAGCTTGTTGAAAAAAATCACTTTTCATTTTAATATTTCGCATTATAGAGTCTAAAGTAATTTGCTTTGCAATTTCACTCTGAGAAAAACATTGAAGTTTCATCTCTTGTTCTTCCTCAGAAGTGGAAGAAAGGGGGAAGGAGAAGGGAAGAAAAACTTCAAGTATTGCCAATGAATTTAAAACATCTTCTTCCCCTTCCGGCTGTCTTAATGAGATCAGCCCTGGATCTATAGGAACCCCGCTCAGGAAAAATCCCATTCAAAACGTTTTCTCAACAACAACAAAAGATTAGGGATGGAAATGCCCACGGGAAAGGAGCAAGTTGGGGAAGGATTTTTTGGTGAGGGAGAGGGAGCTTTTGGCGAGGACAAGCACGAGAAGGTCCCCTGGGATGGGGGAAGGCTCCATCTGGAACCTCTTGTACTCGATGCAACATCGCGGGGAGCAGCACCAGCTGAGGCGCTGAGGGCTGCACCAAACCCCCTCCCTTCAGTGGGAGCAGCCCTGAATCAGCCCCCAAAACCAGCCCAGGGCTCACGCCAAGAGCGGTGCTTCTGCTTCCGGCTGCGTCGGGGAGCACGAGCTCCAAACCTTCAGCCCAGGGAGCTGCTGATGAAACAGGAAACTTGGGAGAAAAGGAAAGTGCTCCTGGATGAGGTGGAGCACCAACTCGACCTGCAGCTGCTGGAGAGGCAGCAGCTGAGCAGGGCCTGCTCCAGCTGCTCTCTTGAAGGAGGATGCCGCGAGATGTCGGAGACCTACGGCAAAATTGTGCCAAGAAGGGTGATCAGGAGCTGCGCTCAGGCTGCTGCGTCCCCGAGGACAGAGCTGGGGCTCCCCCTCCCTTCCACCCAAAGTGCCACCATCAGCACCTTCTCAGGTCCTGCCAGGAGAAAGCAGCAGGGACAAGGAGGTGCTCGGTCCTCCCTACTGACCACTGTGCCCACACTCAGCACCCGGCAGACCCAGGACAAGTTTTTCAACTGGAGAAACAATCCACGCCAACCCTTTCCGCTGGTCCTGTTCTGGGAGAACACTTCCAGCCACAGGGAATCAAACGGGATGGGACTGGAGGGATGGCCGAGACGCCGTGCCCCGCTCCTCCTCTCCATCCCGCTCTCCAGCACCTGCCTGGGGGTAGCGCTGCCTCCTGCTCCCCCGGCAGATTTTTCTCCGCCACAATGGCGCAGGCACCGGTGCCGGGCCGATGCCAGGCACATCCTGGGCTGGAGCTGCCACCCCCTTTGTCTGAGGGCATTAAAACCCCAGAAACGTTGGGGTGGCGGTGGGGGACCGGGGGCTGTCAGCGCGTGATGAGTGGCTGCGCGGCGTTACCCGTCTGGCACCGGTGCCCCTCGCCACAAATGCCATTGGCACAGCTCTGCACAAACAGCTTTTCAGGGCTCGCCTGGTTCTCCCGGCTGCCATAGAAACCCCTGTTCAGCTGAAAGTATATTAAAGGGTGGCGCTGGCCCTCGCGCTGAATTCATCACATTGTATTCCACCGGGGAAAAAAGAGAAGAAAGCCCACCCCTTTGTGCCTCTGCCTTCGCTTTCTCTGTCCGAGGGAGATGGTCCCTCTCCGGATCGTTTTGTATTCGCGGTTGCATCCCCCCTCCCCAGGCGTGGCACAGCCCTGGGAAGGACCACTTCACCCCTCCAGCTCTCACCACCCGGCCTCCTCGTGCTCCGTCTCCCCGAACACCACCGAGGAAGCACCAAAAGGCTCCTTAGAATAATTTTAAAAAGCAGACATGAGAAAATGTGGGAGTAAATTCCCTCCCTACTCCTCCAGCCTGCTCCTCTCCGTCATTCCTCCCCAGTGCTGCAGACAGCCATAGGATAGAGATGGAGTTGCAGCCAGTGGGTCCCAACAGGGGTTTTTGGGAGGCAGAGATGTATTTGGGCACACACATCCCTGTCCTTACAGAACCAGGTTGAACAGGAAGCTTCCAGCTTGAACAGCAGCAAAAATGCCACGGAACACCCCTCAAATGTAGACGGAATTATATGTGAGGCACGATTTGAAGAGGAATAAACTCGGTTTCCCCCAACTGCTGAGCGAGCTCACCCCCTCAACACAGGCGAGGCCCTGGCTCCAAAGCCTCTCGGAGCTGTGCAGAGCAGCTCTGCCCGCCCTCCCCAGCCCAGGGGGACCTCGGGGCAGCACAGAGGTAATTTAGTCATTTCAGGCACATCGGCCGGCGCGAGCTGGGAGTCACCAATTCAAGCAGATTTCATGCCCTGCCACTGCCCGTATCTCTCTATCAGGGCGGCCAGCAGAGATCCTGCACCAGCATCCCTGGCAGACCTTCAGCCTGCCCTGCGCGACCGAGCCTTGTTCCGCCACGGCACAGACCCGGTGAGCCCCAGGACACTCCACATTCACACCAGCAAGTCAAAAGTCCAACTGCCTTAGTCCAAACCCAGCACTTTGGGGTTAGAACCTGAGCTTTCACTTCCAGAAAGGGAAAACCTCCCTGTTTCTTGTGGAATTTGCTCATGTTTTTTAACAAATTCTCCTCCGGTGTCGTCATGTCCCATTCCACCCCCACCCCCACCCTGCGGATTTAATTTTGTTGGATAATTCCTCCCAAGGCTTTCCATTCCAGCGAAAAGGAATCAGTTTTGCTCAAATTGATTAGCCTTTGTTTTTAGCCAGAGCGGTCCTCAACCCTAAACTGACCTCACTCCTCATTGCTTTCGCCAGCACCCACAGAGGTGCCTGAGCACAGTCGCTGCCTCAAATCTGCCGTGAAAGTATTGCTTAAATTTAAAAAAACCCCTTGCACCAATTTAATTTTTAAACCATTTATTTTACCTCCACTGACAATAAAAGCAGAAAGGATCAAAGCCAAGCCCTTTTGTGGCTCGGGGTGCCCCTTCCATCAGCGCGCTTTGTTCGAAACACCCTCAAAGAAACTCTCATTTTGGTCAAGAGCCAATTATAAAAATTGGGTTGGGGGTTTGCTTAGCTTTAGAGGTGCAAAATTGTCATCACATCTGTAACGCTACCAAATGGCCCTGCACAGGCGGTGCGTGAGCAGAGGGAGGGGAGGGTGTGGACAGAGGGGATGCCCAGGGGCCGGTGCAGGAAGGCAGTTCCTCAGCTCAGGAATGAGCCCTCCGTCCTCATCCCTCCTGCGCAGCAGCCATTTCCCCTTCCCCTGCCGCGTGCAGAAGATGCGAGGCTGGGCCCTCAGGAGCACAGCACGGGCTTTGCTTGCCTCCGACAGCTCAGCTGATCCCCACAGACACGCTGGGGTCTCGAGGTGGAAAGAGGTTCCACGTTTCTGTTCCAGCAGCCCCGCGGATGCCAGCAGCAGCACCAGGACCGCGGGAACCGGCCGGGCCCAGCTGACACGGGCACAGCAGGGCTGGGAAGAGAGCCTCAAATGCCCCCGTTCAGACCCACACGTGGGCAGGGGGAGCCCGGGGCCCATCCCACGGCCTGCCAGGACACACGTGTCCCCCGTGGCTCCTCAGCCTCGTCCTTGTGCTGCGGGAGCACCCGCACCCACAACACCCACGCCACGAAGCGGCACAGGGCAGACCCGCGGGGCTCAGGAGCCCCCACTCGGGCCCATGCCGGCACATCGGCCCCGCTCCACGTCACCGTGGGGGGACCCTGCCACGCTCGTCTGGCCGCTCTCTGCCGATCTGCATCACAAAAGCCCCATTCTTGTGAACTTGGGCGACCTCCCGACCTCGCCAGCTCGGGGAGTGAATGGCTTTAGTCTGCCACGACCATCATGTCACTTTGATTAGTGCGTGAATAAACTCTCAATCCCGGGCTGGGGGAGGCAGGGCTGGCGGCAGCCGCTCCGCTCGCGGCCGCGGGATCGGCACCCGCGGTCCCGCACCCCGGGGTGGCCCCGGGGACCCGGCACCCTTCATTCCTCTGCCAGCTGAACCACGCCGCGGAACCCCCCGCCCTGCCCTGCCCACACCCATCCCCACCTCACCCCAGCCTCTCCCACCACCGTCACCTGCCCACAGGAGCTTCACGGTGAGCAGAGTGGCCAAAATTAAATGTTTAAAGATGCACAGGGAAATGCTGCCAGTCTTCCTCATCACCCCAGTGCTCAAACTCGGGCAGCACTTCCAAAAGCACTGAGGGAAGCCCCCTGTGCGAGCATTGCTGGAGCAGACTGGGCTGGATCCACCCAAATGTCCCATCAGCACCTGGAGGGGCTTGCAAAGGAGCCTCTGAAACATCGGGCTCTTCCCAAACTGCACAGGGAAAGGGCAGCAAGGGCAGCCACCTCTGCCCAGCCCAGGGCAGGATCTCCTGAGCTCACAGGTCCGGGTCTGGGTGAGGCTCAGCCACGTGTCTGTGACAACAGGCAGCCAGTGCCACTCACCCAGAGGAGGGATGGGTGCTGTGGGGACAGCTGGGTGCCCCAAGGATGCTTCCAGATCATTCAGATCCAGCAGCCACGACAGCTCCACGGGAATGGCCACAGAATCCCCCCTCCACCAGCTGCACCTAAAAAATCAGGCATCATCTGGGGAATCAAAAATTCCACAAGAGCTGAGAGCAAGCTTTTGGGCAAGCAGACATTGGTGCTTTTGGGGGAAAACCTGGGGAATCTCATCTTTCAGGAGGCCCTGAAGTGCGCCTCAATTTGTAAGCCAACCTGCAGTACGTAACGAGCCTCAAACATCTGCTTTTGAGGAAAAGCTGAACTCCTGCATGTCCCTCCCACTCGCTGCACGCACCACAATATCTAATAAACCTCGAGTTGCTCAACACCCATCAAACCTGCCAAAATATCACCATTTTAAGTCTAAAAATGCAAGATCTGTAGAACAGGGTGAGGAAGACAGTAAATTAGGCCCTGCACCAAGGGTTCTACATGGGAAGCTAATGACCTTTTGTCTCTCCTGTCTGCAGACGGGCCTCATTTGCATGTATGCAGTTGGAATAATCTCGTCCATATTTCAAGCGTGTGGCTGCATCCCCGCGTCCTCCTCCAGAGAGGTTCCCTCCCGCTGTGCATGCCATTATCTGAGTGCAGCCACTTCAGGCTGCCTTTAAAGCCACCTAGACACCAGGCAGCCTTCTCCAGCCCCACAGGAGAAGGAAGAGAAAGAGAGGTTTGAGGCGCCATATGTGGCAAAACAGAGAAGCCCTGATGTGGCAGGGCTGGGGGACACCCCGAGCTGCGAGACCCCGGGGGCAGTGCCCACAGCTCCCCTCTGGGGAACACCCCTGGGCTGTGGGGGAGCTGCTCCAGCTAACAGCCACCCCTCTCCTCCTCTGGGGACCAAGGCTTTAGGCTGGTCTCAGGTTTATGGAGCCCAAACATTTTATCAGGTCCCTCTGCTGCAAGCTGAAGCCCTGGCACGCCCTTTATTTGGTGCTGTGAGGATAATTTTGACGCAATTCCCAAAGGCCAGGTTAAAAATGTTGGAAGTGGAAAATCTGGGTGTCACTTGAGGTCTCTCCCCACCTCTCCCTCCCCGTGTTGCTTCTCCTCAAAGCCTGGAGGCCTCTCAGAGCTGGTTTAAGAGCCCAAGGGGAAGCTGGGACCCTCACTGGGGGCACCTGACGTTTACTGGGGCCAAAGCAGCTCCTTGCAATGTCCACAAATGCAATGCCCACTCTGGGGGAGGGCAGCCAGGCGGCTGCGTTGGCAGAGGACACCTTGCCCGGCAGAGGCAGCCGCAGCTCTTGGCCTCCCCCAGCCTCCCCCACCCGCCCCAGCTCAGGATCAGCCCCAGCTCAGAGCAAGCCGGGAGGCAAGAGCCAGAGGAGATGGAGCGCGGGTCCCCCGGAGCACCCTCGGTGCCGGGGCCCTGGGACGCTGAGCATCGGGGTCTCCCCACTCCCTCCCCAGCCCTTTCCGAGGCTTCCAGCAGCGAAGATAAAGCCTCTCCCATTTATGCCAGGATGCCCCTCCACCGAGCCCCCGAGCCGGGCTCAGCCGCTGCGGCCGTGCCAGCCCCGGCCGCGCGGGCACGGAGCGCTCCGCTAACAATGAGCCCTGCCGGCCCGGCGCTGGGAAGGCAGCGCCGCCGCAAACACAAGCCCTCAGACAGGCAGAGCTGTCAATCCGGCCCCGATCTCTCAAAAGATTGATTAAGGACAAAAAAAAACAAACAAAAGAGAAAAGAGAACTTATGGACATGAGCTGAGAGGCGGGGAAAGAGGGGAGGGGAAATGAGCCGGGCCAAGTTAAAATTCCGACAGAGAAGTTGCAGCTGAACTATAGAGTCTAGACAAGCATTCACAGCCCCGGCCCCGATTGTTAGAGAGCCTCTATTGTCTTAATTAACCATTTTAGCTGCAATGGAAGCAGACAAACCTTTTCTTCTCCATCCCACCCCTCCTCTGCTGCACACTCACGCAGACAAACACCACCAAGTCAAGTGCTTTGATTTAAAAACCCCTCGGCATATCCACACACACCTTCTTTCGGGGCAGAGCTCCGCAAGGTTCGTTGAGAAAATCACTCACCAAACAAGCGAGGGGAGAGGGGCGAGCTGGAGGTGGGGGAAAAAAGAAATGCAAATCCTGACGCAACATGAATGGGAACAAATGGGTTGATTCTTTTAATCTCCTAATGTGCTTAATAAAGCATTATTGCAATGCAAATTTTATTTTAATGCTGTACATATTTTATTTGACATGCTGGTAATTTTAGTTGGCTGAACAATCCGTTGCTTTGTTTTACCGAGTTATTTCTGTTTGGGGGGATATTTTTGAGGGTGTCACGGGACCTCTGCCAACCGATACCCCCTGGGAATCTCTGCAGCACTCTCTTCAGAGGCTTAAGCTTAAAAAAATAAATAAATAAGAGGGCCAAATTCTCCTCTCATGACCCTGATAGAAACGCAGGAGTGATCCAGGAGCACATCTCGCCCCGCTCTCCAAACCCTCACGAGCTCCACAGCCACTTTTCACTCATCCCACCTTGCCTTCCTGCCATTCCATCCCACCCCACCCCATCCCACCTGCACTCATTTAATGGGTTTAGTGGGAAAAGCCTGACCAGCAAAAGGTTCTCCTTGCCAAGGACACCAGCCTGAGCATCTGCCCTGGATGCCCAGGGAAGGTACATCCACACAGAGCCCCACTGGCCCTGGGGTGCTCCAGCCCAACCCAAAGGCAGGGAAGAGCCTTCCTGAACCCAGCCTTCTCTAGGCTGGGCTTGGGATTTGTTGGCTCATGAGGGTTTCTGCCCCTTCGAAAGGGGTTTGCATTCCCAGTCCCTGCTCGTAGTGTTATTAATATTTTCCCTTTTCCACCACAAACCAAAACTTGGCCTCTCTGCAGAGACACTGGAGAGCAGCAGCAGCTTCCCTGAAAGAAATCAGGGGGCTACAAACATTTCGAGAGCGAACCTTGCCTTGAGTGGGGGGAATCTGCCTCATTTCATGCCACTGTGTCAAGGTACAAACCTGATTGCTAAAGAAAGAAATTAGTGACAATTATAATCATCGTGCTGGGCTGCAGCTCTCTAATAGAAAACTGTCACTTTGGAGGATAAATACAGCTCAGGAGCTCTGGGGTGTGTGTGTGTGTGTGTGTGTGCAAGCCTGGGAGTGCTCCTGAGTCCACCCAGAACGGGGCTTTTTTTCAGGACAGCTGAGCATGAAACAGCTTCCCACATGTCAGAAGGACTTTATGTTTTATACAAGGAAGGTTTTTACAATGCGGGTGGTGAGGCACCAGCACAGGGTGCCCAGAGAAGCTGTGGCTGCCCCAGTCCTGGAAGTGTCCAAGGCAAGGTTGGATGGGGTTTGGAGCAACCTGCGATGGTGGAAGGTGTCCCTGCCCATGGCAGGGGGAGGAATGAGATGGGTTTTAAGGCACCTTCCAACCCACACCATTCCATGGTTCTGTGCAGTGAGCCCAGGGATTGCTCTTGTCCCCCACAAGATGAGCTGAAGGTCAGAGAAAAACCACAGGAAGCACCTGAGGAGATGCGAGGTACAGGTGGAGAGGCACAGAAAAGGGATGCAAAAGCACTTGGGGGGTCCCAGAGCTGGAGATCCCCACAGCAGAATCTGCAACCCCTCCCATGTCCCTGATCTCCCCCTGGCACATGGTCAGGGATGCATCCAGCTTCTCCTCAGGGCAGAAGCACAGCTCTGACGGTGGGGGCGGGGGAGAGAAGGGAGCCAAGTCTTTTGTGAAGAGCTTGAGTGCTTGAGAATTCCTCGCTGCAAGCCTGGAAATCCAGACCCCAAATCTATGTGGCAGATTTGGGAGCAGTCAGGAAGATCTCCCCATCCTCCACTCAGGCCTACAAGTGCCCAAGCCTTTGCAGCAGAAGGTGTGGAAACCAGAGGCACAAAGGGGGTCAGTGTTCGTCCCCTCACTCCGAGGAGCTGGGATCCCTCTTCAGCCAACTGCAGCGGTTCAGAGATGTGTCAGGAAGCCTTTCAGTGCCTGATCACCAGCAGGGATTGGCTGCAGGAAGGATTAAGGGGATTAACGTGGTCCAGGGGCTACTTCCAAGGGATTTGCCACATCGGAGAAAGCTGGTCTGCAGTGCAGGAGGGCCAAGCAGGGACCCTTGCCCCCACTGAGGGAGCAGGGAGTTTGCGAGTCAGAAGGGATCCATAACACCTCCTGCCCTGTAATGGTCCTCCCTCAAGACCTGCCACAGCTGCTCAAACCCGCTGAGCTGCCACTAGTGACCCCAGGACGCAAAGAGCAGCATTTCTGGGGAGGAAAAGCCAGTTCTGTCTACCCACATTCTCAGCCAGGTCTGCAAACTCCTGAATTCCCACACGCTTCATTCCTGCAGGAACAAGGACCACAGAGACTCCTCGCTCTGAGCCGTGCTGGGGGCGCCTGAGGGGCACGAGCCCAGTGGTGTGAGCTTGGCCTGCAGCCACCCCACAAAGGGCTGTCTCTGGCAGCCACTGAGCCCAGCTGGCACATCCCTTCCCACCCACACCACCTTCTCCAGGCCACTCCAACTACAGCAAAAGAAACTTCCTGATCATCTTCCGGAAGTGGAAATCCTACAGAAATGATCAGGGTCACCAGCACCCTCAGTAAAACCTTTACTGCCATCCTCAGCAGAGCCTTCAGCTCACACAAAGAGCAGGGGCAGAGCTGTGAGGTGCAGCGCAGGACTGGCCATGGCGTGGGCACCCACCACAGCCTGGGCACC
>VZRQ01005486.1:63304-75335 GCA_013397975.1 Machaerirhynchus nigripectus | reverse complement strand
TGTGTGCCCCTCATCTGTGTGCCCCTCATCCGTGTGCCCCTTATCCGTGTGCCCCTTATCTGTGTGCCCCTCCTCCGTGTGCCCCTCACCCGTGTGCCCCTCATCCGTGTGCCCCTTATCCGTGTGCCCCTCATCCAGGTGTGCCCCTTATCCATTTGCCCCTCATCCATGTGTACCTCATCTGTGTGCACCTCATCCACTGCGCGCAGGGTGGGTGCGAGGCGGGATCTCCGCCCAGCTGCCCACAGACACACCAGCTCCATCCACCCCAGCGGCTCCCGGCTCCCTCCACGGCGGGCACCTGCGGGGAGATGCTCTCCGTGCCCCCGTGCAGGTGGAGGGGCACAGTACCCTCTGCACGGTGCCCTGCCTGCAGCCCTGCCGCGCCTGGGGAAAAGCGGTGCGTGCTCCCTGCTCTCACCGGTGGGTGCCGGACACCGGCGAGCAGCTCCGAGGCCGTGCAGGGTGCGGGGAGCCTGCAGGGCCCCAGCGTGGGGCAGCCCGCAGCTTCCCTGCCGGGGTTTTCCCAGGAAATTCCCTCCTTTTCTCCCGGCCAGCGCAGAGGGGCTCCGTGCGGAAGATGAGTGTAAGAAATGCCACGTACGGGTCAAAGAGGATTTTTGGCTCTTTAAGCATTTGCACTGAGATGTCACAAGGACGCGTGGCTTTAGGCAAAGCCGTGCGTTATTTCCTGCAGACAACGTCCCCGCAGCCAGCGCTGCCTCTGAGCGTGTGCGTGGGACCTGCACGTCCAGGTTTTTGTTTGGGATTCTCCCAGCAGTCCCAGTCACCTCAAAATCCGCCTGAGCAGATTGGTGGCTTGTAGGTTCGGGGGAAGGGAAAAGGGTCTGGAGCCGGGTGGTTTCTAAATAAATATCTTTGTCCCGGTGCCAACCTCCGCTCCATGGATGGCATTTTTCTGCCTTCGCTGGGCACTTTCACTGCTGCCTGGGCCATGCGGTGCCACCGCTCCGGCGTCCCGCAGACAAAGAAAATGCCAACAAAAGCTGCGTTCTGAAGCAAGCGGGTGCACGCTGGAGGACAGCGGCAGAGAAGCTCCGGAGCCGTCCCCAGGCCTGCAGGGCCGTGCCAGCCGTGTTCAGGCAGCTCCTGACTGTCCACAGCTTCTGTCCTGGGCACCCACAGCCCCCACGCTGGGCATCCACAGCCCCCACGCTGGGCATCCACAGCCTCTGTGCTGGGCACCCAGAGCCCCCACGCTGGGCATCCACAGCCTCTGTGCTGGGCACCCAGAGCCCCCACGCTGGGCATCCACAGCCTCTGTGCTGGGCACCCAGAGCCCCCACGCTGGGCATCCACAGCCTCTGTGCTGGGCACCCAGAGCCCCCACGCTGGGCATCCACAGCCTCTGTGCTGGGCACCCAGAGCCCCCACGCTGGGCATCCACAGCCTCTGTGCTGGGCACCCAGAGCCCCCACGCTGGGCATCCACAGCCTCTGTGCTGGGCACCCAGAGCCCCCACGCTGGGCATCCACAGCCTCTGTGCTGGGCACCCAGAGCCCCCACGCTGGGCATCCACAGCCTCTGTGCTGGGCACCCAGAGCCCCCACGCTGGGCATCCACAGCCTCTGTGCTGGGCACCCAGAGCCCCCACGCTGGGCATCCACAGCCTCTGTGCTGGGCACCCAGAGCCCCCACGCTGGGCATCCACAGCCTCTGTGCTGGGCACCCAGAGCCCCCACGCTGGGCATCCACAGCCTCTGTGCTGGGCACCCAGAGCCCCCACGCTGGGCATCCACAGCCTCTGTGCTGGGCACCCAGAGCCCCCACGCTGGGCATCCACAGCCTCTGTCCTGGGTTTGTGCACCCTGTGCTCCATCCTTGACTGAGACCCCCACAGCAAGACAAACCCTTCTTGCCTCAGGGCTGGAGAGCCTCGTGGCTTCCTCCTGGCTCTTCCCAGCAAGTGTTTCCTACCTCAGGTGGAGGTTTTAGTAATTCAGGATATTTTAACAGTTCACCCCAAAGGCTGAACAGTAGCTGATGCCTTCAAAGGCACCCACGTAACCCGGCAGCTTCAGAGGGGAAGGGGCTTGAACCCCGAAAACAAGCAAATTCATTTCTATCAAACCAACTCGGCCTCAGATGTGATGTAATCCTCAGCTTCAGCTCACCTCCAACCCAACATGGAAAAAAAACCAAACCAGGAAAAACCCACAAACCCCAAACCTAAACTGAATACCAAAATTCCCTTTTTCCGTACTGGCCGGGAGCTCTGGTTTGTCTTGGTAAAATTGGGTGAAGTGTCCCCCCGGCACCTACCCCGGCTCAGCTGCCCGGAGCCCTCCGTCCAGCAGGTGCCTTTTCTTCTGCCTCAAAGGGCTTTGATCTGGACAGCTCTTTTGGAGAATGGCTGCTGTAAGGGATGCCTGGCACGAACACGGCCTGATTACAGCCCAGCTCGTTAAAAAAATGTTCCCTAGGTATTGAAGGGGATAACAAGGATATTTAAACATTCCCAGCGTGCACCTTTAAGCGGCAGAAAATAAGGGAAATTGCTCTCGTTTAATTCAGTATTGCTCCTTTTGAACTCCCACCGGCTCTGCCTGCAATTGTTCCTTTGCCGGAGCCGGGAGCCGAGCCTGGATTGCGGCAGCATCGGGGCTGCGGGTCCGGAGGGCTGGCAGGGCTGAGCACAGCAGGACCAGCTTCCCCACACGGCAAAAGGCTGATGGGGCTGGTTTCCATTTGGATTTTGAAAGATTTCCCTCAATAGCCCAGAGCAGGGTCTGGGTTTGGGGCCCACAGCCCCAGTTCGTAATTACTCTCGTATTTTGTGTGCGCCAGGGAGAGGGTGGAGCAGCATTTCTTTTTTGTCTGTATCTCCGAGGAAGCTTTTTCCAAAGCGAGAGCAAAAAAATCCACAGCTGGTGTTGGTGGATGAGACACTCAGCCATGTTCTGGTGGGGGGAAAAAAAGACAAAGTCTAATTTTAGATGTTCTGAAATGCTTACAACATGCATCCCTCCAACGGCCTGGCACGGGCGCCAGTGGTTATTTCCACCCCGGCAGAAGGAGAGAACAGGGCCCTGGGATCTGCTGCGCCTCGCACCGGGCTCTCCCCAGGTGACCCAGAGGGATGTCCCCCCCCAGGGACCTCTCTGCCCCGGGCAGCGCCAGGCAGCAGTATTTACAGAGAGCAGCTGCTGGGCAGGAGAAGAGACAGGGCTCCTCTCCTCTGCGGCAATTTTCTCACATTTTGGCTTAGCCCCTCCTGGCCAGAACTCCTTTGGGAATGTCTCCATCCCCCCAAAAAGCAGCTTTGGGAGCCCCACAGATGCAAACCCAAGTCGTGCTCTGCCAGGCCATTGTTTGACGAGAAGCTCATTGTTTCCAAGGTCCTTTTCCCTNACCCCCTTCACCCCTCCCACACCCACCCCCTCCCAGACTTTTCCTGCCAACCCTGGGGATTTTGGACCCGGACCCAAACAGTTCCTCCTTTTCCCATTTAACCCCAAAAGGGCTGATCTGCAGCAGCACGTAAGTAGGGGAGAAGCTTTCGGGAGAGCAAAGCCGCGGCATTCCCGCCCCGAAACGGGGAATGTGCCACGGAGGCAGGACAAAGCGGCTCAAAGGGCTCGGCGGGCTGCAGCCCCCTGCCCGAGCCAAGCCTTAGGGGAGGGTGAGGGTCTCAGCTTACCCGGCCTCTCATAAAAGTCTCCTCCATTCTAGCAAATAACCTTTATGTCCAGGGACTTGCAAAGTTTGCTTTCTCCCTCCAGGGTTAGTCACAGCAGGAGCGACAGAGAAAGCAACCGCTTGTAGGAGGTTCCTCTGCATAATAACCTCAGAGGAGTTTAGGTCTAAAGACTAAAAGGCTCTATTTACTTTCACTGACAAGGAACAATCTAAGCAGATGTCCTTTGATGGGATTAGTTATTAATCCTTGAATCATGGGTAAATGGGAAAATGATCCATTATTTTCTGCAAAATCCTTCACTACTTTAGATTTCAAGGATGGGGTGGAGGATTGTTAGCAGAAAGGTCTCGACCTGTCTGTTTTGGCCATTTTAAAATGTATTTTTACAGTTTGTGCCGTGGAGCGTGACTCTGAAATAAAATTTAAGAAAAAAACGCTCAAGAAAAAGGGGTTTGGTTCCACTAACGGCCGAGAACAATGCACTGTGTCAGACACACAGCGGTGATGGGCCCAGGCATTCCTTGGATAAATACTGTGAGGTTTCTAATAATGATAGTAATAATAATAATAATAATAATAATGATGATGATGATGATGATGATGCCATCTCTAAAAGCCCATTCTCCAAACAGCTTTGGTAGCTCTACCTAAATGTTTAGATCCTCCCGACACCTGCGTGTCCCGGCAGCGGCAAGGAGCAGCTCGGTGGGCAGGTGTGGGCCGGTGCCTGCCGGGCATCCCATAAACAGCCTGTGGGGGTGGGTACGGGGTGCGGGGTGAGGGAGGGATGGGAAGAGCTGGTGGGATGCCGGCTCGGCTCAGCGGGCTCCTTTCCCCCGGGGTAAATCCGTGCAGACGCTTTTTGGTGCGAGGGGAGGTGCAGCCACCCAAGGGTCCCACGGGCTGGGTGGGAGGAACGGTCTGGGCAAGGACCAGGGCTGGGGGATGCGCGGGTGGAGCTCCCACCCGCGGCTCGCCCCGGCCCCGGATCAACCCCCCGCGGACGGCAGAGAGAAACCGGGAGCTGGAGTTTACCCCTCCCTCGGCACTGCGGCCGCAGCTCAACTTCCTGGAGTGCATCTTAACAGTCCCGAGCCAGCCACGCACCCCGAGCTCTGCCTGCGAGTCTCCCGTGCAGGGAAGGCAGGAGTGGATTCCCAATGAATAATTTACTCCGCTTTCTTTTGATTTGCGTTCTGATTGTGCACAGCAGTGCAGGCTCGGAGGGGGAAACGTTCTGATTAAAGATTTATACTGGGCCTATAATTTTGTTGTTGTTGCTTAAATCTACTTCAAAGTGTGAGTAGGGTGGGTGTAAAATAAACACTCTGGAGCAGCCGGGAGCTTTTGGGCTGTCTCGGGGCGCGAGAGCACACACCAGTGCGTGGTTCCACGGACACAAACTGTGCTCTGCAAAGCTGCTGTCCAGGCATCCTCCTCACATCAAATACAGTCAGAAAGAGATTGAAATGACCTCTATTCCCTCAGACTACTGGTTCCAGGTTCCTTCTCCTGAGCTGAGGGCACATCTCAAAAAATAAAAAATATAGACTTGGGCCTTATTCTTTTTACTATTCTTTCACTATTCTTTTACTTCTCTTTCACTATTCTTTTACTACTCTTTTTCTATTCTTCTCCTGTTCTTTGACCACACAGAGAATGGTTTCTGGCTGCAGGGAGTGATTAGATCCGGAGCTGGAAGAGGCTCTAACCAAGGGTCACCCTGTACATAGGGAGGAACCAAACTTCAGCTTCCACCCTCCTCCGTTTCTGAAACTTGGACATACAGGACAGAAAATCTCCAGGTCCTTCCCAGGCTGCCAGCTGAGTGAGCAGGGCAGAGGATTTTTCTCTTTCTTTCCTCCCTTCTCCCCTGGCTGCCACATCCCTGGAGAGCAGAGCCGCTTCCCAGCGCAGCCAGAGAGCACCTCCGGCACAAAGGGAGCGGGAGACAAACGGAACCATCCACCATTCCCGAGAGTGCCTTGTGATAAACCCTCGGTGTTGCCATCCCCAGCTCCAGCTGGCCAGGGAAGAGCGAGAGCTTTGTCCAGGGGGCCTGGCCCCCGCAGCTCCCAGCCTGTTCCTTGGAAAAAGCGGATTGCGTGAAATGGCATTTTCAGCAAAAATGTCCTGTGGGGTATTTTGGGGCTGGCTGGCAGAATTCAGCCAGCAGAACACATCAGCACAAAGCCCTGCGAGGAGAAGCCCCTCAGAGACGGATGGCTTCGATCCTGCCCTTCAAACTGTCTTTTCCCATGACTGGGAAACTAATCTCAGGGAGTGCTGGCACCCCTGTGGCTTCTCCAAGCCCAGGGATGGTCCAGGTCCCTGCCTCACTCGCACAGGTTGGGAATCTTGCAGGCTGCTGCCATTGTCTCGGTCAGCAAAGAGTCAGGGGATGGTTTGGGTTGTGAGGGAACACAGAGCTCATCTTGTCCCACCCCCCTGCCGTGGGCAGGGACAGCTTCCACTGTCCCAGGGTGTTCCAAGCCTCGTCCAGCCTGGCCTTGGGCCCTGCCAGGAATCCAGGGGCAGCCACAGCTTCTCTGGGCACCCTGTGCCAGGGCCTCAGCACCCTCACAGCCAAGAATTCCTTCCCAGTATCCCATCTAACCCTGTGCTCTGGCAGTGGGGAGCCGTTCCCCTGTCCTGTAACTTCAGGCCCTTGCCCAAAGTCCAGAGCCCCTTTAGGCCCTGCAAGGGGCCCTAAGGTCTCCCTGGAGCCTTTTCACCTCAAAGCTGAACACCCCCAGCTCTCCCAGCCTGTCTGCAGAGCAGAGGAGCTCCAGACCCCTCGGATCTCCCCATGGCCTCCTCCGGACTCGCTCCAGCAGCTCCAGGTCCTTCCTGTGCTGTGCCCCGGAGCTGGAGGCAGCTCTGCAGGGGGGTCTCACCAGAGCAGAGCAGAGCAGAGGGGCAGAGACCCCCTCCCCCGCTGCCCACGCTGCTGTGGCTGTGCCCGGCACCGCGTTGGCTTTCTGGGCTGCCAGTGCACGCGGTCGGTTGCTATCAAGGCGCATCTCTGTGGTTTCACTCATTCCCAAGGGATCCATTCCAGGCTGAGGAGCTCCCCGGCCACGCAGCACACGAGACAATGAAACACGGAGACAGCCCAGGGGGCCCAACCCGCCCCCCGCTGCAGCCCCGGAATGGCCCAAAGCCTCGCACCCCCTCGAACCCCCGTTTCCAGCCACCCTGGCGGCGGTGATTGACAGCTGTCAATCAGCGCCGCGGGGCGCTGCGCTCTGCCGCCACCTGGCGGCCGCTGCGGCGAAAAGCGACCACCCCACCCCGCCCCCCGCTCCGATCCGGGCCGGGGGGCACCGGGAGTCACTTGGCTTTGAGAGCATGAAAGGAAATAAAAGCAGCGGGGCTGAACCCCGGTGGTGGGCGGGGAGGGGATCTCCCCTCCCCTGCGTCAGTTTTGGGGTGAAAAGGTGATTTTTGCTGGGGGTGACCTCTTGGCCTGGTTTTGTTGGAATCATGGAACCATGAAATATTTAAGGCTGGAAGAGGCCTCCGAGGTGATCGGGTCTGACCCTTCCCCCAGCACTGCCGAGGGCAGCACTAATGCAAGTCCCCAGGTGCCACAGGCACTGTTAAATCCCTTCAGGAACGGTGACACCCCTACAGCACTGGGAAGTCTGTGCCAGTGCCCGACCCCCCTCTCCATGACGGAATTTTCCCAATATCCCACCTAAAACTCCTCTGGCACAGGCTGAGGCCGTTCCCTCTCCTCCTGTCCCTGTTCCCTGCGAGCAGAGCCCGACCCCCCGGCTGCCCCCTCCTGTCAGGGACTTGTGCAGAGCCACAAGGGCCCCCCTGAGCCTCCTTTGCTCCAGGCTGAGCCCCTTTCCCAGCTCCCTCAGCCTCTCCTGGTGCTCCAGCCCCTTCCCCAGCTCCGTTCCCTTCCCTGGACATGCCATAAGGGGCCGAAAGCTGAATCCAGGGCTGGGGTGAGGGTCCCAGGATGCAGCCCCAGCTGCCCTCCCTGCAGGTACCAGCCTCGCAGCATTCCCGGGCTTATCCTGAATCCAGAGGTACCTAGACAGGCTGTGCAACAGGGACCCCACCCCAAAATCACGTCCTCAGGTCACGCTTGCCTGAAGCCCCACAGAAATCCACCTCCAGCCGGAGGGAGGCCCCGGGTTGAAGTCAAGCCCACGTGGTTCTCAGCAGGGGACGGTCCAGCCCCACCTTTCCCTGGGTGGCTTTGGTAGGAAAGGCAGTGCCCAAGCTGTAGGGACACCGCGAGGGCCTGTGGGAGCCACAGCATGGGATGTTTGGGGTACCTTGGGGTGTCCATCCCAGCCCAAGGACTGCAGGGAGGCACCAGAAACTGGGCGGTGGAAACGACCGTCTCCACCAAGAGCATCCCAGGACATCTGAGAGCCTCCCAAGGAATCTGAGAGCATCCCAGGACGTCTGAGAGCATCCCAGGGCGTCTGAGAGCATCCCAGGGAGTCTGAGAGCATCCCAGGGCATCTGAGAGCATCCCAGCGGATCTGAAGCATCCCAGGGATTCTGAGAGCATCCCAGGGCATCTGAGAGCTTTCCAGGGCATCTGAGAGCATCCCAGGGCGTCTCAGAGCATCCCAGGGCGTCTGAGAGCATCCCAGGGCATCTGAGAGCATCCCAAGGAGTCTGAGAGCATCCCAGGGCATCTGAGAGCATCCCAGGACATCTGAGGCATCCCAGGGCATCTGAGAGCATCCCAGGGTGACTGAGAGCATCCCAGGACATCTGAGAGTATCCCAGGACAGCCGTCACTCCGCCTTGGGGCAGCCTCTCCATCCAGCCAGGGGTGTCCTGGTCCTCAGCCTGGCTGGATCCTTTACAGACGTGGACAGGGACAGGAGACTGGGAACACCCGAGCAGGAGAGCGGGGTCACCCCTGCTCCTGCATCCCTGCAGCTGCTCCAGGTGTGTCCCGCTGCCGGGCACCCGGCTGAGCTCCTGCCCACGTGGGAGTGGGGACAGCAGGGACACCTGCAGACACCAGGTGACACCGGAGCGTCCCCACCTTGCCAGGACCTGGAGCTGGGGCCCGGAGGGACACGCTGCTGCACCCTGCCGTGCAGAGAGCAGGAAAGAAAGAGCCAGAGGCATGGAAAATTATCAGAAACGTGTATTTTTTTTCTTTTTAATAGTAAACCTCTTTACAACAAATATAGTGAAAGAGTTTCCAAACAAAACTCATAAGAATTTCTCATGGTAATTATTATTATTATCATCATTTTTTTATATATTTTTTTCTTATTGTGGAATATACAATAACGCATCACCATACAGCACAAAAAAAGGAATATTGAAAAAACGAAATAGACGTCTCAACCACGTGCTGCAGTCCCTGGGAAGGAGCCACTGATTGTCAAGGGAGCAAGGACGGGAGGGAATGGGGACAGGGAGGGGGGATGGCGTCCCCAGGGCGCGGGAGGCTCTCAGTCAGGCCAGACCCCGAGGGTGCAAACACTCCAGAGAAAGATGGAATTAGTCAAAGATCCCGGTTAAAGCATTACAAGCTCTCGACATAAATCCTCCCTCCCCTCCCGCTGCTGCTGCTGGGCTCCCACCGCACCGCCCCGGAGCTGGACGCGGGGCAGGGAACGCCCTGGTCCCGGTGCCGCGGCTGCGGGACGGGCGCGGCTGCCCCCGGCTGCCCCGACCTGCCACCCATGGGCGCCGAACCCCTTGACTNTCCTTTTAAATTGCTTCTCAAAACAATAAATAAAACTCCTCGGGGGAAGTGCACGTCCTGTTTTGTTTCTACCTGTGCAGCACCCTGGGGGGAGGATGCAGAGCTGCCTGTGCCGGTACAGGGGCTGAGCGGGGATATCCAACGAACCATCACACAGAGAAGCTGACGGGGGGCATTTATGATTTTTTTTCCTTTTAGTGCATCATTTAAGGGGTCTATTCTATTTTACAAAGGTTGTCGCAGACACCCCAGAGTTTGCTAACACCTACCTGCTTAACTGAGCTACGGGGAGCCAGGGGAGCAGAGGGGACGGGGGAGAACGAGGACCCGACCCAGAGGCCACGGGGGACAGCAAGCGGGAGCAGCAGCACGGCCACGATGGTCCGTCCCCAGCTCTTCAGCATCCTATTCGCCTGCAAGCGCTTGGGAAGAGCCGTGGGGAGGAGCGGAGTCCCGGCCCGAGCCGGGCTGCTTCACCCCTCGGCCTCGCAGGTGGCAGGGGCCCACGGGGACATCCCAGCACGGTCTCACGAGAGCGTGTGTCCCTGGGGAAAGGACGCTCCTGCGGCTCTGGGGTGGGTTCACGCCCGGAGAGTGAGGAGCTGGGCCGGTCTCTACATCTCAGTGGCACCAGCACGAAAATCTCGCTCTGAAAACCCATCTGAAGTGAAGAAATCCCCCAGTGTCCCCAGCACAGTGCCGGGGGGTCCCCGTGCTGGATGCGGGGCTGGGGGGGGACAGCGGCCGCCCATCCCCGCCCAGCGACGATCGGGCCGGGGATATTGTAAAATCCTCAATTCCCGGAAAACCATCCCAGCCTGTTTGGAGACGATCCCGGCGCAGCCTGAGTCACACCACCCTCTTCTGGCTTAAGGAAAGCACACTCCAAACAGGCATCGCTCCAGAGAACGGAGCTCGGGAGGAAGCAACTGGGAAGTAACTGGGGTTTCCACTGGCTGGGGTTTCCACTGGCTGGGGAGAAGAGGGGGTTGGAACGACCCTGTCCACTGCTCCAAGGTCCCCGATTCCAGCTGGGATCCAGAGCATCCCTGCTCACCAGGGACCTCCCTATTTCCAAGGCTCGCTAGAAGACACTCGTGGGTGTTGCTGACCCCCCCGGGCCCACGGGGGACACGCCGGCGTGTTGGGAACCCTGTGGAAAAGCGGCCCTGGTACGAAGCCACTGCCAAGCGGCTGCTCCTGTCCAGGAGCCCGGCAGGGTCCAGGTCTGGGGCATGGAAACCTGGGGAGCAGGGAGGCCCGGGGAGGGGGTGCACGGGAAGAGCCAAGAGGGTTAAACAAGAAATCGCTGTACAACTCGGCCATGTCCAAAGTCAGTATTATTACAATATACTCTGACAAAAATATAATCTCATTTCATATCAATACAACAAAAAAAAACCCAAAACCAGTTTTCTGTACTGTTACCATTGCTAACAGATTGAAACTCGCTATTTACAGTTACAGTAGCCAGGTAAAATACTACAGGTGAGAGACCAGAGAGAGGAGGGGCAGAGGGACAGAAGGGAGATAAAATTGCCAGGGGAAAGGGAAAAATAAAGGGGGAAAGGCCCTCTTACATCCCGAGCATGGCTTCCTGCATTGGACAAGGAAGGGTGATGGATGGAGGTAGTGAAAACATAATACTTGGTTTATGGGTCTGGTTGGGTTTTTTTTGTGGAAAAGAAAAAGAAACAGAAAAAGAAAAAATAAAGAGAAAAGAAAGAAAAGTGAAGCGAGAGGGGAAAGTGGAATAAAAGGATGAACATGGGAAAGGGAAACCAGAGCAAACCTTCAGCTGAAGCCCGCTGCTAGAGACTCTCCTGCAGCCCAGGGAGAGGTGTATGGGGATGAGTTTTTGACACTTTGGGTGGTGAAAATCCCCAAAACATCCCCAAATTGTGCCCTCAGCCGGAGGGATGGGAGGCAGGATGCGGCACCCAGGACAGCACAGCTAAGGTGTGGCTGGGAGGAGGCTCCTTCCCCACCCGATGGATGCTCTCCCTCGGAGGGTGGAAGGGACCCCGGGGCACCAAGTGCCCCTCACCCCCAGCCGAGCTCTGGGCTGGCAGCAGCAGTTCACAGCCTCTTCCCCAGAACTGGTGACAAACTTCCCGATTTGCACCCAAAGGGCTGGGGGGAATCCCCCAGCCAAGCAACACAAGGGGAGAAAAAAGTGCAGGAGGTGGAATTTTCAAGGAAAAGGTGGGGGTTTTTGTAAATTTGCTTTTTTCCTCGGTTTGCTGAGATTATTCTGGGGAGGAAGAGGGAAGTGGAAAAGGGGGAAGGAAAAGGAAACACGTTCTTCCTCTTCGCCCCGCTTTCCCCCAGGCCCACATGTGGCCCGCTGCCACCAGCTCTGGATTTAACACTTCCATTGCCCTCAGACCCCAACCCTGGCAGTGGCCTCAAACACGCGACACCAACAAACCCCTTCCCCAAGGGTCCCTGAGGGACTCCCTGCCACAAGCACAACCCCCGTGGGGGCACACGGTGCCCCTCACACAACCACAGCCCCCTGCTGGGCTCCCCCCAGCACCAACCCCCTCATCCAAACATCCAGCACAGCCAGGCTCTTTGCTACCCCCCAAAACAGCCCCCTGAGCAGGGGGTCACCCTGTCCCCTCGCTGACCACCCAATCCCAGCCGATCCCCTCCACAGCCCCCAG
>VZRQ01005486.1:31897-49578 GCA_013397975.1 Machaerirhynchus nigripectus | reverse complement strand
TGAACACGTGGTGATGGTGAACACATGGTGATGGTGAATGCACAGGGTGAACATGTAGTGATGGTGAACACGTGGTGAATGCACGGTGGTGAACACATGGTGATGGTGAATGCACACTGGTGAACACGTGGTGATGGTGAACACATGGTGATGGTGAATGCACAATGGTGAACACGTGGTGATGGTGAACACGTGGTGAATACACGGTGGTGAACACATGGTGATGGTGAACACATGACAGTGGTGAATGCACGGTGGCGAATACGTGGCGATGGTGAGTGCACAGCTGTGGTAAACGTGCACGGTGAATGGTGCTGCAGTGGGGTTCCCTGAGTGCTCCATGAGTGCTCCTCTTTGTGGGAGAGCAGCACCGCATCCCCCCAGGCTCCCCAAAACACTCCTGCACCCTGGCAGGCTCACCCTGCAGGGTGAAGCCAGGACAAGCAGTGGCCCCGAGCCCCCAGCGCTCAGGGCAGCTCCTCAACCTGCAGGAACTCCCCATTGTTCCTGCAGTAACACCCAGCAAATCTCAGAGCCTGATCTGCAGCCAGGCTCTTTCCGTGCTTTGGCCGGGCACCGCAGCCCTGCCAAGATGGGTAATTACTGGTACATTCACTTTTAAGGTCTCTTTATGGTACTGGAGCAGTGAAAAGGGGCTGTGGCAGAGTGAGGACTCAGTTCACTGCTCCCACTGCCCCTTTGAAGATCTAAGGTTCCCTCCTTCTCCTCCTCCTGCTGCCCCACTTAAGGATTTTATGTGCAAAGAGAGAGGAAAAAAAAGAAGAAAGGAAAGGAAGAAAAAAAAATAAAAAGGAAAAGATTTGATGAACATCAGGAAAGGAATAAATTGGATCAGATTACTGTTCTGATGAGGGTTGTTTTTTTTTTCATGAATAGGCCCCAAAGATAGAAAGGCGTTCAGCAATCACCAGGATTCAGCCCTCATATTCATTGCACGTTAGACCGGGAAAAATAGGTCGCTGATTGCATTATTAATCACATCTACCATTGCGCTGCATCTGCATTTCAGCAGGCGGCTGGTGGCAGTGACGCCGCAGCCGCAGCGTGTGGGGGCCGAGCGCCAGCCGCTGCCTCCCCAGAGCTGTCCCGGGCTGGACACAGCGGTGACGGGCGGAACCAGCCACGGGATGGCCACGCTCCCCGGGAGCCGCAGGGCTGATCCCACGGATGGCACCGGGCACGGGAGGTGCTGCCCCAGAGGCTGCCCGGGAGCCACCATCAGGGACATCCATGGTGGCCGGGCTGCTGCAGGCTGGCAGCTCTGCTATCCATGTCCCTGAGGGAGGGAGGAAGGGGACCAGCTTTCCTGTCCCTGGAGAGGTGTCCTCCCAGTCCCAAATCACCGTGAGCATCCGTGCACAAGGCACGTGCCCGGTGCATCAGGCCCTGGTACCGCCACACACCGTGAGCTGCTGGAACCTCGCTCCCAACGCCACTGGCTTTTAGATTTACTAACAACGAAGGTGCAGAAATTCCCCAGGTGACCTTGGCTACCCACAGTGCTGGTGGCCATGGAAAAGCCAAAAGAAATGTTAAGCCCTTTGATGTTCTCCTTCCTAAGGCAGCACCGGCACGGATGCACACGGGGCTCTCGTGACTCCCCGTTTGAGGCACACCAATGCCTCAGTGTCATCTGTGACACCTGGGGTGTGCACTGGGGTGGCTCCCTGTGCTGGAGAGGAGCTGGTTTGGCTTCCAGTGCTGCCACTCACCCCCAAAGATGGGTGGCCTTGGGCAATCCTGCTGCTGTCCTTGCTGTGTCCACCCAGCGTGGATCTCGCCACGCCTGTGAGCCAGAGAGAGAAGGGCTACACTCCCACCAGGACCTCCCAACCAAGGGTCCCCACCAAAAAAAATAGTCTAAAAGTGGAGCACTCTGGGCTGCCTTTGCACCACCCTGGTGTGAATTTGAGCGGGGACAATCAGGGCTCAGCGTCCCGCCACGGGCCAGCCGGAGTGGGCCGGGTGCTGCATCCTGAGGGTGGCACACGCCACGGAGTGTGGGCAGGATGCAGGGATACAGCGACATCGCTGCAGGATCCGGCCAGAGGCACCCGCAGCTGATGACTCAGAGGCAGCAGGTGATCACTCAGTGCGGCAGAGACTGCAAGGGAGGAGGAGGAGGAGGAGGAGGAGGAGGAGGAGGAAGAGATGTACCAGGTATTTGGAAACTGCAAGCGCAGTGCCAGAGCCAGAGCTGGAGCCACAGTCCCCTCCCGCAGCCACGAGGGCAGCCGCAGGGAGGGCGGGGGTCTGGGGCCGGCAGGGGTCCGGGGCTGGCCGCAGCCGGGCTGTCCCTGCTCCTCACGCCCGTTTCCTGCAGTGGCAGCAGGAACGCAGGGAATGCTCCGGTGACGTCAATGCTGACATTCACGGGCCCTGCCGAGCTCCGCGCCCGCCACGCCTGCTCCGACAGCTGACATGGGGGCGGCTGCGCGAACGGGGGCCGCCGAGGGGCCTGGGGGCCGCGGCACGATGGCCCCTTCCCTCTGCCCTCCAGCATCAGCAAAGCTCCGCGCTGGGTGCTGTGAGAAGCCGGGGAGACGCTGCCCCACGAACCACCCTGGCACGTTTTGCTCTGCGAAGAAATCCCTGTGGCACTGGCATGGCCGCTGCCCAGCACAGGGAAACGGCTGTTCCTGGCGGTGGGCACAGTGCAGGGGATGGGGTCAGGTGGCCACGGCGCTGCAGAACCTCAACGGGACCAACCCCACCCGCACAACCAGTGGGACCTGGCTCCAGTTTGGTTTTAACTGGGGCAGTGTGGAATTCCACGCTCCTCCTCCGTGCCGCCGGCTGGACACCCACTGCAGAAAGGCCCAGAAGGGGTGAGGAGTCGGGCTCCTGGAGCACGGCTGCCTTTGCCCTGGGGCAGATGGCATCCATCCGGCCAAGCCCGGGACCACTGCCAAGCCCGGTGCCGACAGCAGCAGCTGCTTCCCAGCACGACCCAGGGCCGTCGCTGGTTTTTGGGCTGTGCCTACACCAGCAGTGGCCTGACATCCCCAGCCTGCAGACAGCAGAGGCAGATGTGGATATTGTTAGTGCATTTTACAGCTGAGGAGCTGAGCCACGAGGCCTGAGCCTCGTTAGCACTGAGGCTCTCGCAGTGGAAAGGGCCCTTAATGAGCTTTTTTCCCTTGCAGTAAAGTTCCTTTATACGGCCCAAGCACAAGGAGGAACTGGGTGTTAATTGATCACCTGAGAACAGCGGAGAACTGGCTGGAGCACCAGGAGCTAAACCCAGAGCTGCCCAAATCCTGGTCTTTGGGGGTCACCTCCCTGATCTGTGGCTCTCCCCGAGATCCAGGGTAGATGGAGACACCTTGGTCACTGGGGTCTTCGCTGAAACCAGCACCCCCACCTGGAGCTCCACATGCCAGCCCCTCCCACTGCCAAGAGCAGCAAAATCTTCCCCAGAGCTTCCCTATGGACCAGCAGTGCTGAAGAGCAAAGCAAATCCTATGGGACACGTGGGGAAACCGAGGGCAGCAGTGTCACATGGAGCCGGGGCCGCGGGGTTGAGAGGCTCCTCACTTACCCACGGGGCTCGGGCAGGCTCCGTTCGTGTTGTTCAGGTCTCCCCCAAGCATCGCCCCTGCAAAGCAAGCGGAGAGCTGGCATCACCATCGATGCAGAAACAGGGTGAGCATCCCTGCTTTTGGGGGGCAGGAAGGCGGGGAGCACAGCGGAGGTAAGGCAGAGGAAAAAAAGCGGGACGGCCTTCCTGGGGAGAAAGTGCTGGGCAAAACGAGGAGCATTCCTGGTGATCAGGTTGGGAAACATTATCCAGGCAGATCCGTTTCCTTTGGGAAGGAGCCAGGTGCACAGGAGCCTGTTCCAAAGGAGGCAGCTTGGAAAACACTGCGGCTATTTTATTCCAAGCCCCGCTTTGGGGGACACGGGGCCGGTGCTGCCGGGGAAGAGAGAGCCCCAGCAGCATGACGGGAAACACAATCCCCCCTGTAATGTTCACACCGAATGGAAACCATTCCGCACTGCCAGGATGCCACAACGATCCAGACTCCCGTGGTCCCAACGCTTGCAAAGCGCTGACGCTCCCCACCAGGCCGGGAAAAACTAGACCTTTTTATTCCCAAAAACCAGAACGTTTTGCCTCGCCTGGAAGAAGACTTGATCTTTTTCTGCCTTGTTATGAAGTTATTTCTGAAAGCCACCTATTCCCCAGCCAGGGCTGCCTGACCACGCCGCGGGCGGCGATTGCAGCCAACAGCCGGCGCGGAGGCTCCGGAGCTGCGACCGCAGTCAACCCGGAGCCCTGGGCTGGCGAACGAGGAGCCTCGGCGGCCAAACCCCACCTCCAACCGCTGCCCAGCCCTTCTCAGCCCAGATGGGGAAACCTGAGACACAAACCTTTATCCAGCCCGTGGCTCTCAGCTTTGGGCTTGCAGCGAGCCCCCGAAAGCCGGAGGAGGGTGGGAGGGCTGAGCTGCTGCCGTGCAGGGAAGCACAGTTGCTCCCCACATGGGAGCAGGATTGGGAACGGCAGTGGTCCCAAAAACTGCACAGCCCCTGAAAGGGTGAAGTGACCCACTAGATGTGGCGAATGTGACACCGCAGCACCCTCCCCTTGAGGGATGGGGATGCAAAGCCAGAGGTCCCTGTGCCTCCCAAGTCCCAGTGAGGAGACTCTACCAGGATTTTGCAGCTGTGCCCTGCGGTGGGACCCCACCTGTACCCCAGACGTTGGTGCCTATACTGCCACAGAGGGCTCACCTCCCTGGGTGAGTGATGCCAGACCCACACCCAGCCCCGTACACCCCCCCTTGGCTGCCCTTCTCCCACACCATCCCTGAGCCAACAGCACCAGGCACTGCCAAGGCACCCACCCAGCGCTTGCTCTGCATTTGCTTTGGAAACAACACAACCAGCTCCGGTGCAATGCTAAAAAAAATTTAGGGAAAAAAAGGAGCTTTTCTAACATGCAAGGCCCTGGCTCCTATAAACAGGATTTCTTCCGTGTCCCAGGCAGCGAGTGAATGAGACACAGATGGCCGGACTTGGAACACCTCTGCGCTCACAACCGCAAAACGATCCCCCTCAAACGAGCAGTGAGCGCGCTGCAAACGGCCAGCCCCCAGAGGGGTCTGCTTTACCAGGAAGCCTCTTCTGTTCTCAGCTGAGGGGCCTACGAGAGGGCAGGAGATCCCTGCAGCCAGAGTGATGACTGCCTGTGCCCGAGGAGGGCTCTGCCAGCCTGCCTGGAGTGAGACACTGCTCCCTGGGACCAGCCCCAGAGCAGAATGACCCCTATCCTGCAGGTCTGGGGCCTCATCCTGACACCTGAGTACTGCAGGGCACGTCGGAGACCCTGCAGTGAGAGCAGTGAGCAAACAAGCTGTCTCTGAACCGCAGCTCCTGCTGCATCCCAGCCAGGCAATTCCTCCTGCTCACCCTGACCCACCACACAACCTGCTTCTGGAGGCACCTCCCAGTCCTTCTCTCCAAATCCTTCCCCTTTCCAAAGCTCCCCGGAGCTCTCAGAGCCCCAGGGGCCACAGCTGAGGGCCCAGACATCCGAGTGGTCACTGGCACCAGCTCTGCCATTTGCAGCCCGGGCAACTTTTACAGACCATCTGTGACATCCAAAATAGCAGGAAGGGGCTTTCTGCACACTATTATTATTTATGACCACACTGCAGGAGAGCCGGGCTGCGGTCACACGTCGTCCCTGTCCCCCCCCAGCCACGGCAGGGGACGCGGGTGACAACTCCTCTCCCCCACCCTGCCCTCTGCCACCCACCGCCGGTCCCCGCTGGAAATGACTGTCCCCACGATCTGTCAGCAGAGCCACATGAGTAATCGCCCGCGACCAACTGCAACCAGCACGGCCCGACTCGCAGCAGCCCTTTTTAGGCAGCAGTCCCGTGTCACCGGAGTGCCACTGGCGAGCAGGATGCCGGCAGCCACCCCCAAGCCTGGGAATGGCGCCGGGTGACTCATCTTGCACTGCCCAGCCTTGAAACAGATCCCTGCAGGGATCCAGCTCTCAAAGAGACCTAGGCAAGCTGGGGAGGTTGCCCTCAGTTTGGGACCAAGGCACAAACAGAGGGCATCCGTGTCTGGCAGGAGGGCAGGAGCGCACACCGAGGGGCAACAACCCTTCCAGGATGCTCCTGCCACCCACAGGTGCTGGAATGCAGACCCCTGGACAGGGGATGGAAGCAGCAGGGCTGTCCCCTCCCTCCAGGGATGCCCCATGCTCAGTGCTGCAAGCCCAGCCAGGCAGGAGGGACGAGGAGGAGGCTCACCTGCGCTGGCTGGCCGCTGCGGCAGCCCCGGGGACACCGTGTTCCTCTGCAACGCCGGCTGCTGCGGCGACAGGAGCCGGGGGTCCGTGAGCGAGGAGGTCACCAGGGACTGGGTCACCAGCGAGCTGCCCGGGTTGCTGAACTGCAGCGTGTTCTGGTTGGTCACCGGCACCGTCACGGGCATGGCGAAGTTCGGAGCGGGCACTGTGGACTGAACAGAGAGCAGGGGTAAAGGGGAGCCGGAGCCGAGTTCCTGCAGCACAGCACAGCACAGCTGCTGACCAAGGCGGGACAGTCAGGTCTCAAACATCCACTCCTGACCTGCAGTGCTGTGCTTGAACCCACACTGGCACCTTGGGGGGATGCACCAGAGCCCAGTTCCCCACGGGAAGAGCAGTGGGCTATCCCCTCGGACACACCAGAGCTCTGCAAACAGTTGTTCTGGCCTCATTTGCAGGCTGTATTTATTTACCCCCTGTGTTTTCAGGGCAGCCATGAAGGAGAGGCTGGGAGCAGCCCAGAGCAGGAAGGTGGGCACCAGCCTGGTGGTCTGCCCCCACCAGCACCGACAGTGGCCGAGCTTGGCACTACCCTTCACCCCAAGCAGCCAGCAAGCATTTTATGAGGCCGTTCCTCATCCAGCAGGAAGCCAGCAGTGGATCTCCATTCTGGGCTGGCACTGCTGCTGCTGGCCGAGCACCTGGGAAAGACTCGTTTTGCTCCACAGAGCCCCTGGGTGACTCTGGGATCCATCCCGGCTCCTCTGGGAGCTGCTGGGAAGGAGCAGCTGACCCCAGGGATGCAGGAGCATCGCTGAAGCCCTATCCTTGGCTGCAGGCTGAGGACCAGCTTCACCTACCAGCGTCCCGTGGGAGCCAGACCCACGGCAATTATCCCAGCCATTTGTCTTATGTCACTGATTTGCTCTTCGTTAACAGGAGCTGGCACCTGCTTAGAGGCTTTAGCAGGGGCTTTGCTAAAGTCCCACTTTAATTTGCTCAGGGACGGAGAGGGAGAGTAGCCCAGCACTGGATGGGACCATCACGGGGCCAGAGGTGGGACCCCACAGGCTGCACCAGCGAGGGAAGAGGGAGCCGAGGTCTCCCCACTGCAGCTGGTGCATCTCCCCCGCTGCCCTGCAGCCCCCTCTCCTCCAGAAATCTGCTCCCGGATAGGTCCTGCTCCTTAGGTGAGAGAGGGGGATGGGAGGAAGGAGTAGGACAGTGCTCACCCACGCCTCGCTGCCGGGAACTCTCCCCACCTGCCTCCCAAGGGCATCCTGTCCTTCAGAGACATCCCGCGGCCAAGCCGCGAGGACAGCGGCTCTGAGCCTGCGCCGCGGCACCGCGCCTGGGGCCGCCGTTCGCAGGGACAGGGCTCAGCAATTCCTGCACCACCAGGGAGAGCTGGAACACGGAGCCCTCCCTCTGCTCAGCCCGGGAGCTCATCCTGCGCTGCAGCGGAATCGGAGAGGAGGAGGAGGAGGAGGAGGAGGAGGAGGAAGGTTTCTCGGGCGTTGCACGAACACCGGAGCGGCGTTGTGTAATAAATCACTGCCAACGCGTCCGTGTGCGCGCAGCGTTCCCGGGGAGGGAGAGGAAGAGCTCAAGCNCGGCCCGGCCGCGCGGTGCCCCCGCCCCGCAGAGGGCACACGGACGGGCACGGCCGCCCGCACATCGCTCCAGAGTCTGGGGGAGAAGATGCACGCGTCAGCCAAATCCCACCATTCCTGCTCTCGTTAGAAGCGAGGGCGAGCAGCAGAGGCAGGAGCCCTGCCGAGGCCCTTCGTTAGCAGAGGCGGCTGTCGTTAGGCTGCCCCGGCCACCCCGCTGGGTTAGTTCTGGGCACACACAAAACCAACCCCGCGGTTAAAACGGAGAAGCGCCTTCTTCAACCGCACACACTCCACCTGCGCCGCTCGGCCCCTTGCTGCCAGGGAGGTTTAGTGGGGGAGCCAATGCTGTGCCCGACCAGGAGCCGCCCAGCACTTGAATGCCACCGGCCAGAAGGACTTTTGGGCACGGGCTGTCCCTTTGGATTGGCGTGTCTGGATGACGGGGGGCCTACCTGGGGCCCTCCCTTTACAGCAGACACATTCTGATGCTGAGCAGCCTCTGCTCACGAGGGTGTTCTGCACTAAGGACAAACCTCAGGTGGCTTTTGAGCCCATTTTCCACCAGTGGCAGGGCTTGCACCAGGTGCAGGGGGTGCATGTCCTGCTGGGGCTCTACTGCCACCCCACACACACCCTGGTAGGGTGGGAACCTGCACCCTGCTAGTGAAACCAGGGAGGCTGAAGCAGATCCATGTCCTGACAGAGCTAATCCTGCCCTGAACCCCTCTTGTGGGGCTGGGCTTGTCACAGCAGAGCTGCCACAGATCGTCAGCGCCTGCAGCCCACTTTCTTCACCTCCTCAGCCCTCCCAGGTCTCAGGGCAGCCTCCCCACACCCTCCAACCTGAGATCTACGGGATGGAAATGCAGATTTTGGGATCCTTGAGAGGCTCGTGGAGCAACACAGCGCTGAGTCAGCAAAATAAAACCTGGGGATTTCACTAGGCCTGGTTCTCGAGAAAAACCAGAATTTTAACTTGCGGGGGCTTGCAAAGCACAGAAGGGCAGATTATTTTGGGTGGGGCTGTGTGTGTCATTTTTGCTGTGCTGCATCCAGCCCTGGCAAAGGAGCCTCCCCCCTGCTCCCGCAGCATTAATTACGGCTGCAGTGACTCGGGGCTAATCCCCCGAAGAGCTGCTGCCTGCATCAATAGTCTCTGCTCCCTTGAACTAACAACTAATTTGAAACGTGTCCCCCTCCTCCTCCCGTCTCCTGACACAAATCCCTTTCAGCACTGTCCTGATGCCACCCCGGTGCCAGTGACAGCTCCGGGATCACAGGCTAAAACCTCGCTGGATTTCTGCCACGGCCACCAGCTGCCCTGAGGGCTCGGTGGATTTGGGGGGAATTAATGTGGAATAGCCCAAACCAGGCTGAGCTTTGCAAGGATGTGAGGGGTCGGCACCCGCCACCAGCTCACATGAACACTGGGACCTTAACCCAGACAAAAATCTGGTTTTTTGGGGAAAAGATGGTGAAAAAGGAGGCCCAAATCCGGTATTTGCAGTAGGGGAGAGGAGATGAGCAATACCCTCCTGCACTGCCTGGCCAGAGCCAAGGAGGGTCAGGAGTGCCAGAGCTAACAGGAATGATTTTCCCAAGGATGGGAAACAGGAAGGGCCCTCAAGAGCCAGGTGCATTCAGGGCTGCAGGGGCTGTTGGCATCGGCTCCCAAGGCATGGCACGGCTCCGAAGCAAAGCCATGCAAAATCCACCCCCCCGTCACCTGGAGGCACCGGGGAGGGGACCAGGGGGCTGCAGGCCACCAGCTACTCACTGCGAGCCGGTAACTCTGCATCATTTTATCAAACTCCTCATCAATCTTTTTATATTTCTCTTCCGTCTGCGGGGTCAGCGCAAACACTTCATCCCCTTCCGGGCTCTCGCACTCCCTGTGCTTCTTGTTCAGCGCCTGTTACGTTTGGGGGGACACGGGGGTGCCGGGGAGGGAGCGGGGGACGAGGTTGGGGGGAAGTCGAACAGAAGAGAAACAAAACAGAAAAGAACATATAATGAGGGTTTTCCAGCCACGGGCAGGTACTTACACCATATCGCTTGAACAGGATATCCAGATCCTCGCTGCCTTTGCGGTATTTATCCTCCATCAAGGGGCTCTGGTCTATGGAGTCGTCGCCGTCGGGCTCTGGGCTGTCACAGCCGTTAAAACCTTTCTTTCTTAACGTCTGAAAACACAACCGGCACAGTCTGAGATCCGGGAGTGGAGACGGGGAACGCGGGCAGGTCCCCCCGAGAACAGCCCCAGGCCTGCACGGAGCGGGACCTGCCCCCGTACAAACCAACACCATCACCCCAAGGTGTCGCTGGCCTCAGTGGGGTTAAAATCCGGGATACGGCCCCTGGCTTTTGTCTCTAATTTAGGCATTACAGCACGGGGAGCGATGGAGAGAAACTTCCTTGTTTTCAAAGGTTCTGTTCACACCGGGACCGAATTCGGCCCTGCATGAACTCAGGCATTCTCGTCACTTTCAAGTGCCACAGCATCACGATGGGGAAAAAACCCCTTAATGCTCTTTGCCGTCCTGCAAAGAACAGGGAAAACCTGCTTACACACAGCCAAACAGGAAAACAAACCCCAAAATTATAAGCAAATTGTCAAATTTGTCAGAATTTCCTGACCAAACCAGAGGAGTGGCATTTGCCAAGTGCGAAGGCGCCACAGGAGGAGCATCACACGCCAGGGCGTGTGGCAGGGTGCCAGCTGCGAGCCCTGCTGGGGGTGACACAGGGGGTGACGGTGACAACGCTGGGCAGCAAACCCCACGCCAAGGCTGGGCCCACAAACAGGAAAGGTCCCGGGCACTGCTGCATCGAGGTAACGAGGTGAGACAAGCAGCCCTCATTAGGAGGAGCCCGGTGACCGCAGGGCACGGCGACGCCCCGAAGTCCCTCGCTCGCATTCAGCAGCCAGTGGAGATCCACTCTGAACCTCTCTGTTTCCAACATACCAAAAGCAATTAGGCGTTATGACGGAACCAGCACTTGCCAGCTCTTTTTTTTTTTTTTTTACAAGTCAAAGCTACAGAATTTCCTGGAAGTCTTGATCCCTTTTCATGCCAAATTCAGCAGGGGAAAAAAAAAAAAGTCTTGACAATTCTCTGTCTTCCTAAACAGCAACAAACAACTCCGTTCTGAGGCCAGAGCGTGCTTGGGAGTGGCTCTTCAGCTACCTGTGAGCTCCAGGAAACACTGGGCTTCTAGGGGAAACTTTGCTGGAGCGAACAAAACCCAGGATGTCTCCAGAGGGGTTGGGAATGCTGCGGGCGGGATTTGCTCCACGGGGCTCTGCTCCTCCCGCAGCTCAGGCTCGGTGGACGCTCGTGCCGGGTAGCCACGGCCAAGCAGTGGGCACCACCACCCACCCCCAGCCTCTTCTCCATCCAGCTGAAGCTTTTCACAGTATTTTCCATTAAAATTACTCCTTCCTGGGCCATTTTCACCCTCGTTACAGGATTCAGTTGCAGAGGGGAAACGTTCTCGTTCACATACAGCTCCTCAAGAGAAGGGCCAGACTCATTCCTGATCATGGTGGCATCTGATGCCCTGTTTGGTGTCACAAATAACTCCTGATACCTAATAATCGTTAACTAATTACCTAATAATGATTCTGAATAATTCTTATACCTAATATTAATATTATACTTAATAATTCCTGGTATCCCTAACTCCTGTGTTGGCTCTCTTTAGAGAAAGGCAGTGGGAAGCAGAGTCACTGCCATGACCGGGAGATTCCCAGGGCTTTTTCTGCAGTTTCCCGAGGATTTTTCCCTATTATTTTTCTATTTTTGTACGTGTCCTTGTTTGTTCTCAGAATGGCCCAAAAGAGGAAGAGGTGCTGCTGGTGGGGAAGGAACAGCTTTGCCTTTTTTTTTTTTTTTGAAACTGCTTTTTGTGGATTTTTTTTTCCAAAACCTTTTGTTTCGCCGACGCAGCCAAAAGACGGAAAGTTGAGCTTTCCTCAAAAAAAAAAGTTTTTTCCTTTTTCTCTTTCAGAGGCAAAGTGGAAAAAGTTGTTCCATGAGCAGTGCAGCAATGAAGCCGGGTTTCCTTCAGGCACTGGAGACACCCTGTGGTGTCTAACAGGGGGCTGTGCCCATCTCCCCATGATTCCCTTTGCAGGTACAGGAGCTGGACCTCTCATCTCTGCCCTCCCATTCCCGGCTGGGAATCGGGAAGGTCATCCCTCACATCCCCAAAAACTCCTCTCCTCCAGCAACAGCTGCTGGCAGGTTCAGAAGCTGTGGGGATGGACGAGCCACCACCATCCCCCAGGACCTCAAAGGAGGGAACCTCCTTTGGGAAAGGGAATTTTTCAAGAGGTCTCAGCCAAGCAAGAGCATTCTTCTTTCTAAACCTGCAGCAATGCTGCCACCAGGGAGGTTTTTAGGCAGCTCCCAGCACCCTCAGCCCTGCCTGTATTTGACACCTGAACCAAGCACAGGGACAAGCTGAGGGCCAAGGCCACCAGCCACAGCATTCTGCCATTTCTAAGTGCACACAAAATCGTCCTGGGGGTTGTTCCCTCAATAAATCTGTCACGGAAAGCAGTGGAATGGGGTGGATGTGGCCCTGCTCACCCAGACCCTGAAACAGCTCACAGCATCGCCCCTTCACATTTCCTGAGGTCTTCCTCCGTGGGCCTAAGACATTTGGTGTCCCAGCTTTGCCTTGGTCTCTTTGCTCTCCCCAGCTGCCAACTTTATCAAATCAGTCATGACTTCCCCGTCTGTGAGCCCCACAGCTCCCTGCTGGGTGGGCGCTCAGCAGCCGAGCTGCGAGGGGCAGCTGTGGTGCCGCCAGCCCTGCTCCTGCAGGAAACCCGCCAGCAGCCCCAGGAAGCTTTGAGCCAGCTGGGCCTGGGGGAAAATCCTTCCCGGACGCCGCAGGCAGCAGCGTGAGCTGGGGCCGTAAACCTGCGGGCTGGGACTGTGCCCCGGACCGGGATGGCGAGCCCCGAGCTGGGACTGTGAGCTGTAACAGCGAGGGGCTGCCCGAGCTGCGGGGAAGGGGATGGGGACGGGCTCCAGAGCTGGCAGGGCCGAGGATGGGGCTGATCTGCAGCACAGCGGGACGGGAAGCACCGGCGGCGGGGAGTGACCGGGGCCGGAGTCGCAGCAGGACGCGAGCCAAGGCAGCGTGGCTTGCAGCAATCTGCCGCTCAACGAGAGCTTCGGGACAACAAAATGCCATTTCCAGCCGTGCGGGCGTTGGCTGCTGGTTCTTTCGGGTTTTTTTTGCAAAAAAAATGTGTGTCCCACATTTTCAGCTTTTTGTCAAGATGATGTAGAAGGAAAACAATCCTGCTGGAGCAGGAATCAAACCCAAAGATTCCTGTTTTCGGGATCTCTGCAAGGTCTTTTAGAAAGGACCTTTCTTTCTCATTCCTCCTCTTTCTTTTTGCCAGGGAAAAAACAGAAGATGCAAAGAGGTTTTCAGGAAACCTTTCTGTCACTGGGCTGCAGCCAGCAGAACACACCAATTTTTCATATGGAAGAGATTTAAAAGCAATTCCTTTCCAGCAGAAAATTTTCAGAGAAAACCAGGGTGAGAACTTCCCATGGCAAAAACCCACCTCGCTCATCACCTGCCCCTCTCCCTGCCATGCTCAGGTGCCTCCATTCTATCAGGACCCACTGCACATCCTGCTTTTCCAGGCAGTATTCTCACTTCCATGATCCCAGCTCACATGGGAGCAGATTTCCAACCCAAAGAGGGTAAGAGAGCAGCAGGAAATGCAGAACATGTGAGAGGAAACGATGCTCAACCAGGATGCGGTTGACTTCCCTTAGAGGAGGGAGACTCATCCACTCTGGGCTTTGGGGAAGTCTGGATGAGGATAAGGATGAGAATGAGGATGAAGACATGACACTGGCAGCTGCCTCTGCATTTCACCACCTCCTGCAAAACGTCTGATTTAACCCATCCTGGGGAATGGCAACCTCAGGACGGAGAATTAGGGGAAAATCAGCCCCTGCAGGACACTCAGCCAAGGAAAGGGCAGGAACGGCTGTGTGGCTTTAACTGGCTGCGGAGCATCCTGGTGCCCGGCGAGCTCTGCTCCGTCCAAGTCCCTTATCAGGAACTGGCACGTCAGCCAGGCTGCGAGGAAACGAGAAGCGACAGCGAGGACCAAAGCCGGCGTGATCCCAGGCCGGGCGCGCACGTGGCACCCAGCGTGCCTGTCTGGGGGCTCAGCTGGCCCCCGCCTGATTAAGGAAACCCCCCTCTCTGCATTAGAGAGATTTGCTCAGACTTAAAAGCCTGCAATAACCAGGACTTTGCCTGGCACGGAGAAGCCGTGGGGGCTGCGTGGCTGAATCCCGCTCCTGACAGCCGCTGCCGAGCCCTGGCACAGCTGGAACACGGGGGTGTCCCCGCAGGGAAGGGTCCCCAAAAGGCAGCCGGGGTGTGGAACCCCTCTTGAACTAGGGCTGTGTATGCTCAGCATGGAGCAGCTCTGCCTCTCACTAAACATCCAGGGCACAAACCCCACAAGGACATCCCTGTGCAGCAGACACTCTCAGATGCACCTCCCCAGGACCAAAAACCAGGAGATCACATGGTTACTGTTGTTTTAAAATGGAATTTGGACACAGCAACTTGTCCTGCCTTGAGCTGTGGTACCAGTGCTTCTGGCAGTGCTTGGCTCAGCCCTCTGGGGCCACTGCTCGCTCCCCTTCCACCAGGAAAACAAAATCAAGAGGCTTCTGCCTCCATTCCTCCAGGTCCTGGCTGCTCCTCATCCTTCCTGAGACGCTGCCAGAGCCACTCAGGGCTGAATCCCTCAGCAGAAAGGGGCCACAGACATCACAGGGAAGGTGGGTTGATGCAGCAGCCCCTTAAAATCATATTTGGTGGCAAATTCCCAGCCTGGGTTTTCACGGTCTCTAAACGCTCGATGTGGGGAAGCTTCCAGAATGAGAAGATACATTTTGTGAGTCAAGTTCAACTGGGAGCCACCAAGAAACACGAGGTAAATTGGATTTGTGTGCAGTGGGGACACAGCCAGGCTGGTGGAACCCAACCTGGGCGAGGGGAAATGGAAATCAGCACCAAGAGCAGGAACGGTCTCCTGGGGGAATGGATTTGGAAAACAGTAAAAATCTTAGAGCAGCCCCAACCCTGCTCCCAGACAAGACAAAGATGAGGAGGGATGCTTGAGCAGCCTCCAAACCTGCCTGCACCCCAGCAGGCTTTGCTCCGTGACAGCTCTGCCAGCAAGACATGCCGAGCCCGGCGTGTTTGGGCTCTTTTTCTTGCCATCCACCAATATCCTTCCGCTCCCGATGTTCCTCTCCTTGGCTTTGGATGCAGATCCAGCTTTTCATGTGGTGCAAACACAGTGTTTCTTTGGGTGCCAAGGACTGTGTGTAACTTGTCGGCTTGGGAGTGTTTGCATCTTGGACCATAAGGGAACAGAGAACGCTGCCCAAAATGTTTACAGTATTTTTAGGCCAAGACAAATCTGTTGGATGCTGCGAGCGCCGCAGTCTGAGCATCCCGGGGAGGCTGCGCTGCCGCGCGCGGCGGGGAACCGCCGGCGCTTGCACAGCGAGCGGGCATTACCTGGCTCAAACAGGCCAAAAAGGACACTTCTGAACCATTCTGAAGGCCCCTACAAAACCGTGCGGTGGCAGAAGAGCCTCCAAACCCCAGCAAGGGAAGGCAGATGATGCCAGATGCTGCCACGGCTCAGCCATGGGGTGAAAACCTCAAGTCCAAATCTCTCAAAAAGACACATTTTACAGAGCATAAAAAAGAAAAGGAAAGCAAGATTGGGGGGGAGAGGGCAAGCTGGGTTTTTTCCCTTCTCCTTCATGAAATCAAAGCCTGAGCACGCTGGCCAAGGGGCCCCAAAGGGATTCAAAGGCAGAAGCAGAAGCCAAATTCCTCCAGCACTGCAGGCCATGCGGCTCCACTCTGCCACCAGTGGCTCTGAGGGCATTAATTGATGCCCGTAATGCCGCTAATTACAAAGCCAAGCCCTTCATTTGCCTGTCTGTCCAGGTTTAATGGCAGCTGCCCCCACGCTGACAACCCCGCAGCTCCATCTGCAGTTACTGCTGAGGGAGAGGATGTGAGCAGTGACCGAGGCACCAATGGCACTCTCCTGCGAGCCAAACGTGGCCCACTCTCGGGCCCAGCGATGCTCTGCCAGCACCAGGGACAAGGACAAAGCTGTGGAGAGGGCCAGCATGGGGACACCAACAGCACGTGGCAGCTGAGCCCCTCCCGCGATGCCGGCAGGCTGGAGGAGAGCGGCCTTGCAGTGAGCGCAGTTTGGGCACGGTGCCAGCGGCAGTGCTGGGCATGGGCCAGACTGGACGTGGTCAGGCCATCCCTGGAGACCCACAGAACACAGCCAGACAAGCCCTGAGCGAACCCCCCAACCCACGAGCTCAGCCATGCTTTGAGCAGGCACCGGACCAGAGGAACAAGGTCCATCCCACCTGAATTCCTCTGCGATTCAGCTGCTGGTGCCCTCCCACAAACCCCCCTGCGCCTGTCTGAACATCAGGCTGGGCCAGTGTCACCAGCTGTACCAGGCACTTCGGAACAGTGTCACCAGCTGCGCCAGGCACTCCAGTGCAGCAGCCCCAGGAGCTGCCTCCAAATCCATCTCGTGGTTTGCCTGGACCACAGCGAAGTCCCACAAAGCAAACCTGCACCTCAGGTTTCAAGGCAGTAGGTCAACACACAACTCGAGACAGCTGCAACTCTACCACCCAGAATGGAGTATTTTTGTAGGCTGGACCTACAAAACCATGCAAAATCCATCCGGCACTGAGTGTGGGAGGTCTGCTTGCTCCATCCCCACCCTGCACCAGCCTCGTGCATCCAGCGTGGTACCGGGCTCAGCCCTGGCTCCACCACAGCGGCAAAGCCGGGGAGCAAACGGGCGGCCTCACCTCAATGATGTCTGCGTTGGTCCGGCTCTCGTGGGGCTCGTTGTACTCGGTGTACTTGAGCAGCACCTTGTCCATGTCGGTGCTGGCATACTGGAACAGCTTGTTGGAGTGGTTGAAGATGATGAGGGCGATCTCGCAGTCGCACAGGACACTCAGCTCGTAGGCTTTCTTCATCAAGCCGAACTTGCGCTTGGTGAAGGTCACCTGAAAGCAAGGACAGCCCCGGTGAGAAGCTGTGTCCACTCTGCCACGGACCCAACGCCTCCCAGAGAAAAATGGGATGACCACTGGAGGAAGAGCAGAAGGAAGGGGAATGCAGAGGGAATATTCTGTCTCAGTTTCCCCAACTGGACCCAACCCCAAGCTCTCCTCTCTCGCCTGCCTCTTCCAAACGGTTCATATTGCTGCCTATTTTGGGATGCTCCAAAGGCAGACACTTCACAAGCACAAAGATGATTATCAGCGTTGGAAATCACATATTGCCAAATCAAGAGAAAATAAATTTCAGCAAAATCCCCAGCAGAGCTGCCATCTGTCCGGGGGCTGCGGGTTTTTAAGTGGAATATTCAAGCGATGGAGATCTTGTCCTCACTTGCTGCAGCTGCGCTGCGAGTGCCCAAGCCTGGGGGCCACAGAGCTGGGGCCCAGCACCCCGAAACCGCCCAGGGGTGCCCACCCGACCCCTGACCCACTCTCCTGCTCACCAGCCCCCACTTAGATTGGGAGACTACACTTCCCCAAGGGCACCCCGAGCCCCTGTGCCAGGGGCCCGCCCAGCTGTCCCCTTGTGTAACCTCGCTGGGGTGCTTTTCCTCACTGCCTGCCCAGCTGGGGTCCCCCGGCTCC
>VZRQ01005486.1:11481-30235 GCA_013397975.1 Machaerirhynchus nigripectus | reverse complement strand
TCCCCAGCCCACCCTGTCACTCTGTCCCTGCCGGGACGCTCTCCAGGCTCTGACTCGCCCTCCAAGCAGCTTGAGGAGCCCCCTCCACCAAGGCAGAGGGAGCAGCCGAGGGTGGCTGTCCCTGCAGGCGCCGGTGCCAGGGANCAGCTCGAGGAGCCCCGGGAGGAAAGCACCACGTGTCTCCACCAAGGCAGAGGGAGCAGCCGAGGGTGGCTGTCCCTGCAGGCGCCGGTGCCAGGGACACCTTGCCAGGCACCATGACAAGCTCAGCCACCAAGACAGAGGCAGTGGGGTGAGGCCGAGACGTGTGAACAGCGGGGCAGCTCTCGGCCTTGAAGAGCAGTGACAAGCATGGTTTGGGTTTTGCCCCTGAACAGTGAAGAAGAGCGTGGGGTCATCTTCCCCAAACCAACCAGTGACCTGGGCAGAGCTGAGCAGAACTCAAATCACCAAGTTATCCCTCTAGCGATGAGGGGATATTCCCTCTGCAGACAGGGCACAGGAGCATCCCTCTCTGATGGCACCCCTGCACCTTGCAGAGAAAAGCAAAGATTTGCCATTTAGCCACCATACCACACAAAAGCATCACCTAACACCGCCTTGTGCATCCACTCGTGACCCGGGACAGAAACCCCAAACCTTCCCCTGATGCTGTGCACAAGCCTCATCTAGAAGAATTAACCTTGTAAGTCTAAGAGGGTAATCAAATCTCATGCTTCAGGGCGTAAGCCGATCACCAAAGGGGTCAGGAAGGAATTACTGCCCCACACTAGCAGGGATTTTTGCCTTTCCCCTGATGCAAACCATATTGGCAGTTGCCAGAGTCAGCGGCCTGGCCCTGAAGGACTGATGGCCTGATCTGTTGTGGCAAATCCTCTCCAGTAATTCCTCTAATGACATTAGTGACTCTTACTTGCTCTCCTCCTCTGGTTTTGGCTGCCGCTGTAATTCACAGAATCACACACTGGTTTGGGATGGAAGGGCTCTAAAAGCTCATCTTGTCCCACCCCCCTGCCATGGGCAGGGACACCTTCAGCTAGACCAGGTTGCTCCAAGCCCCATCCAACCTGGCCTTGGACACTTCCAGGGATGGGGCAGCCACAGCTTCTCTGGGCACCCTGTGCCAGGGCCTCACCACCCTCACAGGGAAGAATCTTCTCCTAATATCCAATCTACATCTCCCTCTTTTCAGTTAAAAACCATTCCCCCCTTGTCCTGTCACTCCAGGTCCATGTCTAAAGTCCCTCTCCAGCTTTCCTGGAGCCCCTTTAGACCTTCACAAAGCCTTCTCTTCTCCAGGAAGAACACCCCCACCTCTCCTAGCCTGGCTCCAGAGTAGAGGTGCTCCAGCCCTCACAGTATCTCCATGGCCTCCTCTGAACCCACTCCAGGAGCTCCACATCCTGCTGGAGCCTCCACGTGGGCTCATGGAAGGCAAAACCTGGGACACGAGCAGGGTCAGACTCGCTGATGCCGTAGGCTCAGTGTGAGATGCACGGGAGGAGCTTCCAGGCAGCAAAGGCTCTGGAGAGCCCCTGTTCGGCCTCAGCCCTCCCCGAGGGTCGCGATGCCTCAGCAGCCCCGAGCCACGGCTCGGGATGGACTCGGCAGCGCGAGTGGAAACGCAGGTGCCGAAAGCAGCTCCGCCTCCAGCTCCTCGCACAACCACTGGTGCCAGAATCCCTCATTCTCCAGGGCATCCCTGCGCTGCTCCCACTCCCCGTCCCTCCCTCTCCCGACAGGCGCAGGTGCCGCTGGAGCCGCCCGGGCACGCCGAGGGCGGCGTGCGCTCGCCGGGGCAGCCGGGGCGCCGGCGCCGCGTTCCAGCAGCAGCGCCCCGTCCGTAATTCATCAGCGCCGGGCTGCTCCGCTGCCGGGGTGCTCCCGGGAGAGCCGGCCGTGCCCTCTGCAGCCAGCCGGAGCGGGGGGGCTCCGCGGGGGCAGGGCCGGGCTGAGGACGCTCGCAGACGCTGGGTTTAAGCCAGCTTAGCCGGCAGCCTGCAGCCGCGGCGGGCACGCACGCACGGCGCTCCTCATCGCTGATCCGCGGCAGCAGCAGGAGAGGGAGGGAAGGACAGGGAGAAGCAAGAGGCGGCTCCGGGGAGACCTCACTGAAGCCTTCCAGCACTCAAAGGGGCTTAACAAACAGACGGAGAGGGACCTTTTACATGGGCACATAGTGATGGGATAAAGGGCATGGTTTTAAACTGAAAAGAGGGAGATTTAGATGGGATATCAGAAGGAAATTCTTCCCTGTGAGGGTGGGGAGGCCCTGGCACAGGGTGCCCAGAGAAGCTGTGGCTGCCCCATTCCTGGAAGTGTCCAAGGCCAGGTTGGAAGGGGCTTGGAGCAATCTGGTCTAGCTGAAGGTGTCCCTGCCCATGGCAGGGGGGTGGGACAAGATGAGCTTTTAGAGCCCTTCCAACCCAAATCATTCCATGATTCTATGAGATAAAGCAAGATGGGACATTTCTGACTCTGGGGAGTGGATCCTGGCATTGCACATCCAGTGGAGCAGGAGAGTGGAGCAGGAGGTTTCTCACCCTCTTTACAGCTCCTACCACAATGGATAGAACAGATCCCACTGCCTGGAGCAGTCCTTTATCATGAAATGTCCCATCTTCCTGGTATGTCCTTTTTTCCCAAAGAAAGGGAGCAGTGCAAATTGATTGCAAAGCTGTGCTGGTGACCAATTAAACAGCTGCTGCTTTGCTGACACCCGACTTGATGGGGCTGGTTTCTGGGAGGCAAAGCAAGATGTGCTGCACTGGGACGGGGAGTGATGCTCCAGAGCTGGCTTTTGGAAGAACCAGCCCAGCCAGGGATGCAGCTACTGCCAGGGGAAAACCAGTGTCCCCCCAGCCCAGGGAACTGGGCTCTGGGGACAACATCTGACATCAGAGATGCCCTAAAGCCACGACACCCGGCCATGCAGAGCAGCTCCTGCTGCCAAATCCCACCCGATGCTGTGAGACCTCAGCAAGGGCCTTGATCTCCAGCCTGTGCTGAGGGCAGCTCATCCCTCAGAAACAGTCCCATCATTCGGCTGCTGCCTCTGCACAGAAGGGCCTCTTTCCTTCCCGAAGGTTTCTCCATCAGGGCCAGGCTGTGCCACCCCCCTCCAGCATTACCAATTATTTTCCATTGGCTTGAACTTCCAGCAGGGCTCCAGTCACCGCTGCTCCCTCGCTCCCCTCTGCAGCACCGCCCCATAAAACACACTCCAGATCCTTCAATAACCCTTAAGGCCGTGTTTCCTCTCGTGATGGACATAAACAGCCCCAGGAGCAACTGGGACATCAGCAAGAACTATTTGAGGCCCATCCCGGCCCCCACCACCAAGCGAAGCTATAATGAGGGATCTGCCATTTCCTCTTGTTTTGCTGCGGAGCAATCAAGTGGTTCATCCAGTTCTGTTCTTTGCCACTCTTTAAGGATTAGGAATACATCCACATGCTTTTTTTACTGTTTTTTCTGTTTTTCTGGAGTGAAAGTGGCAGGAAAGAAGTGTGGCAGGTCATGCTGGGGTTCAGTGGTGGCTGGACTAAAGGCAGAGGCTGGGTCTGCTGAGCCAAATTCCAGGAGCACAGAAAGCAAAGGGACCTGCCTGGAAGTCTTGTGGTTATGGGAAATACATCGACAGAGTCATCCCAGAGCAAACCTGGGCTGGCAAAGTGCTGCTCCACCACTCCAGTTTAAGGAACGCAGAAATTTGGGAAAAATCTGCTGGTTTTTGTTTTCCCTCTGAGATACATGAATGTATTCCTACACACATGCACATGCGTGTGTGTCTCGGGCTCGGCTTCAAGAGAGCCCAAGGAAAAAAAACCCTGGAGTCATGCAAGTCTCCAATTCAGGAAAAAAAAGGAATAATTTGAGTTGTTTGCGTTCAGCAAAATGGATACTTGTTGTGGCTGTTTTTTATTGAAAAACCACATGGAAAATGTCAACTGAAATATATTTTATGCAAGACAAAAATAAAAAAAAGGGGGGAACTAACTAAGTGGAGAAGATACTTTCTTCTGGAAAAGCACTTAGATGGAAATGGCTCAAGGAGCTCCAAGGAGAGGAGCAACGCCTGGACGGGGGCAGCGCAGCGGGGCCGCCTGCCTGGTGCTGGGATCCGCCTGGAGCCGGCCTCAGCACCGAGTCTCGCCCGTCTGCGTCCCTCATCCATTGGGAAAACACAGCACCGGTGGCCCAAAATGGGATGGAAATGGGTCATTTTGAAACACGACCCTTAAAACCCCCAGCGGGAGGAGCAGGGTGAGGTGAGGAGCGGGGAGAGAGGGCACTGACCTGCCGGTTGCGCTCGTCCGTGATCCGCTGGATCTGGATCTTTTTTCTCCCCATCTTCTCCGGAAATCCTCACCGCACCCGGGACGACGCTGGCTCAGGGGAGGGGAGCAGTAACCCCGCTTTAAAACGCTTTCATTAAAGAGCGTGGGGGGCTTTGTTCTCGGATGGAAAACAAACCCAAAGAAGCCAAAACAAAAAAAAAAGAGTTCTGCGTGGCTCCGTGCTCAGTTCATGGTACCGTTGTGCGCGGCCAGATCCAGTGGGGCTGAGATGCCAGCAGCTGCTCAGAAACCTGCACAGCAAGAGAGACACGAGTGAGACACTCTGTTCCCAAACCCCATCCAGGACCCGGCACCTCACTCTGTTCCCAAACCCCATCCAGGACCCGGCACCTCCCGGCATCCTCCCGCCGCCAGCGCACATCCCACCCTCGAGGCCAGGGTGGTCCCTGGCTCTTCCTCCCACCCAGCTCTGGGGCCAGGAGAGCTGCAGAGGGATTTATCCAAACTGGTCTCAAAGAAGCCCAAGGATGGAGGCCAGGAACACCCGTGGCACAGGACACGTGTGGGCCGGGCACGGCGACGCTCGGCGAGGAGGAGGAGACGGCAGCACCGCGCCCGTGAATCACTGCTCCTCCGTGACACTCCAGACTTTTTTCTTTCTCTTAATAAAGTCATAAGCAGTCGAGTGGCTGGTGATTAGCTCGGGCAATTTAAATCCGTCTCCAGTTTCTGCGCTAATCTTCAGTTTGGAATTTTAAAATGTCTTTATTTGATTACTTGAAAGAAACCTTATAACCAGGCACAGAAACCCAATTCTTATGGGGAAGGAGGACTCCGAAGGCAGCCGAGACAGCCTGGCCTTTCACTGGGCTCAGCCACAGCCAGACACCAGATGTTTCCATGGATCTGGGGGGTGCGATCGACTCGGGGCTACCTCGTGCCCTAAACTCTCCCCAGGGGGACGAGTGCTGCAGGTCTGAGGGGACCCGCACGGCTCCTTCCGCAGCCTCCCCACACTAACCTGCACCCCCAGGGCCAGAGGCTGCGCCCAGATGTCCCAGGGCACCTCCTGGCACAGCCCCCCAGCCCACCTCACCCCACGTCCCAGCATGAGCTGCACTGCAGCGAGGGGGACAAAGAGGGAACCTCAGCCAGTTCGTTTTCCACAGGTATGTTTTTCTCCCCGCTCTCTCCCCGAGCAGCTGGATAACAGCAGTGATAACACTGCATTTAAGGCGAGGTGCCCTGTGCCAAGACCCAGGCAGAGGGAAAAACCAGTCCCAAAATAGCTTCCTATCTGCCTCAACTTGGCAGTCCCCAGCCCTCGGTCTCGTTACAAAAAGCTTGGAAAAAAAAAAGCTTTTTCTCCCAAACCATCATCCCAAATCCAAAGCAGCAGCCACAGCCAACCTGACCAAGCTCCTCCTGCTCCTCTCCCACCCCAGAGCGCCCCCAGACCCTGCTGAAGACCTTGGCCCCATCCTCCGCCTCCTCATCAGACCATACTCCAACAATGAGCCCCCATGGTCTCACTCCCACACTTGGTTTTGGGGTTCACTGAGTCATGTGAGTCACTTAATCTTTTCCTCTGCTTTTTTTTTTGGGTGAAGTTATTCATCATGCCTCATGTTCTGTGGTGTCAGTGCAAGTCCAAGGAGCCCAGAGGAGAATGGGGGACTTCCCCATCCGGACACCCACACTTCGCCCTCCAGGGAGGATAAGGTATGGGGAGGCCAGGAAGAAGACCAGAGAGACAAAGGGCAGCAAAACCTGGTTTTTTACACATAAATCCCACCAGGAGGACTCTTTGCAAGGACAGACCATGCAGGGATGGCATTTAGTTCTTGAATCATTATTTCCCAAAATAGGTGCACGTTCCCCTCCCAGCATCAAACAGGAGCAACCATCCAGCTGTGAGGAGCACTGTCACCACGGGGAACACTGAGCCAGTGCCAGAGGATTATCCTTTGGCTGCTGCTCCCCATCCCACTGTGGGAAGCCCTGAAAAGATAGGTCCCAGAGCACCACTGGTCCCAGAGCACCACTGGTCCCAGAGCATCGCCAGTCCTGGGGCATCAGCAGTTCCTCAGCATCACCACTCCAGAGCATCACTGCTCCAGCCTGCGCCATGAGAGCATCCCTCGAAGGTCCGTGATACAGGAAGAGCCAAAAGGGAAATGGGGATTTTTGTTTCATCCACCTGGGGTGTCTGCTCGGTATTTCCCTCACTGTGAGCCCACACAGGAGCGAGCCCACAGCCCCAAGGCTCGGAACCGAGGCGAGCATTTTGCACACACAAAGAAACTTTGCAAGAGGAGGAACTTTTTGTCGGGTTTGCTTTGCCGCTTGTCCCTTCGCAGCTGCCATTTCTTTAAACTGGCTGAAAAATATTCACCTTCAGCATCTTCAAAACCACCAGCAGCAGCACAAAGTAGCAACAGCTCCGCAACCAGACCCAGGGCAAGATGCTAATTCTTTCCGTGTGCTGCAGCTCTTGGACAGAGAAACCCTCTGAAAGACAGCGGATTTACTGTCCAAACCAGAGAGGAACTCTCCAGAAGCAACAATAAACACTGGAGAACAACGGGCAGTAAATTTAAACGGAGTGAAAGGAAACATACTTTAACGCAATTTCGTTGCGGGACTTGTTCACAGGATGCTACGGGAGCCAAAAGCTCCACAGTGCTCCAAGAGATGGGATGTTTGTAGGGGTGAGGGAAAAACCCCGGTGCTGCTCATCCCTGCCCTCAGCTCCACACGAGCATGGGAGCAGTGGGATTCAAACCACATTCCTCTCCCCAGGCCACAAACACACCCCAAGTGTTTCAAACCAAATCCCCTTTTTCAACCACCAAACCAGGTTCCTCTTGCTGCTCTGAATCCCAACTCTGCATCCGCAGCACCTCGGCGGGATGGGGACCTCAGGGTTTGCTTATACCGCTGGATAAAGTTTTCCACAGGAAAAAGGTGACTTAGCAGGTTTCTGCTCGTCAGCATGGGGAGAAAAGGAGCTGCCACGTGCTGCGCTCGATCCCTCTGCCCTGCATGAGAAGGAAAACACCCCACACGGAGGGCAGCCCTTGGATGGGATGAAGAGGAGGGACGGAGAAGAGCACAGCATGTTTGCTGCCCTCCAAATGCACCTGACAGAGGGGATTTCAACCCCCTCCCTTTTCTCTTCATGGAATTGGGGGTTTGGGGTGAGTTTATTTGTTTTTAGGTTGGGTTTTTTCCCCACCGTATTTTTAAACCCAGGTATTTTCACATTTCCTGCCCAGGTGGCTGTTTCAGAAAGTCTGACCACTGCCTCGAGTTTCTGAACAGCACCTGGAAGAGCAAGAAACCTGGAGAGCCGCCCTCATCTCTCCTGTCCCTCATGCTGGCACGGCTGCTGCGGCTCGGCCCCGGCCCAGGAGGATCCCCTCTGCCCCTGGAGCTCCCTCTCCTTCACCACCAAATTGCTCTGGCTCCCTGCTTGCCCAGCCTGAGGCATCGAGATCACCCATGACCCTGGTCCGGGATGAGGTGGAATTTAGGCACCTGGACATGCACCCAGCCAAGCACCCAGAGCACAGGACTGCTACAGAGAGCTGAGCTCCTCAAAACCTTCTGACTATCAGGGTCTCAAATGATTTTATAGACAATAACCCCACTCATTAAATCGTCATCTCCTCCTTCTCAGACAGCAGCTTCTTTCTTTCTCCTGAGCCTCGTTTTCCAAGGAAACCGCCGAGCATCCCAGCTACTGCACCCTGACAAGGAGGGCCCAAGGGCATGGAAAGGGACCTACAAATCCGCTGGAAAGCAAATGACGGGTGGTGCACTGGCAAAAAGCCACCCTGACCCTCTTCCACTCCCAGGAATCTCAGCAAGGATCAGGGAGTTCAGCACTGCCCCGGGGAGGCAGCGAGAAGCTCTGGGATGGAGGCAGCCGCCAGCGCCCGCTCCCCCTCCCCACGCTCCGCTCGCACAAGTGTGACTATCACAGCAATTAGCACACATGCCAATTAACTCCGAGCAGGTGCTGGTTAACTCTGTGCTGAGTAATTCATCCCCAGCTCCCAGTAAATTGCTCCAAATTGGAGAGACAGGCGAGAGAGCAGAGTTAGCATTTTGCAAATGGGGGAAGAAAGAAAAAGCGCAGAGGAATCTCAGCTGGGAGATGTTTTTATAAAACAAGGAATTTGGGGGGCTGAATCCCCAGCTCCAAGAGCTGGGGACACAGAGGAGCTGATATCTCTTTCAAGTCTTTACTTTGGATTTTTTTATCTACTGTACCAATTTCTGATCTATTTCACCTATTTCTAAGTGGTTTCACCTTCGCTTTGCACAAGCAGCGGCGTGCTCTGCACTGCTCCATAACTTGTCACTTTTCCATTCCTACTGAACAGCCCCACGTTTCCCTCGGCACGAGCAGGGACACTGAGAGTCTCACATCCACTTTCTACGGCCATTTGCTGTTTTTAATATACTTTTATTGCATCCCTTTTTAGTCACTCCTTACTAAAGTTAACTCGACACACCGCCCCTCTCCAGGGCGAAGGAATTCAGCTGCCCTTCCTTAACACCCGCCTTGCAAAGCCGTGTGCTCTCAGCACAATGTCAGCTGAAAGAAACCAAACCTTGGCCACGCAGCTGCAGAGGGAAGATAAAAAAGATTAATCTGAAAGCTTTAGGAAGATAAATAAAGGCAAATAAAAGCATCCTTTCCAAAATTTTTTTTTTCCTTTGGAGCTCTTTGCTTTTCCCAGCATGTGGCACCGTGCTCCCCAGTCCACTCGTGCTGTGCAGGAACACACGGCAGAGCCAGCAACACGAGTGGCAGCAAAATCGGGATGGGTTCAACATGGCACCAGTTCAAGGGACCTTTTCCCAATCTCCATCCCCAACACAGGTCCGGTGCAATGGGGACGTCCTTGGCTGCAAGCAAACCTGCAAAAGGAGATTCAAAGGACATCTGGAGGCTGGGAAAAGAAGAAAAACGCTGCCCTGGGAAGATGCAGCTCATCTTATGGAGGCACAGAAAGTCCCTGTTTGAAGGGAGAAATGCAGGTGACAGGTATGGCAGATCACAGCCCAACCCAGCAGCTGCTCCCAGTGCTCTCGCTGTGGGACCAACCCATCTTTTACCCAAGATTTGCAGAATGCTCCCAAAGATGCGTTTTTCTGTAGCAGGCTCCATCAAGTCAAGGGGCTGGCTGAGGGTAGGGGGAGGGTCCTCCCCACCACTATCCGCCCCCAAGGAACTGACACGACTGAATTCACTGACCCCAGCCCCAACACCTTTTGGGGGCTGTCAGGTTTATCCACATACAGAAATGACAGCAGTAACATGTCCCAGTCTTGCAGCTTCTCTGTGGGAAGAAGGTCACTGCAAGGGAGCTTTGGCACACAACCAGTGGCCATGTGGGGTACAAGGTGCAGGGTGCTACAGAACCATGGAATGGGCTGGGCTGGACGGATTCTTAAAGCTCATCTCATCCCACCTCTCTCACCCACTCATAGGGAAAAATTTCTTCCCGGTATCCCATCTAACCCTGCCCTCTGGCACTGGGAAGCCTTGTTCCGTCACTCCAGGCCCTTGTCCAAAGTCCCTCTCCAGCTCTCTTGGAGCCCCTTTCAGCACTGGAAGGAGCTCTAAGGTCTCCCCAGACTCTTGTCCAGGCTGAACAGTCCCAGCTCTCCAAGCCAAGTGTCTTGAGAGCAGAGGGGCTCCAGCCCTCAGAGCATCTCCATGGCCTCCTGTGGACTCACTCCAGGAGCTTTGTATTCTTCCTGTTCTGGGAACCCTGGAGCTGGAGGCAGCACAGCAAGGGGGTCCCACCAGAGCAGGCCAGAATCCCGCACCCTCACATGCTGCCCATGCTGTGCCATCAGCTGGGCACAGCTTTGGCTTTCCGGGCTGCTGGCACTGATGGCTGGGTCATGTCCATCTTCTTGGCCAGCAACAACTCATCCTGTCCATCCACTCACGACAGGAGGTGAAGAAATGCTGCTGTGCTGCAAAGCAGCCCCTGAGCTCGGCCTGCCATGGGATGTGGTTTACACCCACCACGCCGAGCCACTGCCGAGCCCTTCACTGCCCGTGCTGGGTGGGGGGAGCGGGCCGAGGGAGGGAGCAGTGACGCTCTCGAGGTGGCAATGATGCTTTGGAGGTGGCAAGAGCAGCCCCTTGCTCTGCTGCATCGCTCCTGCCACAAACCTGCAGCTTCTACCACGAGAAGCAGCCGCGTCGAGAGGCGACGTGGCCGCGCTGCCCCGGCAGCCCCCAGCACAGCTGTGACCCTCCACCTGCCACAGACAGCCATAAAAGCAACTGCAAATAAACAGCAACTGCAGCCGAGGTCCCCGAGCCTCACCTTGAGGATACCAAGCCCTGCACTGGCACAGAGCAACGGAGCCGCTTCCCCGCCCATGACCAGGGCTGGATCCCGTCCCTTAAGGACATGGATTTAGCTCAAGCCACCTCTTGAACCCGCCTGTTTAACTGCAGTTCTTGCCTTCCTGTTTCCTTTCTTGCTGCCTTTTGTGAGTTAATTGTTGTTTTTTCAACATATCCTCTGTGCTGACACCAAGGACTTTTAGTTTCCTTCTGTGTGGTTTCTGGATCAGCAGGACTGACTTCCTTCTCTTTTGCAAAGCCCCCTTCCCTAAAACACAGCGTCTGTATTCATGTTCATGTTGCTCTTCCTCTCTGGCAAAGCCACTGGCATGGTGCTGGCCCATTCCCCTGGGGTGCTGGCCCTGCTTTGCTGCGGGATGGGGGGCGGTGCAGGCAGGAGCAGCTCCAGCACCCCAGGGGAAGGTGGCACCCAGGAGGGACGCAGCACCCACAGGGGAACATCCGTGGCAGGACAGCAGGCAGCAAGGGCAGGTGCCAGCGCGTCCCCAGCCCCACTGCACGCACCGTGAGGGACTCCAACCCGCCAGCTTAGCATTGTTTAGCACCTCTTTATCTCCAAACCGAGATCAAAACCGCACAAACATGCTCAAGTCTCCTCCAAAGCTTCTATTCTGGTTTCAGGATGATGCTATCTGGGTTCCTGTGTCGAACCTCCAGATGCAGGCAGGGGGAGGGGAGAGGAAGGCGGCCGAAACACGGCTCCAGAGCAAACCTCCTGCTCAGAAACGCAGCTGCTTGACCCTCCCTGGGGCCAAACCCCACTCGCCAGGCAGGTGCCAAGCCAGCGCTGAGCTGCCATCCCTCCTGCACACCTGACACCCACGGCAGGGCCCCGACTCCCCCGGGATGGGCAGCCAAACCAGCACTCGGCTCCTCCTGCCTGCAGGAGGGAATCAGTCCTGCCAGCTGCAGGTGAAAACCTCGGAGCTCAGGGGAGCAGGAGTGAGGCTGGATTCAGTCAGGCCCCCAAGGAATTTGAAAGAGACACATATATTCCTGACCCAGATTCAGGCACTCTCTGAAGAAAAGCAGATGCCAACCATGCAACCAGCACTGCTGAGCTGTAACAAAACCTCGCACCGTGCCAAGCCCCGCAGAGGCTGAGGAAAAGCACAGCCCTGACAGTGCTGGAGAACTGGCGTTTGCTGTGCAAGGGTGGGTGAAAGAAAGGATTTAGGGGAAGTTATTAAACTGGGGTTGATCTTCTCTTTCCCTGCAATTTGTGTGCCGGTGTGGAGTCAGACATCCTGCAGAAAGGATGACAGTCCCAACATCAGCAGAAGAACTGGAGGCAGCACCCAAACCAGGAGCCCTGGTCCCCTACACCCTATCCCAGTTTCACCCCACACCACATGTAGCCAGGGATGCCATCACATCCAGCACCACAGGAGCACATCCCAGACTGGGGATGTGTTCTGCAGAGGCTGGGTGACAGCAGGTACAGCCAGTGACCTTCTCTGCGCTGCCAGCATGGCCAAAGACAGCAGAGGCTGGAGGGGACACAGGGAAGGGAGCCTGGGCAGGAGCTCCAGGCAAAGTCACTGGCAAACACACGGCCCTGCTTGGTGCTGTCCAGAAGTCAACCAGGGAACCCTCACCCAAGGTAAGGACACAGTTTCGGGAAGGAAAAGCCTGTGGGACTGGGATAAGCAGGGACTTGCAGCCCCTCACACCACGCGGCTTCCCAGAGAGGCAGCTGGTCCTCTCTCCTGGAGATGCTGCAGGGAGGGAGCGGCAGGGACAGGTCGCTGCAGGGCTCGGTGTTAAACGGGAGGGCTTGGACAGTCCCCTGCTAAAACGACCTTCAGAGCACCCTGAGAACACCAACCAAAGGCTGATACAGCTGCCAGAAAAGCCTCGTGACCTTGAGCAGTGACCTTGGGGGTGGCATCCTCGCAGCAGGGGTCACCCATCACCCTGACCCTGGCTATGGTCTCCCAGGTGGCTCAGCAGCTTCCCCAGATGTGCATATCCAGGCTGGGGACCCTGCATGCCCTGGGGGCTCCCCAGTATGGGCACAGCATCCCCTTCCCCAGCTGGTACCACCTGCTTGCACAGGGCAGCCCTGCGCCATCCCCATCCCCATGCACCCTCCGTCCTCACCTATCCTCACTCCCAGCCACCCTCGTCTCCTTCCACCTTCCATCCCCATCCACCTTTCATCCCCACCTACCCTCCATCCCCAACCACTCTCATCCCAACCCACCCTCCATGCCCGGCGAGGAGCAGCCAGACCCCCAAAGCTGTCCCCCTTCCCCCACATTCTCTATCCGTCACCAGCTCCAGAGTCAGAGACTGGGGGTAATTTTTCCCTCTGCACTAAGTAGGGTTTTCTAAATGATGGGAAGCGAGAGCCCATTATCCGGCTCCATTGCCCACCCCCACGGCTCCCTGCAGGGCATGAAATAACCACCTGCCAGCTCCCCGGAGCCCCGCGCCGTGGCAATGAGATCGCAGCTTCCCCTGTCACTATTGTCAGAGCAAAATTTAGATACCTGGTAATGAGGAGGTTTAATATGACAGATGAGAGGTTGACTCATTAAAAAAAAGAGCGAGAAGGAGAGGGAGCTGAATTCGGGGTCGGATCCTGCACTCGGCAAATCAGGAGGCTGTCACAGCCGACCCCGCACTGGTGGGGAGCAGGAGCAGTTCTCGACCCCAAACCAGCCCCTTGCTGGGGACTTCCGCTGGTGCTGAGGCCACAGGGAGGAAAGGAGAGGCATGGAGGGGGTGGACACGGCTACAGTCTTTGGGGCCATCCAGTTCTGCTCCCCGTGGAGCTGCCTCCCGCTCTGGCTGGGGGGATCTGAGCCCAGGCAAAGCCTCAGCGCCCAACGGCAGCGATGTTTCACTTTGAGGGCTTTTCTCTCTCAATGAACAGTACAGCAACATCCCCAACATCACCTCCACTCTCCTTGGCACGCCATCCTGAGGGTGCAGCCATCCCCCAGTGCAGCCCAGCCAGGACCCCGCTGCCAGCACCCCCACCGTGGGTCAGTGCCACCGCTGTGGTCACCAAGGACACTGATGACTTGCACGTCCCGAAACACAACACGCCCAAGGGGGACCATCGCTGCCTTCAGCTCCAGCACAGGGGCAGGATCTCAGCACGGGGACCCAATGGGGCTCCCAGGGGCAGCTCAGCAGCATCAGGGCAAAGCCCTCCCTGCTGGGAATTTAGGGGCTCTCCATGAAGGGGATGGGATTTCCCCCAGTAGCAGAGGGGACAACTCTCTCCTCCTAGTGGGTTTTACCCAGGGGAAATTCCATGAGACCCGACTGCTGCTCCAGCCCATCCGTAAGAGCGATGGAAACCCACAGCAGCCCCACAGGACACAGCTGAGAGTGAAACTGTCCCAGATGAAACTCTGCTCTTCCCCCCTGTGTCACTGGGATGGGGATCGAGGATATGTCCTCTGCAGCCAGCCTGGGGCATCCTGCTACCCTTTGCCCGAAGGCACTGTGACATAAATCATGAAATCCTAGAATGGTTTGGGTTGGAAGGAAACTTAAAACTCATTTAGCTCCAACCTCTATTCCAGGTTGCTCCAAGCCCTGTCCAACCCGGTCTTGGACACTTCCAGAGGTGGGGCAGCCACAGCTGCTCTGGGCAACCTGTGCCAGGGTCCCCCCACCCTCACAGGGAAGAATTTCCTCTGAATATCCCATCTAAACCTGCCTGCTGGCAGTGGGGAGCCATTTCCCCTTGTCCTGTCACTCCAGGCCCCTGTCCCTCCCCATCCAGGTCCAAAGCCCTTCTCCAGCTCTCTTGGAGCCCATTTAGGCATTGGAAGGGGCTCTAAGGTCTTCCCGGAGCCTTCCCTTCCTCAGGCTGAACAGCCCCAGCTCTCCCAGCCTCATCTGCAGCTCATCTCCATCCCCAGCCCAGCCACAGGTTCAGGGACTCTGTGCCCCATCCCCGCCCAGGAAGGGACACCCCAGAGCAGCTTTGCAGACCCTCCAGCACCCAAAGCCCAGTGCGGGCTCAGCCTGGGAGCCAGGGCTGCTGAGGGGCCAGAGGTCCCCAGTGCCACCCCGGAACTCAGCCCTTGAGCACAATCCTCCCTCCCAGTGCACGACCTCAGCAGCGCCATTCCCAAAGGCTCAGCCCTTTCCCAAGGGCCACCAAATCTTTCAAAGTGGCCTCCCACAATCACTTCTTTGTTGGTTTTGCACCCCCAAGCACTGGCGAGCACCAGCCGTGGTGCCCAGCATCACGGGGCTGCTGATTTGATTTGCATCTACCGCCTGCTGACTGCATCCACGCCCGAGGCTACCGTCGCTTCCGTCGGGTCCCGAGGAGGCAGTGCAGAGGCAGCTGTTGCTCCTGCATTGCCCCACGCCACACTCTCCACCAGGGTAACGTGTCTTGAGCTCCCAGGAAAGAAGCACCAGGTTCCCCAGGGGCTGCAGGGTCCAGCACTCATCTGGGGTGCAAAGGAGCTGGTGAAGGCAGGAGCTTCCCACTGCTGGGAAGGTGATGGTGGTCACCAGCTCCGCTTGACCAGGAGAAGGATACGAAGCAAAAGATCTTCATTTGTTACTGCTATGGCAGTGCTGATTACTCTGAGGGTGACACCACAGCAGAGCTCACTAAAAGAGTCCCTTGGAGAGATGGATGGAAAAAATCTGACCAACACCAACAGGACCAGGCAGGACCACACTCCTGCCTCCATCCCAGTGCTCAGAATCCCCCATCACAGCTCCCTGTCTCTGGCACTTCCAGCCTGGAAACAAAGCCACAAAAATCGTCATCCTGGCCATCTGCCTTTCTCCGAGGTGGACATGCCCACCCATCTTTACACATTCCCAAAAACCCACTTGGCTCCACAGCCACAGGCTCGTGCTCGGAGCACGCTGCCACACTACAGCTGGAGCTCACCACTGGCCACTGCTATTTCACTGAATAAAGGAAACAAAGGCCCAAACGGAGCATTAGTTATCTGGGACTGTAACAGCACCAAAAACAGAGATCAAGGCCCTGGGCATGAGAAGCTGTCCCTTGGCCCCAAGACCTACAGCTGAGGAGGAGCCACCAAAGCCCACCAGGAGGCACAGACCGTGGTCCGGCTGCCACTGAACCCCAACCCAACTCACTCTAAGCAAACAGGAGGAACCGGGACAAGATGCCACATGGCAAAAACGGGTTTAACTTCCTCTTCCCCTGCACTGCCTTGAAAACACGGTGTCTCCAAGCTGGCACACAAATAACATCAGCCACCACCAGCACTCCGCTACCCAGAGCCCAGGCAGGGCACCACCGGAGCACCCCGGGGTGCCCAGAGCTGCTGCAGCCAAAGCCAGCCTCGGCAGAGAGGCACAAACCAGTTCAAGGTGCCTCGTCCCCCAGCATGGCTCAGGGCTGCTGGGACCAGGGCGTGCCCCCGTGCCACAAAGGCTTTGCCATCGGCCAGGACCTGACCCCGCTCCCCAGCTCAGCCACAGCTTGCACCCACACGCATCCCGAGCCACATGCCAATGAGCCAGAGGGGTGAGAATCCGGCCCCAGCTCATCAGGCAGCTCAAATCCACCAGGACAGCTGGTTCTCAGCTGTTGCTGCTCACTCACAGGACGCACATTCTTGTCCCAGGCACACAAATCCTGTCCTCCTGCTCCCCGGCACCGCCTGGGCCACCGCAGTGAGGCCATGACGTCTGCCAACCCCACGGCAGCCACTTACAGACCCGCTGAGTGATGGTTCCCACTGAGACAGATTCATCCAGGGCCCATCCTGGCACACATCCTCCAGGAACAGCATTTTGTCTTAAAAGGGGAGTTTTTAAGCCCAAACCCTGTGTTTCAGCAAGGAGGATTCAGGTGGTGGGGGAAGGTCCCCAACCAGCTGAGCCCTTCTCTGACTGCACCAAAAGCCACGTGCCAGAGGGGTGATGATTTTGGCCAGCCCTGGGGATGTGGATGTTGCCCACAGGCCCCTCAAGGACATCCCACCAAAGCATGGAGGTGACGCTCAGGAGAGCAATGGGGATGCCCAGACACTGTGGGAAATGCCAAAATTTGGCACTTTCCAGAAGCACTATTACATCCTGGGTCTGGCACACCCCAAAATCCCGTGCTGGAGCGTCACTGGCACACGGCTACAGCTGAGGCCAAGGGCTTGTCATGGTCCCAGCCACGTTAGCAGAGGGATGGCAGAAAAGCCGCTGGGATGCTCCTGCAGCACAGAGGAGATGGACCCCGAGGGCAGATAAGCCATTGTGAGAGCAGGAATGTCAGAGATAAACACCAGTCACAATTCCTCTTGGAAAAGGGAAACTATTGGGGAAGAAAATCAAATACCACCAGTTTTTGTTAATAATCCCCTTGCAAAGGTGGGAAGAGAAAAAGTAAGGCACTAGTTTGTAGAAAGAAATTAATATCTTTCGGTCACAATTTCTGCTGAAGGGTGGGGATGTAAGAATGTATCAATAAAGAGTTGCCCAAATGGGTTGTTTGCCCAAAAGAGAAGGAGGAGGAAAGGGCTCTGCAGCTGTTGTTGCCGAGGGCAGTACTGGGGGCAGCCACTCAAGTTCCAAAAGCAGAAACCTCGGGACCCTGTGATGGCTCCCACAACAGAGGAGACCACCTTGTGACAAGTCTCTCCAAGTCAAGCAGAGGGGAGAACCCACCTCACCCGCTCCCAGCAATGGGTAAAGGGCTGGGTTTAACCCAAAGCACACCCAAAGCTGATCCTCCAGCCCGACCCATGAGTGTCAGAGCCAGGGCAGCGGACGCCTGGGGAGGGAAACACTTCTCCCTCCCTCCCTCCCTCTTGGGAGGGGAACACCAAAAGTACTTCTGAAGGATGCCAACCCCCTTCCTACGGGCTCTGCACCTCCATTTTCACAGACGTGGATATGAAGATTATCAGCATTACTAACTGTTACCCCAAAGCAGCAACAGCACAAAAACCCTGAAAAAATCAAACGGAAAAAGCTTTTTCTAGGATGAGCCAAGCTCAGCACTGGTCCCAGCCCCACCACATCCACCCTGGCCAGGCTGGGCTCTAGAGCAAAACAAACATTTAAGAAACAGTCAAGGGAGGAGAAGGAACGGGACAGAGAGCCCCAGCGTGACACTTTGCCTGACGCCCAGTGCCTGATACCTGGCTCACCTCCGGTGCGGCCGCGAGCTCCTGCCGGGCACCCAGCCCCGGCCAAAAGGATCCAGCACCACGCAGGAAGGTGTTAAAAGCCCCCAGTACCAACCTCCGAGGAACCACAGTAAATAACCTCTGAGTAAACACAGCGGCTGCTCCCCATTCGCCTTCCTGTTTGCTTTCGCAGATCCGGGCTGGGACGTCCACTTCCAGCTGCTGGCCCCGTCCGGTGCAGCCGAGCTCTGGCCGCGGCACCGTGCCGGCACTGGCACCCTCCACCCGCACGCCAGGCCCTGGAACAGGCCCTGCCACAGGGGACCGGGGGCAAAAGCTTCCCAAAGGGATTTATCCCGGGGACAGCCACCGATCCTGCATCCGAGCCCGTGCTGGCTGCCTCTTCCTTCCTGGTCTCTGTTTGTTTTGATTCTAAAAGGAGGAAATCCCAGGTCACCCGCTCTCCGTCAGGGAGCCATGTCCCCCTTCTGTGCCTCAGTTTCCCCCTCTCTCCAGCATGGGAGCCCCACGTCACTCAGACCCCCCTCTCCCTCCCTGCCCGCCCAGCCCTGGAAAAAAAGTAACGGGTCCTGATTTACGGGCACTTCTGCGCTTTACCGCGAACACAAAGGAGAGGGAAAAACAACAAGCGGCAAACTCACAGCGAGGATCTGTGTCAGGAGCAACAAGGGGGTCCGGGGCAACCCCCCCTGGCAGAGCAGCGCCGACCGCGCAGGCTGACAATAGATAAGGGTCTAAATTCGGCGCTGGGCTCCGGCCCCGGGCTCTGTAAGGCGATCGGGGTGGGGGAGCGCCGGGCTGTTTATTTGGCTCCGAACTCTGCACCGACACTGCAGCGTCACCCGTGTTTAAAATAGGAAGGAACGAAAAGAAGGGGGGGGGCGGAATAAAAAAATAAATAAAGAAATAAAAAGGGAGAAAAGTGCATGCACGCGTTG
>VZRQ01005486.1:0-11159 GCA_013397975.1 Machaerirhynchus nigripectus | reverse complement strand
CCGGGACGTGCGGAGCGGACGCCGCAGGACCCCCGGGGAGGCGTGAGCCAGCTGCTGGGTCAGATGACATTTCTGCGCGGACGTTTCTGACCAAGCTGGCTTTTCCCCAAGGGAAAAGGGCTTTGAAGACATTTTTTTTCCCCGCCAGTGGCAAAATAGCGGATGAGCTCAGAACCCAAAGCGCAGGGCAGAGCCATGACCGGAGAAGGCCACCCGGCTCCACGGGGACTGCAAAGGTGACCTCCAGCAGCTCAGCCACTTTTCAGCTGCTGCAAGCGTGGCAGGAACCCACTGCTTTACCAAATTCAGTATTCCATATCCAAAAGGGGCAAGAGTGGGGATTTGGTTTTGGTGCGCTCACTGGCTGGATTTTACAAGCTCTCCCTGGAGACCAGGAGGATCTTGCCAGACGCAAAGAGCCAGGTGCCAGGTGAGGTGGCACACTCACACCTCAAGCACGGTGGGAACCTGGAAGTTGCAAACTCCAGTCACCAATGAACGTTCAAGAGAACAAAGACAAGGCCTCAGACAGCACAGGAAGAGACCTAGTGACCCAAGGGCTCTTCCCATGCAGCTGGAAATCAGCCTCGGGCTGCAAAATCTCACTCGGAGAGAAGCAGGGTGGCACAGACCCGGCGTGCGGGGACGGACACGTGATTTACCGAGCATGGCTGCAGCAAGACAACGCGACCGTCTTCAGGACACGAAAGAGTCGATTCAATTAAGGTCACAGGCCCTAGAAGAATTTTCTGTCACAGAAGGTGGTTTGCCTGGTGCGCCTCAAATGGGGCTGGCCTCAGACAAAATGCCTATTGATCGCGGGCAGCGATGCTGCACGTCCAGGATGCAAGGACGTGGCTTCACTGGGATTAAATCGCCCGGTGCCGGCCGTCACACGCTTCCGAGGCTGGGTCGATACTGCTCCTCTAATTGCTCAGCTCCTGTCACTTGCAGTCCCCAGAGATGATTTTCAAAATCCTCCTCCCTGAGCGCACCACTTGCTGAGCTGCTCCTTGGAGCGAGCAGTTCTGCAGCAGCAGAAATCACTAAACTGCTCCTCCCCTGCTCAAAACTCTGCGCTGGCACCAGTGGCAGTATGAGGGCTTTGCGGGAGGACACTGCCAACCCAGAACCCAAGAATTTGTGTGAAACTAAAAAACAAGGAGCTGTTGTCACTGGTCAGGATGGAGCTGGCGGAGCTGGGCATCAGCGTCTCCAGCAGCAAGCAGCGATGTGGGGGAGAACACAGTTACTGAGAGATCCTGCCACCGCCCACCCGCATCCGGGCTGGGGGACGGAATGCGCCCAGCCCGTCGGGACCGCGGTGTTCGGCAGCCGAGGAGGGCCCTGCCCTCCACGCTCACCCCGCAGCACACAGACCCATCACCCCAACGCTCCGTGGAACCGTTCACGGCACGGAAACACGTGCCCCTGAGCCGGCATTCGTTTGTGCCCAGAGCTGGTCCCACGCCGGCCCCCAGAACACTCCCCGAGGACCACACTCAGCTCAGCCACAGCAGGACAGAGCCGGCCGAGCCCTCCAACCCTGCTCTCCTCTGGCACACCGCGGCCCGTCGCTGGCACACACCAAGCACCACTGAGTCACAGCAGGGCCCTTCTGCCGCACTCACCCCAACCCAGCCTGGGGAGCTGCTCTTGGTTTCTATCAGCAGACGAAGCCCTTGGTGCTGACCTTGCAGAGGACGCAGTGATGCTGCCCCCATCTCCCACCACCAGGTCTCCAAATAAATTACCTGCCCCGTCTCCAGCACTAAAAGCCATCACAACCCCACAAAACTGCTCACTAAGCAGTGGTGACAGAGCTCCCTCCGTTCAGGAGCTGGGGGCAGATTATTTTTAAAAATCTTTCCTTTTATTGATTTCACTCCCAGGTACAGAAGATGCATTACATGAAACCATAGAGCCCTCATAAAGCAGCCCGCAGTGGTGTCTGTACCACAACCTCACTGCAGACACAGGAGACACAAACATTTACTGTAAGAGCAATAAACAGGCCAAGAAGGTTGAAAAGGAAGAAAACCTGGACACGAGGCCCTCTCCCAGCAGCACCTTATTTTAGAGGAATGCAAGGGACAAAATAACAGCAGGTTTGGCTACAAGTCTTGTCCACACCGGGAGAAAACAGGGCAGGAAAATCCTCCTTTGCACTGGTACATGGGGCTGTGTTGCAAAACACCCAAAGAGCCCCAAATCAGTGCTGTGGCTACGGTGGGGAACCATCAGAGCTGTGCCAGATGGGGAAGTGAAGGGGCAGATGGGCACTGGAGAACACGAGTGGCACCCACTGTTGAGTGCCACCTCCCTGCCCTGCTCTGGGGGCTCTGCTGCCCCATCCCACACACCAGTGTGCAGCAGCAGGTGAGGGGTGCGCAGTGGAGCAGGGGGTTCCCTGTGCCCTTCCAGCACCACACCTCTCTGTTGCTCCTGTTGCTGGAGCAGGGCTGCAGGGTCCGGTTGGCACCGCTGTGGCAGCCTGAGACCCTGAGCTGCACCCAGCTGCATCCTCTGTGGGACCCTCTGCTCGCTCCCAGCCTGGAGCAGGGGAGACAGGCCAGGCAAACCCAGAGGCAGGAACCCAGAGTTTGGGATTTCCCCCATACCTGCTATGCAGCCTCCTGCATCTTCTGCTCCTGCCAGGGATGAGCTGCAGCCACCGCTCCTCAATCCAACTGCAAAGACAATGCAAGCAGCCATCAGTCTGAGCGGACAGAGGCAAGGACAGGACTCCCCACACACCCGGTCCAAGCACAGCCAGATGGAGAGACCAGCGAGGGGAGCCCAGCATCCCCTGCAGTCCTGGCTCAGGGGACAGGGGCTGCAGGGTCCCTTCCTGCCCTGCCCTGATCCTGAGCATCACTGCAAGGGCCATGCAGGCTGGGTGGGACCTGGCCAGGCACTTGCAGGGATCCAGGGAACCAGGCGCCCTGAGGCTATGCAATGTGGAAAGCATCCCAGTGAGACCAGAGGGAAAGAAATTCAAAAGAGTTCAGGAATGAAACAAATCATAAACCAAAAGTTAACATTAACGAGGGATAGGCCCAGGCCCGCAGCGTGGCCAGCAGAGAGCTGCTCCAAGTTTAGGTGAACTTTGTGTTCTCGTGCGCATCCCGCAAGGAAAAGCACCGAGCGCCTGCTCGGACGCTCTCCCAGGGAACGCACACAGCCCGTGCGCTTGGCCCACAGAGAAACCGCCATGGCCCACAAGGAAACGAAGCTCCTAAACTCATCCCACTCACCACTGCGAGATGGGAGGAGACCTATGGGGCAAAGCCCAGTGGCTTCAGCCAGCCTTGTGCTGGTCATCTACCGGTGGTCGCAACCGTCTGGCACTTGTGCAAAGCCCATCACCACAGCACACTCCCACGAGAGGAACAGTGCTGAACAGAAGGGAAACTGAGGCACAGAGGCCAGCACCCACTCTCCAAACGCACCGCGAGCTCCCAAGCTGCAGCCTCACCCCCAGCACCTGCAACAGAGCGAGGAATTGTGCTCAGCTTTCCGGCGTCCTCATCCTCCGCTCCAACCACAAAACCAGCCTTCCTCCCCCGGCTGCCTCCCCTCCCACAGCCAGCTCATTTCCTGACATTACAAAATTCAGCCTGAACAAAGCCGGAGCGAGGAGCGCGTGGCTCCGGCCGGGGCTGCACCTTCCTCCCGCTCCCGAGGAGCCAAGCGGAGGGGGCACCCCTAAGCAGCCGAGGTGCAAGCGGCTTCCCAGCCTCCAACCTCACACCCCTTGGGCTCGGGTCCTGCAAACGGAGCAGTCACGGGGACTCCCTCATCAGGACAGACGGATGAGTCTGTCTTCCACAACAGGGGAGCAGCGGGGACAAGGATGGGGGGCTCCAGCTACTGCCCCACTTGCACCCATTATGCCCAGACCAACCTGTCACCACCCCCGGACCACTCCTTTATTTCCCTGAATAAAACAGAATGCCCTACAGAATGACTGACCACTTGGGGACAGGGACACCCACAGAAGAAGCACCACTTTGCAAGTGCCACGCTTCCAGCCAGGACGAGGGAAGGTGGCGTTTAATGCAAAGGGTCTCTCAATGGGTTCCTGAATCTCCTCTCGGTGCCCGAGCAGCCCTCACCGGCCTCAGCACTGCAGTGCTGTCTGTGCAGGGCTGCTGGCAGAGCCACGTGGGCATCAGGCACCGCAGGCTAGGCTGAGTGGAGGATGTGGCCGAGGTCTGCGCCCAGGCTGGCTCTGCCTCGGGGGGCTCGGGGCCAGCTCCACAGCCCGCTAGGATGCAATGGGGGACATGTGGCCAAGCAAGACCTCATATGTGTGTACACAGAGTTGTTTCCTCTCAGTGGGAGATGCCGGTAGATGAGCCAGGAATGTCCATTTCCACAGGCTCCAGGATGCCCACGGTGCCGCGGGACAGCCGGTACAGCCACGCAGTCACCACTCACAGCCTCCTGCACCGACAGAACTGCCCGTGGCTGGTTGTTGGCAGCAGCCACACCCCGGCTCCCACAGCCCACCAGGCCATCAGGACGATGACTTTTGGACAAGACCTGACTCCACGCAGGCCCTGGCTGTGCCACAGCCCCCAGATCAGGAGAGCTAACGGCAGTGCCTTTGCCGACCCAACCCAGCAGACAAGCTGCCCCTTGTCAGGGCAAGGTGGGGAACTCCAGGGAACCGGGATTAGCCTTGGGGTGCTCAGCCTGCAGGCAGCTGTGAGACTGCAGGATTGCAGCCCAGTGCCATCCGAGACAGGGATGAACAGCACGCGTGGGGTGACAGTCCGCAGGCCCTGGCGCTCAGGGGCCTGACCCCCTCCTGCCCGACAGCTCCAGGGCTGCTTCACACCCCGCCCAAGCTGCAGAAGGCGCTGCCCTTTGGACCTGGTGGTACATCCAGCACCAGCAAGCCCCAGTGAACCCCCAAGCCCCCATTTTGCAACATTTTCAGCTGGTGCAAAGGAGCAAAGCCCCCACTCACTGGCACTGCCAGCTCCCTTGTCTGCCCATGCACATCCTTAGCCCCGGCAGGCGAGCATCCTGGCACTGCTCCCAGAAACTCTGGGGTATTTCAGAGGGGGCCATTCCACGTGCTGCTGTACAGTGCAAGCAGCCCCTGGTGAGGGGCTGGGCTGGGTCAGGCCACTGGCAGGCCCCAGGACTCCTGTGCAGCCCCCAGCATTCACCCCACCACACATCTGCCTTCGAAACCTTCTTTTTATAAACAGAGAAATGCTGCCCAGGGAAGGGGAAAAGTATCGTGTTTTCAAAATGTTCTGCTATTTTATAAGCTGAGGGGGAAAAAAATCACATAGGGAAGGGATGGAGGTGGCAAAGGCAAGTGAATTCTGCTTTCTGAGTGAAAAAAGAAGGGGAGAGAAAGGGGTAAAGACAAGACAATCTTTATTCCGGCTTTGGGGCAGAAATGCTGAGCAGGTGCTAGCACTGCTCCTGTTTGAAAAGCAAAGCTTTGGTTTCACCAAGTAACAAACCAAAATTCCTGAGGGCAGGAGAGTGAGGGGAACCTCCTGGGACCCCCACTTTTAACTGATGCAGTTAGGCTGGCACAACCTGCCATGCAAAGGCAGCAGATGCTGGAGCTGCTCCAGCCTGCCCGTAAGGATCCTGGAGGATGTGCAGGAATGGCTTTTGGTGACTTCCCTGGATATCTGCTCAGCTGGTGCTCAGCAGCCCCTGTGCCACAGCCGGTCTTTGCTAACACCCTCAAACACATGTATACTCCCACATATATAACTCCCCAAAATATATATATTCCCATACATCTAACCCTGCCAAAATACACACATTCCCCTATATGTAACCCACCAAATATATATATTCCCATACGTATAGATAAACCCCCAAATACATATTTATTCCCCCCATATACATATTATTTATTATAAACCCCAAATATATGCAACCCCTGCCTACATCATATACACATGTAATACTCCCAAACAAATAATCCACGGCCACTGCCATGGGGACTTCCAGGCACACAGCTGGAAAGTCAAGAGGAGATGGATGGGCAGAATAAGCAGCTCCAGAGCCGGAGGGGCCAAGAGGGAGGCGCAGATTGCGGAGGGGAAGAGCAGTGACCGCAATCTCTCCTTCCTCTTTTTTCGTGTTTCCTCCAGCAATGGGCTCGGGGCTGCAAACATTTGGATGCCAAACCCAAACTTCCCCACCTCAGGCTCCCAAGCCAGCTTGCCGCTCCTCTGCCAGGTGCTCATGGACGCCCAAACCAGGGAGACCCCAGACCCCATTTCCCAGAGCTATGCCATGTCAGTCTCAGGGAGTCCCAACAACAGCAAGGAGCAGACAAAGTAAAAAAGAAAAAAAAGGATTTTCTCAATTTTTCTCCATTCTTCTCCATTTCCCCAGCCCACTCGGGGAACTAAAGCGTCTCAGCCATGGCCCAGCCTTCAGTTTGCACCAGCCACTGGGAATATCCCCAGGGTTTAATTAGACCTGTTGAGCCTTTTCCAGTTGGGTTTCCTCTGGCTTGACACCAAGAGGTGGGAAGGAACAAACCGGGAGAGATCCCACTCCAGGCAGGAGCAGGAAGCAGGACGGGCTGGCAGTCAAACACAGTGAGGAACCCCAGCTCCCAGCCATCCACTGGTGCCAGAGCCTGCACCCGAGTCCCAGCAGCACAGCACCAGGGGCACGGAAAGGGGGACAGGTGGGAGCCAGGAGGAGGAAATCCACCTCCAGTGGCACGGGATGCTGGCTGCCCAGCGCTGAGCAGTGACCAAGAACGATGGCACAAGCCAGCTGTGCCACGGGCACAGACGTCCGCCACGTGCAGAGGGTGGCCACCACCACTGGAGCTCCTCCGAAGCCCTCACAGGGATGGGGTGAAGGTACCCCCAGATCAAGGCAGGGTAGGAATTGGGGGGGGTCACGCCCCTGCTCCACCAGGTCACCTCGCAGAGGCATTGCCTCACAAGGGTCCCAGCACGGCACCAAATCCAGCCCCCGGATTTGGGCAGGGGAGCCGGGAAGCCTCTCCATGCTCGCTGAGCCGTGCTCCAGGGAAGGTCGGAGCGGCCGAGCCGCACAGCTGTCGCTGCAGGTGTTGCAACAGCGGCTGCTGGCCCTGCCAGGACCTGGGGGACATGAGGGGGTGTCGGGGGGGCGGCGCAAGTGCAACCGTTGGAGCCACCGAGTTTCGCTCTCGCTGGCTGAGTTCCCCTTGGGCAGCGGAGATGCAGAACTGAAACCTCCAGCTGTATGGACGTGGGGGCGGCCGGGGGTGCGGGCGGGCTGGGGACTGGCACGGCTTTCGGAGCAGAGCCACGCACCACCACGCCAGTGACCAAGGGGCGCTGGGGGGACCGGGGGGAGCGTGAGATGAGAGACAGACGGGTTTCCTCTGGCTCACGGTGCCCATCTTGCTTCTGCCCGCTCTGCACAGCTGGGCCACCCATCTCCTTGCACCCGGCACATCTGGTGGGAGCAGAAATACCCCTGGGCGTGCAGGTACCCACACCTGGGCAGGCTCCAGCTGGCAAGTCCCCACTCTGTGAGCCTGTCCAGGGACTGACACTGCTGCAGGACAGTGCAATACCCGAGCACTGGGCAAGCGCCGGTCAGCAGGACCACGACTGCCTGCATCGAGTGGTCCCAGCACCAGCAGCACCACCGGCACCTCCCAGCGCAGGGAAACTGAGGCACAGAGAGGGGAAGCGAACAGCAGAGCTGGACACACAAGCATCCCCCAAACCCCAATTTCCTCCCCCTGAGCAAGCCACTCACCTCCCTCCTCGTCCCAAACTGCTCACCCAGCAACACAAGGAAGACCCCAAAACGCCCCAGGACATTACGGGGGCTCTCATGAGAGCACAGGGATACCAAGATGTGGGTGCTCCGTGCCCCAAGCACCCAGTGCTTGCCCTTGTCCCGCTGACAGTGACAGTGCTTCAGGCCACATTGCCACCTGCTGGCACCAGCCCTGGGGCCCGAGGGCAGTAGCACTTTCCCTGACGGGGACAGCAAGTGGCTCTGTGCTGGGTACGGGGTCTGAGTGCAGGTCCAGGTTCGGGTACAATGGGCCACTGCCACATCCCGTCGGAGCAGCCACCGCTCCCTTTCCTGAACTACTTTTATCCAACTTCATGGCAGCTCGGGACAGTGCATGTGCAACCCAAACCCATCCCAGAGGCGCCAAGAGGGGCTGCGGGTGCCCCCACCCTGCTCACACCCCCCCATACTCTCTGGGCCACCATGTGAAAGGCCCCAGTGCTGCTCCAGGGGTGCAGGAGACTTCACAGCAGCAGTGACAGCTGCTCCAGATCTGCAGCTCCAGCTCCTGCTGGCATTTCCACAGCAGAGGTAGAGCAGAGATGGCACCATCATCTGTTTTGCCCCCCAGACTCCCCACAAGCCTTCCTGATGCCCCAACAACCTCTCCTGTCCGCTGCTGCCTCTCCCCAGAGGCCAGGGATCCAATTCCCACTTGTCTCTCAGGCCATGCTCTCCCTTCTGTCACACGGAGGGGACGGATCCTCTGCCACCGCTCTGCAGCCATCCACGTTTCCCACCCACACAAACCCCACAGGAGGCACAGGGGAGTGAAAATCCCACCTGCACACATGCTGACATACAGCAGCAATTCATCCCTGACACTCCGTGGCCACGGACCAACACAACCGCCCATGGGTTACACAATCAGAGCCAGAGGAAAATCAACACAGAGTTTGGATCCTCAGCACACACGAGAGCCACCACTGTCCCCGGAGGGCAGCAGGTCTGGGGGGCCCTGGCAGGGGCGACGGGCACAAGGAGCAGGCGGGTGATGTCGGAAGGGACCCCACCCACAATCTCATCCCAGCACACCTGTACGTACATCAGCACCAGCCTGGCCACCACCACGGCCTCGTCGCAGGCAGGGTTCACGTTTGCAGCACCGACGTGGACCCGAGTGAACAGCTCACGGAAGGCACCAGGAGCTGCTGTGCGGATGCCCAGCTCGAGCAAAGCACACGGAGCCCTGGCGAGCGGGTGCCAGCTCCCCTCTCCTCCCGCTTTGGGAAGGATCCCGCGCTGGGCAGGTCCTCAAGGACCCCATGGGAGCTGCCGCAGGCAGGCACAGCACTTTTTCCCTCCCAGAGCCTGGGAACCCGGCCGGTCTGGGTGTCTCCACCCCCGCTGGCGTCGAGGCCAGCTCAGCCCCAGCCCCAGCTCTGGCTCTGCCAGACAGGTCCAAACTCCAGGGCCACCAGGTGAGGTGTGGCCGAGCAGCGTGTGCCAGAGCCGGGCGGGAGGGAGGACGGGAGACAATTATCATTACTAAGAGCAAAGCCCAGGCCCCTGAGGGCCTCGCTCTGCCACCACCTGAGTCAGCAACCACCACCCATGGGGACCTTCTTCAGGCCACAGCCTCCGCAGGCAGCTCAGGCTGCCGCCGGCCGCTCGGGCCGGCCTCTCCCCATGGAAACCAAACAAACACCATCACCCGTGTCCAAAACTTCCAGCCCATCCATCTCCCTGCTCTGACAGATGGTAGCAGGTCCTAAGACACCTCTCAGCTGCAACTGGGTGACGTGCTGGGCTGGCAGAGGGCTTTCCCAGCGTGGGCTGCCGGATGATCCCCCAAAATCCCTTCCAACACCACTGCAAAGGCAGAAGGAGGAGGTGGGCGCTTGTGAGGTAGGGGGACCAGGCAAACCTTCACCTGCCCCTTGCTGCTGTCCCTCACTCCAGGGAACGGGGACAGATCCTCGCCCAGCCCCGTGGCCCTTGCTGGAAGCCGAGAGTTTTTTTAAACCTGTTTATAAGGGCAACATGCAAACAAGAAAGAAAAGGGAGCTCTTTGTGGGGAGGAGAGGGGCTCCACGGCCCAATACCAGCACCTGGGAGACTCACACTTAATTCTGGGCTGTGCTACAGCCCCTCCGCTGTGTCCGGAGTACAGCCAGCCACGGCCGGGCTGCTGTGTCCGGAGAGGGGCCAGCCACGGCCGGGGCTGCTGTGTCCGGAGAGGGGCCAGCCACGGCCGGGGTGCTGTGTCCGGAGAGGAGCCAGCCACGGCCGGGCTGCTGTGTCCGGAGAGGGGCCAGCCACGGCCGGGGCTGCTGTGTCTGGAGAGGAGCCAGCCACGGCCGGGGCTGCTGTGTCCGGAGAGGAGCCAGCCACGGCCGGGGCTGCTGCCCCCAGCACCCTTCAGCAACCCCTCCTGGCCCCGCTCCAGCACCCAGCCCACCCGTGGCAGCCATCGACAGCAGCACCCATCAGACAAACCCCTGCAAGGGGCAGAGAAACCACCTGGCACAGGCGCGCTCTGCGCCACAGCCAGGGCTGCTCGGCCTTGGGAAGCAAAAGGGGTGTTCACCCCACAGCCAGCGTGCAAACCCTGACCCCTCATACAAGCTCTGAGTCCAGTGGCTGAGCGTGGCTCTTCAGTGGCTGAAAAGGCAGGGTTGCATCCAGAAAAGCAGGCGTCACATCCTGAAGGAGCAAGGCTTTGCTACCCAGCTGCCTCCGAAAGCCCAGCAGGGGAAAACCCCGAGCCAGAGACAAAATCATCCTTGGGGTTACCCAAATCTCCCAGTTCAAGCCCCAGCTCCCTTTGCACCCCTGGCAAATCTCTGTGGGGAGGGCGCCTACTCCCCAAACTTCAGATCCACTGTTTCAGAAAGAAAAAAACCAACAACAACAAAAAGAGATTAAAATATTTCTCCCCGGTGAGGTGCAGAGAAACACTCGCACATTCGGTGCCATCGTCAGCAACTCCTATACCACCCCCCACGTACGCCGTTGCAAGGGGGGAGCAGAAGGGGGTTTATAGGCACCTACAGAGAAAAAAGAAGATTTCTGCATAATTTGGTTAATCAGTCAACCAAAGAGCATGAATCCATGGGAGATTGTCCTGCTCTCCCCAAACAACTCGGTCCCCCGTGGGGCAACAGAACCTCCGTGGCCGGTACAGGCATCACCTCCCTCTAACAGAACCACAGCAGTGACCCTTGGAAAAGTCCCAAATCCCAAATGCAACTCCCAGTTTGAACACACTGGCAACAGCAAATGCCAAAAAAAAGGGGTTATCAAATTTTGGAATCACCAGAAAAACTCATGGTGCTGTCAAAGGGGACCCAGCAGAAGCCCTCGGTGCTTCTTCCCACCAAAACCCTTCAGCCACTAAAGCAAAATTCAGA
>VZRQ01005484.1:344729-367204 GCA_013397975.1 Machaerirhynchus nigripectus | reverse complement strand
GGGTGTAAGGGTAACACAGAGGCTGCAGGGAGCTCACACAGGGTGTAAGGGTAACACAGAGGCTGAAAGGAGCTCACACAGGGTGTAAGGGTAACACGGAGGCTGCAGGGAGCTCACACAGGGTGTAAGGGTAACACAGAGGCTGCAGGGAGCTCACACAGGGTGTAAGGGTAACACAGAGGCTGCAGGGAGCTTACACAGACGTGCAGGAGCACAGAGGGGGCTGAAGGAGCCACCAGTGGCTCTCGGGCTGCTCCCCCTCCTAGTGCAGCACGAGCCATGGGTACCGTGCAGCCCATGGCACGCCCAGCCTGCTGACTTCAGCCCCCCGTGAGCTCTTTGGGTTCCTGGCACCAGCCCTGCCACGGGGCCTGCCTGCCCCACACAGCCCCTAGCAGGGTCCTGGGGACACGAGAGCTCTCCTGTGCCTGGTGACAGTCACAGTGTTGAGCGCTGAGCTGTCACCCAGAGGAAATGCAGCTGCGATGGAGCACCTCCCAAAGACATTCCAGCTGCTGGGCTGTACCAAACCTTGCACATCCCTCAAACACAGCCACACTCCCCAGCACACGCCCAGAACCAAGCTGCACCTTCACCTCTCACCGTGGAAAGCACGGGAGGGTGCTCACACCTCCTCTAACCCGTCCCCTACTCCAGCACCGCAAGGAACTCTGTGGGTGATGCATCCAACATCACCACCCTGGGCTAGGGGAGGGCGTCCCTGCCCATGGCAGGGGGTGGAACAAGATGAGATTTAAGGTCCCTTCCAACCCAAACCATGCTGTGGTTCTGTGTTTTAGCCAGCTCTGGAGGAAAAAGGTGTCTCCTGTGGGTGTGCAAACTGGCGATGGGTGGGAGCCAAGAGGGGATGTCCTAGTGGGAAGCAATCAGACTCCACTGCTCCTCCTCCCCCAGAGCATATTTAGAGCTTTCAGAAAGAAACAAAACTTGTTTATCTTAACGCTAATCAATTTATAGCAATCAAAATAAAACCTATTAGGAGCCATTCTCCATTTGAATTTCAAAGAGGTTTCTGACCCCAGGAGGCTCCCAGCTGATTGATTAGAAATTTCTGACACTAATGTGTGCCTTCGAAGGGTCCAGTGTGGCTTTAATTCCTCTCTCCTGAGACACTGATCGTGTGTTAACATCTGTCAGCCTCTTCCTGCACTTAGGGGAGGGGAAATTCATGAGCACATGGAGTTGCCTGGCACAGCTGGGGAGAAGGCGGCATTTGCTGGCTTAAACAGCTTCCAGGAATCCCTTGGGGCAAATCATTTGCATGATCCTTTTCTCCTTGGGCAAAAAAAGAGCTGGAGCGCACCAAGAAATGAAAAGCAGTGATGCAGAGCGGGGGCAGAGAGTGGAGGGTTAGAGCTCAGGGCTGGGATTTGGCTTTTGCATCCCAGCTTTGCCCCTGACTCCTTGTGTCCCTTAAAGCCATAGGAAACACAGGATGGGTTGGGTTGGAAGGGACCTTAAAGATCATCTCGTTCCAACTCCCCATGCCATGGGCAGGAACACCTTCCACTCATCCCTGGCTTCCTCCAGAAAAAAACCACAGATGGCACAAGGGAAAAAAAAATCTCAAACCCAAGACACATTCACGTTGCTCCCAGGCTTTTCTTTTTAACCACATTACTAGTTTGGAAACTACAAACTTCACTTTTGGTGGGCAGGAATTCATACCCTTCAAGGGTATTCCATGACCCAAAGGGTCAGTCCTGGGCAGTCCCTGGGTAACCCTGCTCCCCCTCTGGTGGGGGGAAACAGGGGAACAGCAATGCAACGTATAGGAGAGGTGATTTTTATCTGGAGAGGTGATTTCTGTCTGGAGATAGAGGTAGGAAGGAGCCTTCATCCTCCAGGATTGAGCACGCTTGGTCCACCAGTGGTTTGTAAAGTGGTGATGAGCACACCTGTCCCCACATGGGCACAGACCTAAAGCATAGAGCTCCTGGTCCTGGCATGGGGTCCTGCCCAGCTGGGGGACATCTCCTGCATGTGCAGGCACAGACGATGCCCTGCCAGACCTCCTGCCTCGAGAGCACCATCCTGCTGACCACAGAGCCCTTTCCTGGAGCTGGACACACCTGGCTGGGCAAGAAAGGGCATTTTTTTGGTGGGGAGATTGAAATAACTGACCCAGTGGTGGAGGGGTTTGACCCATTACCCCACACCTCTCTGTCTGATGCAGAAAAGCTGAGGGTGGTCGAACACTCAGGCTCAGGATCTGTCCATGGAGGGATCCATGGGGAGGACAGCACGGGAGCAGCATAATCCCTCGCATGCTTTTCCATCTGCGCAAAGGAAAGGGGTGGAGAAGGGGTGGGAGGAGAAGGGGCAGATCTGTCCGTGCGAGGGGAAGCAGCAAGAGCAGCAGGCAGAGGCTCCCTGCTGCCTGCACCCCGCTCCCACTGCCATCCATCCATCCATCCATCCATCCATCCATCCATCCATCCATCCATCCATCCATCCATCCTTCCATCCATCCATCCTTCCATCCATCCTTCCATCCATCCATCCATCCATCCATCCATCCATCCATCCATCCATCCACCCATCCATCCATCCCCTGTGCGGCGTTCCCGGGCGGCACCGAGCGCCTCTCACTTTCAGCAGATTAAAGCAGCTAATCTGGTTAATGAAGGCAAATCAGTCCAGCGCTGCTGCTGCTCTTCCCTGCAGCAGGGCGGGGGTCACGGAGCAGAGCTCTGCAGCCCTGCTGCGGCCGGGGGCTCCCAGCGTGGCCGCTGGTGCTGCCGAGCCCCGAGGGGCCAGGCTGGGCTGTCACGGCCCCAGCGGGCAGGCAGGGGCAGCACGTGGGAGGGGAGGCACCCGGGGCTCGCAGGAGCCTTCGGCCTCTGCCCCATCTCACCCAGAAGACACTGCCGGGTCCTGGGTGCAGGACGGGGCACGGGGAATCGGTGTAGGTGTGCTGGGGCTGGCCGGAGCAAAGGTCCTTGGGCAGGGCAGGGATGCAGCATCAGGGCTGGGAGGGAAGTGAGGGCTGTCCTGGGATGCATTTCAGATGGCACCGGAGCAAGGAACGAGGTGAGCTTTAAGGTCCCTTCCATCCCAAACCAGCCCATGATCCAAAGGATGCTGCGCCGGGCACTCGCTGTCCTGGGGCCCTCCTGCAGCCCAGGAGGCAGCAGAGGTTCCTCCCTCTGGTGTCAGGGTGGAGAGATGCCCCCCTCCTCTGCCTCCTGGGCTGCAGGAGGGACCCAGGTCACACAGGTCACACCCTATGGACACCTCCCTCCTTCTGCACCAGTATCACCTGCACCAGTGCCTGTGATGTCGACAGGGGATGGGAGGCATGGGAAGGGCTGTTGGCAGTGTCTGCACAAAGGTCCCCTCAGCAGGTGCTGCCAGCAGGACCAGGGCAGAGAGGACACTGCCCACGCTCTCACAGGCACTGCTGGGTCTTCTCAGCGCCCCTGGGGTTGGGCCATCCCCAGCCTTGCCCAGATTTGGGGTTCGGGGTCCTGCCCCTCATCCCTTTGCTCCTTGATACCCTGATGGCTGGTCCTCAGCTAAAGCCCAACACCCAGCAGTGAACCATCTTGTTAGACATGCTCCAAAACGTGGAGAAGTCCCTCATCTCATTAGCTTGCTCTAGTGGTTAATCACTTAGAAACACATGCCTAATTTTTTAAATTTGTTTAGCTTCAGTTTAACCCTACCAGTTCTTGTTATCCCTTCCTTTGGCAGATCAAAAGCCCTTCAGAGGCCGGGCTTTCCTCTTGGTAGTCATCTCACCTAATCTTCACTAGGAGAAGTCACTGAGCTACTGAGCTGTCTAGTCCCCAGTGGAAGGGCATTTTCCACAGCTCTTGGGATCACATTTGTCTTTCCCTGCAGCATCCTCCAGGTTTATTTTTCATGTCCCACTGAACCTTGCAGAGCAGGGCACTCTGCTCACCTGGAGGCATTTTTGCTCACTTGGAGGCATTTTTCTGACCTCAGGCTACAGGACAGGCAAATTTTGCATTTAAATTCTTCATCTGAGATGTGGCTTGGCACAACCTCCCAAACTTCCACACTTGCTGCTCACTGTTTTATCAGCAGAGATTTTCCACTCCCTACCACTTACAACAGGTCTGGGTGCTGCTGACCTGTGCTGGGGTCCCCTGTCCCCTCATGCACCTAAAGATCCTATTTAGAACCACAGAATAGTTCAGGTTGGAAAAGCCCTCTGAGACCATTGAGTCCAACCCAGCACTGCCATGTCCACCACCTAAACCACGTCCCCAGGTGCCACACCAACAGTGACTCCACCACTGCCCTGGGACGCCTCTTCCCATCTGACAACCCTGTCAGTGATTAAATCTTTCCTAATACCCAGTGTAAACCTCCCCTGGCACAACTTGAGGCTTCTTCCCCTCGTTCCACCACTTGTTACTTGAGGAGCAATCCCAAGCTGGCCAAGACCTCAAGCTGGCCCCAGCACCCTACCAGGGCTGGCTCTGTCTCCAGAGCAGAGGTGGTGCTCGGGTCGAGCTGGCATCACGGTCCTGGCACAGGAGCATCCACGGCATCCCAGCAGGGATGGTGGGAAGGCACCTCTGAGGTGTCCAGGCCACTCTCCAGCTCACAGAAGGGCTCAGTCCTAAGGGCTCAGGGCAGCTGCCTGCAGCCAAGCCCTGGAAGTCCCTGAGGATGAGGATGCTCAGCCTCTCTGGGAACTTCTCTGCTTTTCCAAAGCCCATCCTGAGCCTCTCAAGCTGCAGCTTGTGGATGCTATTCCTTCCTATGGGACCTGGCACCACCAGTGGGGGCCTGGCTCCTTCCTTTTTTAACGGCCCCACACAGAGCTGTGGCTGAGATCCCTTCTTGGGTTTCCTTCCCCAGGTTCCCTGCATTGTGCTGAAATCAGCTGGGGCCAAGCTCCAGCCAAGGCAGCAGCAGTTCAAGCCACATCCCTCCACCATTCCACACAGTACCTGATCCAACCCTGCTGCTCAGGAGTTGGGAAAGAGCCTCCTGAGACACGAGATAAAGGCCTCTGGCAGCCCAAGAGCACTGAGATATGGAACAGAGCTCAACCCGTCCAAAAATCCCCATCCAGCCTGAAAATCCCAGAATATGCTGAGCTGGAATGGAGTCACAATGATCATCAAGTTAACCTCCTGGCCCTGCACAGACACCCCAAATCCCACCCTGGGCATCCCTGGGAGAGGTGCCCAAAGGCTCCTGGAGCTCTGGCAGCCTTGGGGCCGTGCCCATTCCCTGGGGAGCCTGGGCAGTGCCCAGCACCCTCTGGGGGAAGAACCTTTCCCTCAGATCCAACCTAAACCCCCCTGGCACAGCTCCAGCCGTTCCCTCAAGTCCTGTCCCCCGTCACCACAGAGCAGAGATCAGTGCCTGCCCCTCCTCTGCCCTCACAAGGAAGCTGTAACTGTGCTGAGCGTCCCCTCAGTCCCCTCCTCTCCCAGTGGCATCCATCAGGCCCACCAAGGGTGACCACCCCACTGCACAAAGCGTGGGTGACATCCCCGGGCGGGCACGGGCTGAGGTGGACGCCGAGGATGTGGATCCTGATGATGCTGAACAAGGAGCTGCCCTGAGCACGCCACGGGCTGGGGCAGGGGGTGACGAGTGACACGGGGTGGCCTCCTGGCACCCCCAAGCCAGCCGGGTTTGCCAGAGCTGCAGTCGGGGGTGACGAGTGACACGGGGTGGCCTCCTGGCACCCCCAAACCAGCCGGGTTTGCCAGAGCTGCAGTCGGGGGTGACGAGTGACCGAAGGTCTCCGGGTGCCGAAGGACTGGGCAAGAACGCGGCCAGCGAAATTCAGCGGTGGCAAAAGGAAACGGAGGCACTCGGGGGGAAAAGAGCCCTAATTATACAAACACAGTGATGGGCTCTAAATTAGCTATTAACATGCAGGGAGGGGATCTCGGCAGCACTAGAGATAATGCTCTGAAAACATCAGTTCAAAGCTCATCCATCATCAAAAAAGATGAGAAAATGTAAGGAATTACGAAGGAAGGAGCCCAGTGCAGAGCAGGAATGTCATTAAGCCATGCGTGGAGCCACGGCTCGAACGTGCTGGCAGTGGTGGTCACCCCGAGACAAGGGCGTGAGGGAGCTGATAAAAATGATTAGGGACACAGAGCAGCCTCCATATGGAGAGTCAATCAACTCAGAGCTTCCACGTGAAAGGAGGCCACTCAGGGAGGGATATAAAGCCATCAGGAATATGGGAGACATGAATGGGAATAGATTGCTTGCAATTTCATACAGTGTGCAAGGACATATTTTTTAACATGGTGCATAATTAAATTGCATAACTTACTGCCACAGGCACCCTGGGCACTGGAAATATGAACAGCACGGCAGGGGACAGGAGGAATCATCACTCATCCACCCCTTATTTCTCTCCTGTCTGGCCAGCACGGAGCTCTGCAGACCAACCAGCACCAGGGTGTTCCTGGAAAGGTCATGTTTATCCCTCACACATCGTCCTGCCCAACACGTGGGGACCTTGGACACCTCCTGGGTGTTTCTGGATCTGTCCAGAACAACTGCTTGGCACCCTTGGGACCTCCAGCTACCAAGAGCTGCAGCCAACAGCTTCCCAGGAGACACAAGCTGGGGGATGGCCGTGCTCCAGCGCAACACGCGGCTCCTGGTGAGCCACGTCAACAATGCCAGCACCTGGAACTGAATGTGGAGGGGCTGCCAAACAGAGGGGCTGCGGGGCAAGGGACAGACACCATCTCCTCACGAGAGCAGCAGGACCCTCAGCACTACGGAGACAGCACAGAGGAACCTGGATTCTGTCCCTGGGACCCTAGCACCCCATGATGTCACACTATGGAGTGCAGATTGTATCCCCAGACCCCCCAGCACCCCATGATGTCCCACTATGAACCATGAACTCTGTCCCTGGAACCCCAGTTTCCCATGATGTCGCACTACGGACCAGACTGTGGCCCTCAGCATCCTGTGGTGCCCCAGCATGGAGCACGGACCGTGTCCCTGTCACCTCAGCATCCCTCAGACATGACCACAGGAGCAGGATCTCTGGGGCCCTGGTCCTTGCCCCTGCACTGTGTGCCTGACCCTGCCCACCCACCCCCTGTGCTAAATCACAGCACCTGCACGTGCATTTAAACCTGCCCTAGGAGGATGCTCCAATCCTCTGCTGGTCTCCCAGAGCCTTCTGTGGAATAAGAAACCACCCCAAAACAGATCAAAGATGTCCACAGAGAGGCTGTTTAAGGGGAAAGAGCTTCTGGGCTTCCCATTTCAGGGGTATGTTTCCCTTCATGCTCAGCCTGGCGATTAGTGCTCGCCAGGGAATCGGAGCTGCAAAATGAATCTGAGAAGACAGAGCAGTGTCAGGCTGTTAGAGGCTCAAAAAGGATCTCGGCTCCCCTGAGCCCCAAGGCTGAGCACTTACCATTCACATTTAACAGCCAAACGCTTCCAAGGCAGGCAGAGGCCTCCCTGCTCGCCTCTCCCTCCCTGACCTGTCCCCGAGGACACCATTAGCACCTGAGAAGGGAGAAGCCACGGCCTCGGCAGCGCTCGGGGTCAGCCCAGCGCTGCCGAGCGAGGCGGGGGCTGCACGAGAGCCAGGGCTCCGAGACAGCCTCACGCGCCGGGGCTCGTATTTTTGGAAACAGCATCCCAGGGGGCTGCAGTGGATGCTGCTTGTTCTCCTGCCAGCCCTGACTGTTTTGGAAAGTTTGGTTGAGCTCCGTTTGGCTGCCTCTGAGTTATTCAAGCACAGAAAAAGGGGGTTGTTGCTTACACAGGGGCTCAGAGGTTTTTTTTCTCTCTGAGCGTGGTTCGGGTGAGGAAGCCCAGATTTGGGCTGCCCCTGCAGCTCCTGCAGGAAGGCGAGGCAGAGTCACGGCTAACTCAGCAGGGTTATTGAAAAGCAAGTATTCAGAGCTCTGCAGCTGGGGGCAAGAGGCACCTTCTCTGCAGCCCAAACACTTCCCTTCCCACCTTCCCCCCCTGCACTCCCTCCACGCCTCTGGCAACAGCCGCTCTCCTCGACAGGCACAAGGTTTGGCAGGGAAAGCTGGACAGGAGCAGGCAGGGCTGCTCCAGGCTGCACCACCAACTACCCCAGGAGCCGGGACACCCCCTCCTCTCCCTCAGCTGCTCGCCAGCCTCATGCTGATCATAAAGAAACCTCTGTGCGTCTCCAGGGAAGCGGGACTCGGAGAAGGGCACAAAGCCTCCCGCAGCTGTGTGTTTGCAAACAACCCAGCTGAGCTGTGAAGAGGGGCTGAAAGCAGTAATTGTCTTTAATTAAAGGAGGTTGGAGGCATCTCAAGCTTTGACAAAAGACATTTCCAGTCTGCTAGCAGCTCCAGCACTCGGTGCCGCCGCAGCCGCAACCCGGCCGGGGGTTCAAAGGCCGTGGGTGACGGTGGGGACGTGGGGACATCAGCCCTGGGGTGCAGGTGCAGCAGTGCCAGGGCAATGCCACACACCCCAGGGCAGGCCACGAGAGAGGGACACACCTGCATTCCAAGGAGGATGCAGGCAGTCAGCAGAATGGGGTACCCGGGACCCCTACAAATCTCGCGCTTGGCACCAGATGTGGGCCAGATGTGCCCGTGTGTGTGGAGACCCAGCAGCTGCCTGAGGCATCCCACGCTCCTGGTGGAGCTGGCTGCACGTGTCTGTGCCCAGGGGTCTCACCTCAGCCCTGCTGGGGCCTCAGCCCTGCCCTGGGCTGCCCTGGCCCCCCAGCTGTGGCACCCGGAGGTGCTGCACACAGCCAGGCCACAGACCAGACACCAAGAGTGCTGCTGCTGCAGCTCCTCCCAGGCTAATTAATGAATCCTGCTCATTAGTGAGATACCTGTGCTGCATCCTTGCAAGCTCCCGTTGGGTTCCACAGCCTGGCCCACAGCCTGAGCTGACACACACCCGCATGGATGCTGCCCCACAAAGTCCTTCCCAGGGCTGGCCCTTGCTCCCAGCCACGCTCTGAGCACCAGCGAGCTCACAAGGCGCTCCTGAAGCTCAGGGTACTGCAGCTCAGGGTAGCAAAATGCCCTCCTTCCCTCCTCTCCTCCATCCTTCGGGGCTGAGGCTCCCCAGGGAGGGCCTGCTGCCCACCATCCTCTGCTTCCTCCCTCCCACCTTTGCTTTTGGCCTTCCAGCACATCAGCATGCAGGAAGTCACTACTCTGGTTTCCATGGAAACCCCATCATGTGGGGGCAGCCCCAAAATGTATGAAACAGTCGGTCTGGCGCAGCTTTGGTGGTCCCACGTGTCCTGCTACCCCACCCCTGCCCTGGCAACCCCCCCGGGGCTCGCCCACAGCCCTTCTGAGCCCTGGGGTCAGGAAACCCGGGATGGAGGGAGGGATTCTGCTTCCAGAGAAACAACACTGCCTCTCTTTTTGTTTGCCCAGAGCAGCTGTGGCTGCCCCTGGATCCCTGGCAGTGTCCAAGGCCAGGCTGGAAGGGGCTTGGAGCAGCCTGGGACAGTGGAAGGTGTCCCTGCCCATGGCAGGGGGTGGCACTGGATGAGGTTGTTTAAGGTCCCTTCTACCCAAACCATTCCAGGATTCTTTAGGCAGGACTGAGCAGCAAACCTGCCCCTGGCTTCAGTCTGAATCCTCTGCTCAGCTTTGCACACTCTGCTCCAACTGTTTTCCCACGTGTCCCCCCTCATCCCATGCCTTGGACAAGGGTAAACCCCCACCAGGGCTCCTGCAAAGGTGCAGGGAGCCAAATGCACCCAAAATCACACCCCAGAGGACCCACCCTGTGTGCTGGGCAGGTCCTCATGCGACTATTTTTGCCTGGGAAATCCTGGAAAGAGCAGCAGCGCTCTAATTCAAGAGAAACAAAAACAAACTGGGATCACTTCCATCTGTGCCAGACAGCAAAAAAACTTTCTACAAGGAGAAGGGGAAAAAAAAAAAAAGAAAAAAATAGGACCAGTTCTAATTATAGGGTATGGTGAAGATACACACGCTCAGATTTGTCACTGTTTCCAGATCAGCCCTACACATGGTGACAACGTGAGGGAGCACCGGGCAGAGTGACATTCCTCTCCTGCTCCATAATCCCCTTGGAAAGCAGGAACACCAGGCAGAGTAAGCACTCACTGAGGGTGAGCCAGTGCCTCCTGCCATTTCCTTTTATAGAATCCCTGTGGTTGGAGAAGCCCTCCAAGATCATCGGGTCCAACCATTAACCCAGCACCGTCACATCCACCACTAAACACGTCCCCAAGTGCCACATCCAGTTGTTGTTTGGACACTGCCGGGGATGGCGACTCCACAGCTCACCTGGGCAGCCCCTGCCAGTGCCTGACCACCCTTTCCAAGCAGAAATTTCCCTAATATCCAACTAAATCTGCCCTGGCCCAGCCTGAGGCCGTTCCCTCTCCTCCTGTCCCTGTTCCCTGGGAGCAGAGCCCGACCCCCCCGGCTGCCCCCTCCTGTCAGGGAGTTGTGCAGAGCCACAAGGTCCCCCCTGAGCCTCCTTTTCTCCAGGCTGAGCCCCTTTCCCAGCTCCCTCAGCTGCTCCTCATGCTCCAGACCTTACCCCAGCTCTATTCCTGTCTCTGGACATGCTCCAGGAAGGTTCTCAGGCTGGGATTTGCCTGGATGGAAAAGCAAGCTGGAGAAAACCTGGCGAGTATTTTTCCTACAACAGCTCCCTCGTCTCTCATTCTTCAGTTGGTGCCACAGGTTCACTCCCGGGGTGTAAACTGAGAGCAAAATTCCACCATTCCTGCCTGAATTCACGTGGGAGCTGGGGTAGGTGCCAGCACCTGTGAAGGTGACAGGATGGCAGTGCTCGCTGTCCCCACACCAGGACAAACAGCACTGCAAGGGCAAAGGAAGGCAGGCTTTGATCCATCACTGGGCTGCACTGTAAGGAAAGGGGAATGAGAAGCTTCTCTGGGTGTGACTCGTTCCCCAAATGTTTCTTCTATTCCTGTTTTCCCTGCTTTTCCTCATTCTGTTTTATTAATGGGGCTGCACGGATGCACTGAAAGGCTCAGAATTAATTTTGCTCGCCGTGCTGCAAGGGAAGGTCTGCAGCAGGAGCATTTCCACTGGGGATAAACCCTCCTAAGCTTCCTGCCTCCAGCTCGGGGAATACTCTGGGTGATGGCTGGCGCGAGGGAGCAGCTCCAGCATCCACTGCTTGGGCAGCCTGAGGAATCTCCTCCTCCTCCTCCTTCCTTGAGATCCCTGAGAGCCAAAAGTGGTTCTGTAGGATTCCAAACCATCTAGCGGGGGGTGAACAGGGAATCTGCCAAAATAATCCTCTGGGACTGTGGTGACAGCGATATGGACAGACACTGGAGACCTGTCACATGAGATGAGGGATAAGGAAAAAGGAAGGGGAGGGAAAGGGGCAGAGAAAGGCTTGAAAAAACCACTTTGTTTCCACTGAAAACGTCTCAGGAGACAGATCAGCCCCTCAGAAATTCCCAGGTAAGGGTGTGATGCCCAGCAACGTCCTGCATCCTGCCTGTTCCACACGGGTGGGCAGTTTGGGCCACAGCCTGGAGCAGCAGCCCCCCATGCACCCACTCTGCGTGTCCCGGGGGACGCAGACGCCCTGCCCAGCACGGGCTGTCCTGCGGGGCAGCGCGGTGGGAACCGCTCCCTGCCGCCCGGCAGCCAGCACGGCCCCGGCGCTGCACGGCCCCTCCTGCCTCCTCCACAGCCTCCCGGGAGCCCGGGCCACGAAAAGGCAGGTCTGGGGTGTCGCCCTGAGTTTTGCAGTCTTTCTGTGTTTTCATTCTTGTAGTAGAATTTCTCAGGCACTTTACTGTAAGCATCAGGCATGTTTACCTACCGGTATCTGTTATTATCATTCCTTTTGTTAGGCGGAGAAATATGATAGACTTTTGGTCTGACCAGTGTCATGGAGAGGTGGTAACCCCATCCTCCAATCCATGGTTGTCTCTAAAAAGATATATAACTGACTGAATAAAGAGCCGGGCCGGTCTTCTTCCTCCTTCTTCCTTCTTCTTGCCCTACCTTGGCCCTTCTTGCTCTCTCTCTTTTGGCCCAGGCCTTATCCTGACAGAACGGTGTCTGCGTGGTCCTTTCGTGTCTGAGGAGGACACTGGGGCAATCCCTGGAGCGTGCTGTCTGCTCTTCCTGCAGCCACTGCAGAAGCCACGACGCTCTTTACCAAAGCCACCCAGGCTGGGAGAAATGCCATGGGGAGCAAAGCAAGAGTGCTGCTCTGCTCCATGGACTCCGCTTTAGGCTGCACTGTAATTCTGGCTGCTCTGGAGGGTTTGGGCATTTTGACAGTTTGAAGGACAAAGCCTTTCTCATGTGGCCGTTTATTGTTCACTCTGGTCCTGTTCCTGTCCAGCTGCAGGTGTAACAGCCACAGGGCTCTTGGGATCACAACGTTTTGGAAGGAAATTGCTGGCTGTGGTTTCAGCCTTAAAAATGGTCTCGAACACAGGGTCTCTGTGAGCTCCAGAAGTGCCAATAGCCTGAAAGTGCCAAAAGACTCTAGAAGTAGGAGGCTGTCATTGTTGAAAACTGTCAGTGCCCAACTCCTGAAGATATTCCCTCAAAACACAGTTTGAATTTGCTCAATTGTCTGACCCACCCCTGGCTGCTGCTGCAGCATCACTGTGGTACCTGCAGCCCTTCACGGAGGTGGGGGCCAGCCCAGGTGCCTGGGATGTGTTTGAGAGCAGAACCCTACACTCAAGCACCAAGATTCCCACTGGCCAACTGAAAACATCACGTTCTGCAAAGGTCTGTGTGGTTTCTGACACAAGGAGCAAAGCCAAGGTCCCTGGGTTGCCTCCAAGGACTCCGTGAAGATGCCAACACCTCGGCAGGAGTAATTTCAACGTGCTGAGGAGAAGAGATCTCAGTCTTTGAAGATCTTGCTGCAGAAACCCGGAAAGGCTTCACAGGTTGTCACAATGTGTTCACACAGGTCCCCTTTAGGGTGCCAATACGCAGAGCTGGTGGCTCCAGGTCTGACCATGGCCTTTTCCTGCCTCCCCTTCCCAGGCTGCTTTCCAGACCCAGTGACTTATACTTTCCTCATTTCCTCATTCCCCACTTTCCAGTCTTTGAGAGCTGCCATCCTGCAAATCCCCTGTTTCTCGGGTACTACAGCCAGCTTCCCCACTTCTTGGACTCAGGCAAAAGCATCCAAGCCAGGTGGGCAGGGGGCTGCTGCCCTCTGGGAGGAAAACCCTGCTGGAGCTCACAGCAAGGAGGTGTCAAGGATGTGGTTCAGAGCCTCTTCTGTTTAAGCTCTTGGGGAGCATCCAAAGAAGGTCCATGAGGAGGGGGAGGCAGGAGGTGTTTAAGTTCCAGCCACCCACGCAAGGACTGGGCATCACAGATCAGTGCCACCAAACTTAAGGTCCCCTTCAAAACATGACAGCACTGTGTATTTTGCTTGGCCAAACCTAATTAAACCTCGTTTGAAGTTTGGCCTGTGTTAACAGAGCCACTGTATGAGCTATGAAGACTTTGATTCCATTTCCCAACCTTTATGGGGACTTCTCTGTACAGTTCCCAGTGACAGATTATGTTTCTAAGACATATGGGGAACAATAACGAGTTTCCCTGGAGCTAATTAAGCTAATCATGGCTTCTAGATTAAATTCTCTGTAAGGTTTTTACCTTGTGTGGCTAAAATCAAAGAGCTGTGCTCTTACTGAGCACATCTGACTCATCTGACATCAGAAAAACTTTAAATCAGCGCAGAGAATGTCTGGGGGTATTTCCCAAAATCAAATGTTCAACACGGTCTCTTGGCTTTGGCCTGACTTGCTGAAAAATCTCAAATGAAAAAGAAAAAAAATCCTCAAAAGCAGTATTTTCTCCAATTTTCCTCAAGCGACATACAATGAAGAGTATGCTCCTCTTGCCCCATAAAAATCCAGCACTGTGAGGAATTCAAGGAAAAATCCTCCTCCCCCCACCCCAAGATCTCTGAGCGCTTTCAATCAAAGGGAAAAAACCAATGGCAAAAAGCACATTCCCTTCTTTTTATGGCAATAATGAGTTAAAATCCTGGAATCCTGGGCCTGAATCCCAGCTATTCATTCCAGTTCCTATTAATGTTTACCACTTTTCTCAGAAAAAAAAAAGGGGGGAGGGGGGGAAAGGGAGGCCAAGGAAGGAGAGAGAGGAATAAATGCCGCTCTCCCACCGGCGTCGGCACGGGATGCTGCCAGAGCTGCCCTTCCCTGCTCACGTGGGTGCAGCAGCACCAGGAATGTGGTGTTTCATCCAAAGTGCTGCTTCATCAGTAAAAATAAGTCAGGGGGAGATTTTCTCCTGGGTACACATAGGCTCCAGGAAAGCACCCATGTTACTGCGTGTCGCTGTGCCCAGAGGGACAGAGGGGACACCACTCCCAGGTCTTCTTTCACCCACCTGCCCCCATCTCCTCGCTGATCCCAGCACGATGGGATGGAGGGAGCAGCCTGTCCCAGAGTGGGAAGGGGAGCAGAGACCATCCCTGCAGCTCTGTGTGATCTTCAAGGTCCCTTCCAGCCCAAACCATTGTGAGACCTTGAGCAGAGGGATGAAGGGGCTGGGGCAAAGGAACTTGGAAGCAGCAGCTGGGGCAGAGAGTGGCAATGCAAAACTCCACCATGTTTCTTGGAGAAATCCTGGGAATGGCCATCACTTCCATCAGGAAACTACTGCTGGGTTTTGCTGGACCTGAGATCACCATCCCTTCCTCCAACCCAAGGGATTCGTGACCTGCCCACACTGATAAATGAGAAGGTGCTGTTTCCCTCTGGGCTCCCATGGGCTGCTCTCAGGTCACCTTGTGCATCCTGCTGAGGTCTTTCCTACACCATCACAGCAGGGCTGGGAGAGCTCTGCAACCTCCTGCTGCTCAAAATCCACTCTCATGTCCTGGAAAAACCTCATCTCCTCCCTATCTCAGTACAGAAAATACTTTTGTGGAAGGTCTCAGTCCATTCCTTGTCTTGAAAGCAAAATGAGAAAGGAACTCTCATTTCCTTTGTTTCCCAAGAAGGTGTAGTTCCTCAGAGGCTGCATTTCCTATTCCAAGGTGAGTGGTCCATTTCCCTCTTCCAGCAGCACATCTCTTGCCCCACTCCTGGACCATCTGTGACCCTCCCTGTGAGATCAGCATCTCTTGGGGCTTCACACCGCCAGCAAATCAATACCTCAACCCCCCCGTCTGACACCCCCTTGGTCTGTCAAGCTCCCCTGGGTCCCATTCCAACCTCCCAAAGCCCAAACTCCAACAGGAATGTGCAGAGGACAAGCACCAGGCAGGTGTGGAGTGGCTCCCAGCGAGCAGCTGCAGTCTCCACCACAGCCCTAATTGGATTCACAACATGGAGAGGTCAGCGAGAAGAGTCAAAGCCATGGAAAGAAAGACGCTGCATTCTTGCTTCCCACACAGAGAGGGAGGAGAGGGAGAAGCCCCAAAAGCAGTATCCAACAATGCCACCGAGCCTCGGCCGGCTGGGAGCATTCAAATTGTCAACAGGCCTGTAGAAAAGGCAGACAAATTCCTGTTTTGTACTTGGGAAGGAGCCAGGTGATGTAATCATCTTCGAGGATGATGGTGGAATACTTTCCATTCCAGCAGTAACTCAAGATGTTAAATAGCAGCCACTAAAGTTAAACATTGCTAAATCAGCCTGTCAGGGCAGCACCTACCTAAGGGGGTGTAGGGAGAGGGCTGATGGGGCAGGGCACACTCAGTGTTCACCTTCCACACGCCACGAGGCAACGGGGTGTCTCAGAGACAGAGGAAAAAGCTATTTGCCAAATGAGGCAGTTGTGGCTATTTTAGGATTGCAGTGTTAGTACCAGTCACATAAGGCCGTGCCAGCTCCAGCACCAGGTCAGCGAGGGATTAAAGGAAGGTAGGGATAGTAGTGCCAACCTGTGTGCACTTAGGGAAAACAGATTAAGGCAAGTTCGCCTTGTGCGGGTTTTTGATGCAATTACAAGATTGACTGGGGGGGTAATGGCATTAATGTCACACCCCCAAACCTCTGCAGAGCCTTTCCCTGGCCAGCACACGGGATATTTTGATTCTGAAATGAGTGGCTCCACCGACACCGTGGGACATCCTCGATGAATTAAAACTTGGCAGGCGGACGCGGCGCGGCCGGAGATCTGAGCGGGGCTGTTCCTGCTGCAGCCAACAAACGTGGTCCGTGCCTCTGGGCTGTTTAACATTTTTATCAATGACCCAGGAGAAAGCCCAAAGCGTTCCCTATAAAGTTAGCTGTTGACATGGAAGCTGTGGTGTGGTGAATACTGAGAATGATGGGTTCCTGATACAGCAATCCCAGCGCCTTGGGGAGCTGGGCACAAGCAAGGAATGTGCACTTCAGTACAAACACGTGTCAAATCACACCTACAGGGACAAGGGTGCAGTCCCAGTTCTCCCAGTCCCACAAGGAAGGACAAGGATCCTTCAAAAGCACCCAGGGAAATGCCAGAATGGTGAAACAAAGCGGGCATGTAGGCAGAGGGAATCTCAGCATCCCCTCTGGCACGCAGCTGATCACCATGAGCAGCCTGTATGTGCGGAGCTGGATCTGCCAAGGGAAATGCTAAAGCAGTGCCAAGAGCTGGGAAGAGCCAAAAAAGTTGGCTGAAAACCTTACCAGAGGACCAGGGGCCAAAGACTACCCTTAAACAGGCACACAGAGCACAGAGGTGTGGCAATGGGTGAAGCTCTCCGAGGTGGGAGCGCCAAGCACAGCGGGGTGAGAAGGCAGGGACAACCTCTGGAAGCATTTAACGGGCAGTTCTCTGTCTCTGGAAACATTTCCAGCACAATTGGCTGTATCTGCTCCAGTTCAACCAGGAATGCTTCCTGGAAGAACTCGATCACCCCTAGAGCCTTACAATTTATTGGCTGGGCCCAGCACTATCAGTGGAGGCCCAGACCCAAAACAGGCAGGGAGCCATAAATAGCCTCTTATCATGAAAACATCGTGTCCTCGTGGGCTGTGGCTGTGAGACAGCTCGGACAGGCCCAGCTCCGGCATACTGGGAAGCTGCTCCGAGCCCTCAGCACGTACTTGGCCCACTCCAAATCCCGAGCACAGCTTGGCTGCTTCCCACCCTCTGTGCCGGAGGGGTGGCTCAGGGTCCTTGTCACACGTGCTCGTTGCGCCCGCGTCCCCCACGTGCCTGGGGTGGTGGCAGGTCTGCTGCCCTGGACATCAAAATCATGGCAGGGAAAGGGACACTGCTGAGCCCCCAGACTCCCCTCAGGGGAGGCCCAGCTCCACCATGAGCTGGAAAATCAGAGAATCTCAGAATGGTTTGAGTTGAAGGGACCTTAAAGGTCATCCTGTCCCACCCCCTGCCGTGGGCCAGGGACACCTTCCACTGTCCCAGGCTGCTCCAAGCCCTGTCCAGCCTGGCCTTGGACACTGCCAGGGATCCAGGGGCAGCCACAGCTGCTCTGGGCACCCTGTGCCAGGGCCTCCCCACCCTCCCAGAGAACAATTCCTTCCCAATATCCCATCTATCCCTGCCCTCTGGCACTGGGAAGCCATTCCCTCTTGTCCTGTCTCTCCAGCCCTTGTCCCCAGTCCCTCTCCAGCTCTCCTGGAGTCCCTTTAGGCCCTGGAAGGGGTTCTGAGGTCTTCCTGGAGCCTTCCCTTCTCCAGGTGAACACCCCCAGCTCTCCCAGCCTGGCTCCAGAGCAGAGGGGCTCCAGTCCTCGGAACATCTCCAGGGCCTCCTCTGGACTCTCTTCAGCAGCTCCACGTTCTTCTGATAACTGGGGACCCCAAAGCTGAAGGCAGCACTGCAGGAGGGTCTCACAAAAGTGGAGTAGAGGGGCAGAGAACAGAGAAGAGGGCCAAGGAGAAGACAGCTGCCAGCCTGAATCTGACCTGGTTTCTCCTCTTCCCCTCAGGTCACCAGCTCCTCTCCTCCTCAGAAAGGCCTGTGACCCCAAGGGATGACACCACGTGTCTCTGACAGCCAGAGAGTGTCACCACCAGCTTCTGCAGGGCAAAACCACCCCCTGTCACCCCAGCAAGGCCAGGGCTCGCGGTGCTCGGTGCCGTACGAGCACAACAAAGAGAACGCAGGGACCAGAGATATCCTGCTGTGACGGAGAGGAGCTGCAGAGGGGACGGAGGGTTGAACTGCTGGGAGCAGCAGCCAGCAGCTGCTGTCTCTGAGCAGGCACAGGCCGTGCAGGCAGCGTCCATCCGCTGTCCAGCCAGCCCGGCGAGAGCGGCAGCACAATGGCTCTGCCTCCGCCGTGGCTGAGAGGAGCCAATGGGTACGGGAGGCAGAGGGAGAAATGCGCTTCATGTGCTGCATGGGAGGGACGGGGAGGGGAGGGAAGGGGGGAGGCGCAGACAAAGAACAGGGAGATGGAGAGAAAAGACGCAGGCAGGGAGCAGAAGGTGAAGCGGGGAGGACGGGGCTGGGGGAGGCGCGTGCATGGAGCCCCTCGCCTGCAAGGAGCTGGGGAGGGAGAGGAGAGGAGAGGAGAGGAGAGGAGAGGAGNGCATCATTTTAGGTGCATGGCATCAGTAAAAGCCTCTGAAAAGCTCAGGCTGCTGGTGCCTCCCCCACATGTTTGCAGGCAGGGCTGAGACAAGGGGCTGTGCACGTTGGGAGCAGGACCTGTGCCAGCTCAGGCTGTGCTTTTGGACAACGGGATGTCACCTGTGGGTTCAGTCTGTCAGAAGCTGCAGCCAGTGAAAATATAAACCAGCTGTGCTGTGTTAAATGTGCTAAAGGTGTTGGGAGGAGAGGAGAGGAGAGGAGAGGAGGGGAGAGGAGCGGGCAGGCAGCCCCTCACAGGGCCTTGTGGGAGCGGCAAGCCAGGCCCAGCAAAATGAAAATCTCTTAACCACACAGAATTGTTAACTGCCCCCAAATCCTTTTGTGCTGGGGCTGCGAGCTTAGAAGAGCTTAAGCTGTTAGATGCATGAACTTCCTCCATAAATATCCCTTGTGCACACTGCCACGAGCAGGCTGGCGCACTATTAGCCAGATGAAAAACCCAGCGGAGAAAATGAGCAACTCCTTCCAGCTGCACAGAGGGGTTGTCCATTCCTTGGGATGCCCTTCTCCACCTGGACCCCTTCGTGGGGCAGGACCGTGGCCCCCCACGCTCCCTGCCACGTCGTGTTTGGGCGCCTGAGTGAGAGAACTTCACCCCAAAAGCCAGCTCGGATTTGCTTTTGTTTTGCTTCTGGAAAGGGGCCCAGTTTCCCTCCCACCCCTGGAAACAGGAGCAAACCTGCCAGCCACATGTAGGAGTGAGTCCCCCAAGCCAGGCGGCTCCGCCGCTGCCCCCGCAGGGACCAAGGGCAGGGACCCGGCGGCAGGAGGGCAGGGATGCAGGGGTACATCCCACAGGTCCTTCCCAAGCAGAGCTGGGGTTACCAACCCCTTCCCAGCCCTTTGTGGGGATCACTGGGAGGGCTGGGAGAGGATGGGGATGCCGTGGCTGCCCTGCCAGCTCTGTGGCTGGCTCTCCTCCCAGTCCCCGCTCCTCCTCTGGGCTTTGCCAGGGAAAAATGGAGGGGGTGTCCCAGTCTGGCACAATCCTGGGGTCCCATCCAGCCCTGATTCTGCCCCACATGAGAAGGGGGAGGGGAAGAAGGAAAGGGGAAGGCAAAGGCAAAGAGGGAAGGGAAAGGGAAAGAAAAGAAGAGGGGAAGAAGGGAATAGGAAGGGGAAGGGAAGAGGAAGATGAGGGGGGAGGGGAAGGGGAAATGGAAGGGGAAGGGAAAGGGGAAGGAAAGGGAAAGGGTAAGAGGAAGGGAAAAGGAAAAGAGAAGGGGAAGGGGAGGCAGCCCCGGAGCCAGCTGCCCCATGGAGACGATGGGCCGGCGGCCACCGCGTGATTAATGAAGGCGGGGAGCGCGGGGCCGGCGCGCGCCAGCACCGGCTGCAGAAACAGCTGCCGAGGTACCGGACCTCCCAAAACCCTGCTGCTGCCCAGACAAAGAGGGGACCGGCCTCCCCCTCCACCTCGGGCCCCGCTCCTGCCTGTTCCGCTCCCCGCCAGCCCTGCGCGCACAGGGCTCCGCAGGAGGGGTCCTGGGAGCCCCGGGCATGCCAGGGGACTGTCCCTTGGCTGGGCTGGCAGCCGCAACCGGGGAGCTCCCCGAGAAACCCCGGCTGCATCAGAGCAGGGCAATCTGCAGGGCTGGGTCTGCTCGGGGATAAAACAGGCTGAGATGGAAAAGCTGCCGTGAATCATTGGGGCTTTCTGGTGTTGCTACGGATGCTTCGCTTGGGAGCTGTAAAAGCCCCTGTCTGCCCTTCGAGGCAGGGATTAGCCGGGCTCAGTTTCCAGCAGTACTTCCTTGCTGTCCCCATCCCCATCCCTGCTAAGGCTGGAAGACACTTGATCTGCCCGAGCTCGGTGGGAAGAGGCGTTCAGTGGCTAAGTGAAGGGTAGCTGAAATCCGGGATATTAAATGATCCCCACAGCACACCAGGACCTGAATTTCGGTGCTTGAGCAGCCCAGCCACCGGCAGCAGCAGACATGGAGCCCTCTCCAAGGGGACCACACAGCCTGTAGTCCCTACTGAGCAGTCAGACTGTCCGTCCCCCTCTCCAGTCTGTCTGTCTCCCACTCCCAGCACCTACCCAGTGCTTGGTTCTACCTGGCCACCCCTTCACAGCCAGAAGAGAGGAGGCACAGCTCCTCCCTTGGCTCTGCAGTGGCCACCGACATATCTATACCTGATCTCAGAGAAGCCCTGGCTCTGCTCGGAGTGTGCTGATGCTATCTGAACCGCAGAGGGATTCGGATGTTCAGACGGGGGGAAAAAGATCCTGTTTGCCAAACTCTGTGGTTTGCTCCATGCATGGCACGGCTGCAGGTGCCCATCACACAGCTCTGGGGTCCCCACCTCCCTCCCAGCAGCTCCAGGAGCTCCTTTCTCTACCTTCCTGAGCCCATGTGTGACTGGACACGAGCACAGACATCAGTTCAGGGAGGGGGTGCCGAGCCTCTTGCTGGCCTGGGAGCACACTGGCTCCACGGCGTTCAGCTGAGCTCAGCAGGCACTCACGGAGTCTGCTTTGAACATCTACAGGGGCAGGAGAACATCTACAGAGGCAGAACATTTATAGGGCAGGAAACCTCTGGCTGTTGAGGAGCCCAGGTGCCAGGTAGCTTTGAACAGCCCACGACCATGTCCCACCCTGGGCCATTTGCACCTCACCGCGACAACGCTGTAGACAACTTGCTCCCTCCCACTGCACCCTTTTGGGAACCTGCATTCCCACTCCCCTCATCCCAGAAGCGATTCAGCCCACGCCGAAGCACACAGCACAAACCAACAGCCGAACAGCCCCAGCATTTTGGGAGGCAACTGCAGATTGGTGACATGCACCACGCATGTGGCACCTCCAAAATCTGGAGAGCATGGACGGTACCAGCAACAGGCGCCAGCCCTGAACCCAGTAGCTCTGGGGACCTGCAGGTCATGCACAGCCTCTGCAACGGATGGATGAGCCTGGGACAGGCAGTGAGGAGCGGAGGAAGGAGTCAGCCTCCACACACGCCCCTCTGCCAGCCCTGCCCGAGGAGGTCCCTCCCAGGTGGTTCATGCAGATCCCAGATGCAAATCCCGAGTGACCCCGCTAGCAGCGAGGTGAGCGCAGGAGCGAGCCCAGAGCCTGTGGTTACCTCTGCAGACGGTCCCGTTCTCTGCCGACTCGTAGCCGGCCCGGCACATGCAGCGGCCGATGGGCACCAGCCACTCGCCGTCGCCGTTGCAGTACAGCTTGATGGGCACGTCCACCTCCTCGGCGTTGGCAATGCACGTCCCCCTGGCTGCCACCAGCGAGGTGCTCTCCGCTCCCGACAGGGTTTCTTGGAAGACGGCCCCGTTCTGGATCACGCGGGGACACTTGCGGTAGAAGACACGGACGGCGATCAGGGACATGCAGCCCCCGTAGTCTTGGAAGGCCAGGTAGAAACCGTTCTTGGAGACGGGCCCAAAACTGCGCACCTCAGTGTTGATCTTCATCACCCGTCCACCTAGGTCCACCTGTGAGAAGCTCTCGTCAGCAGCAATTGTGTCCACCTTCATCCAAGGATTCTCCATCCAGTTCGGAAAAGTCTTGGTGGCCGAGTCAAAGTCCGACTCGAAATAGTACAGGTTAAAAGTCTCCTTACAGGAGCCTGGGACATTTGGGATGCTGCTGCAGTCCCGGACAGAAAATTTCATCTCCACGTGGATGCGGTGTGCTCCTCGCCTCCGGATGTACTTGGTCCGGAGCCAGTTGTTCTGGCTGGATTCAAAGACGTTGCACACCTGGTAGGTGCGGATCGTGTTCATGTTCTCATCGTACCCACTCACCTCTTCCCACTGCGGGCAGGACACAGACAGTCAGGGGGCTGCACTGAACGGATGCTCCCCACCCTCCTCACCGCTTCCCACCCCCACCACGTGCCACGTAGGTTCTGCCAGCACCAGCTGCCCCACTCTGTGCCCACCCCATCCCACAAGCTGCCC
>VZRQ01005484.1:329139-344716 GCA_013397975.1 Machaerirhynchus nigripectus | reverse complement strand
CCCCAGAGTGCCCAGCACGTCATCCCAGCAGCCCCCTGCAGGTGCCCTGTACCTGCGTGGGTAGGGTTTGACCCACACTGCGCCCCAGGCAGGCTCCACACTGTGGGGACAAAGCGACCCCTCAGGGCCGCCTCACTGCCACCAGCATCGTGCTCCATGCCTGGATTCAGGGTGAAGCCTCTCTGCTGCTGGTGGGACAGCGAGGCCACTGCTCTACAGAGATGTTTTAGCAGGGGCAGTGCCCACGGCCGCGCTGCACAGCTGTGCCCCTGGCAAAGGAACACGGTGCCTTTAGCACAGGGATCCCACCGGTGCCACTGTGGGTACAGACACGGCAGACAGGACCCGCTCCCTCACAAGCCGTAAAACCTCCTGGCTGGCTGCAGCCAGCGCCTCTTCCCAGGGGCAGGACGGGACCGCGGCCAATCCTGCCGTGTTCCAGAAAGGGAGATGCTGGGTAGGTCCCACCGGAGCCCTCATCCCTGCCCCTTCGAGGGTCAAATGCTTTGGGGTTCCTCCAGCAGGTGTGCTCAGGTCCCAGCCCCAGCTGTCCTAAACTGGATCTATGGGATGCAGACATGCCTACGAGCCGTGCCATGACAGCAACATCCTTCTCAGCAAGACAGCTCAGAGCTGACAGATTTCCCCACGGGAAGCTCTGCCCAGCTCCCCCCAGATGACTACCAGCTCTGGAGGAAGCTCCTTAGAATTACAGAAGAGAATATCCTGAGCTGGAAGGGACTCACAAGGATCATCAAGCCAACCTCTTGGCCCTGCACAGACACCCCAACAATGCCCCCCTGTGCTTGAGAGTGGCGTCCAAATGCTCCTGGAGCTCTGGCAGCCTCGGGGCCATGCCCATTCCCTGGGGAGCCTGGGCAGTGCCCAACCACCCTTTGGGGTAAGAACCTTTTCCAAATATCCTGTCTAAACCCCCTTGACACAGTTCCACCCATTCCCTTGGGCCCCCACAGAGCTCATGGCTGCTTTGACATCTCCTGGCCTTCTCCAGCTCTCTGCCCCTTTCCCACGTTTTTTTTTTTCCCAAATCCTCCCAGCACTTGTTGCCTCCATCCTGTGTAGGATGGGGACACTTCAGGGCGGGGGATGCAGGGCATGAGCTGCAGCCTGCAGCCAGCCACTGCTCCTCTGCGGGGAGCACCAACAGGGAAGGGTCTTTGTGGGAGGAGAGCCCTCAGCTCACAGAGCATCCGCCCCAGCCCAGCCCCTGCCAGAGTGCAGAGCATCTCCCTGCAGTCCCATCCCCACCCAGGGCACCCGTGTGATGCTGGCAGCAGGGACCAGAGTCCTGCTGGCGTGTGACACAGTCCAGGCCAGCTGGAACTGCTCCTTCTGAACTTGTTCATAAACCTGCTCAAGTGGAAGCCGAACTGTTTCCCATGGACGTGACACCCCAAGCACAACCCTGCCCTGGATGCAGGAGCACAACACCCAGGGCAGGGCAGCAGCACAGCCCAGATCCAGCACCAGTCCCACGACCAAATCCAGGGAAAATCCTGCACGAGCAGAGCACCCCCAGCCCCTCAGGTTGCAAATGGCCTCACAAGGGCACCCAGGACTGGGGAGGGAGGCTCAGGAGATGGGAGACAGATTGCTCCTCACACATCAAGGCTCACAGCCCAACAGAAGGCTGTCAGGGAAGAACCCCAACAGCTCCAACCACTTCAGATTGGCGGTGGCTGTAAATCTGCTGCCAGGGCTGGGGGACGAGAAGAGCATCCTCGCAAAACACAGCAGGAGCATTTGCTTTGTTTTCCAGAAATAAATTTGGTGTGCTAGTGGAAAATTGCAGGATCTCCCTGTTTTTCAGGGCACTGGTTGGGAGGGGAGTGAGGGAATCAAGGACACGGCATGCGGAAGCAATTCCTTCCCTTGCCCTGCCTCTGATGTGGCTCTCCCTCACCTGGACCACTCCACACACACACCTGGGCAGCCACCAAGACCTGCCCAGCCCCAGTAAGGACACGAGCCCAGAGAGCTCAGCCTTGGTCAGGCAGGAGCAGCACATGGTGGAGTGAGGGTCTCCAGGGCTTGGGATGAACAGGAGATGGTGGAGGCAGGGCTCGGGGACATCTGTGAATGGCACAAGAGCTTCAGATCCAGACACAAAGCAACTGTTTGGGCTTTTGGGTCTCTAATAATCCCCAAAAAGGAGCACACGGCAGCTTCTGTCTTCCAAGTGATACTGGCTGCACCCAACCTGGCCTGTCACCTCTGTGTGGGATGCACTGCCTTGTCCTGCCCGTGGACATGAGGCCGTGAGGGCACGACAGCATCGCCACCCGTGAGGAGCACAGGGCAGGGCATGATGTGCCCATATCCCCCCTGAGGGCCCTGCCCGGAGGTGGAGACAGGACGTGATCCCACCAACCACCAGCACTGCACCGCACTGTCCAGATGGGCAGGTCCATCCTGATGGGGGACCTTGGGAGCACCCTGGGGGCCAGGCTCGGGACCCCCGGCACCCTCCCACATCACTGCCGCAGCGCGGCTGGCTCCCGACTTCCCTTCTCCCAGATGGGAGAGAAAGTCACCCCTGTGCACCAGCCCCTGCGCTTCCTCGACGCTTAATTAGAAGCCTCTCCCTTTCTCCTGGCTCTCTAATTAACATGCCGGGAGCTCAAAAGAAGGCAGCAGCACAATAACCCGGGGAGACGGCTTCCAGCAGGCCCCGGCCTCATTACGGCCGGGCTGGGGAGCAGGAGCAGGGCGTGCTTTACATATGGAAACACCGCAAACAAGAAAGGCTGGGCCAGGAGAGAAAAAAACTTGACCTCTGCTCCCCCCCATTGTGTGCCCGTCATCCCCCTCGGCGGGCGCTGGCGGGGCCGGGGCAGCTCTGCCCTTTATCATGGTGATGGGCCCGGCCGGCAGCGCCCGCGCCCGGCGCGACACCGCGGCCACGCTGCTCCGGCTCGGTTTAATCTCCCCGGACGAGGCTTTTCTTGGCTGCTTCTTTTCTTCTGCCAAGGCGGCTCAGATCGGGGGCACGCTGTCAGCCGGGGGGGTGAGGTCCACGGAAACGTCTTCATCCAGCCCCTGCGGAGGGTGGATGGAAGGCGGGATGGAGCCTGAGCCACCACTGCCACGCACGGGCACGGGAAGCATCTCCAGGCTTTGGCCAGGCTGGGTTGGACCACCCAAGGGCAAGGGAGCAGGTCTAGGGGGGACGGGCACTGGGGCTGCTGCTGGTCAGCGCAGCCAGAGGTGGGCAGGATGCTCTGAAGCACCTTGATGCCCCACACGGGACACAGAGGTGGCTCCACTCTGGTTTTCTCTCATGAGCAGAAGGGTGCAGAGATGATAGAATCATGGAATGTTCTGAGTTGGAAGGGACCCAACAGGGATCATCCAGTTCAACTCCTGACCCTACACAGACACCCCACCAATCCCACCCTGTGCCTGAGAGTGGTGTCCAAATGCTTCTGGAGCTCTGGCAGCCTTGGGGCCGTGCCCATTCCCTGGGGAGCCTGGTCAGTGCCCAGCACCCTCTGGGGGATGAACCTGACACACTGCCTTGTCCAAGCTCTTCTTTAAAGGAGCTTCTTCAGGGTGGTCTTGGGATGTGTCTCAGGGTACTCCTGGCCCTGGTAAAGCAGACATAGTTCTGCTGAGCCAGCACACATCTGTCCATGGGATGCCAGGGATGCTGGACAGTCCTTTCAGGACCTGAGCCTAATGCCCTCATGCTGCTACAAGTGACAGGCAATGGAATAACCAGTGAGACACTGGGGACAAGTGACGGTGGTCTTGGCATGCTGTTTCTTCCTGTCCTGATTTTTAGGTGGCTGCAGGCCAGCTCTATGGAGAGTATGATTCCTCTAGCACCACACTGGTTTGACTCTGTAGGGTGGGAATTACATCCCTCCAACACTGGGGTATTTTTTGGAGTATCGTCTAGAAAACTACTGGAAACCTCAACTGGCACCTTCTTCTGTGCTCTTCCCACATGGCCAAGGCACTTTGCTTCAGTGCCTGACTTCTGCTGGGCCACGCCTGCCACATTCACGTGCAGCAGAGACCCCAGAGCAGCTCTGGGTCCCCATAAGGTGATGCCTTACCCCTGACGGAGGATGCACCGTCCAGCCCAGCTCCGCTGTCGCTGTTGTGGAGTCCATCAGTGTCTCTGTGGAAGGAAGGTGAAACAAGGAGTCACTGGATGCTGATGAAAGGACTGAAGGTGGAGACATGGAAAAAGGCAGAGAGGAGCCAGCCCGGAGCTGCAGGGCTGGAGCCCGTCCCACACTGAGCCTTCTGACCGTGTCTCAGCTGGGGAGAGTCAGGTACTGCTCCCTCCACCCAACTGCTCCCCACCCACTGCCCACTGCTCCGTGGCTCCCACGCAAAATCATGGAATCACAGAATGTTAAGGTTGGAAATGACCTCCAAGATCATCAAGTGCAACCATCAGCTCAGCAGCAAAACCATGTTCATCATTAAACCATGTCCACGAGTGCCGCATCCACACATTTTTTGAACACCTCCAAGGACTGGTGATTCCATCACTGCCCTGGTCCAATGCCTGACCACCCTTTCCACAAAGGAATTTTCCCTAATATCCAATCTAAACCTTCCCTGGCACAACTTGAGGCTGTTTCCTCTCATCACTGTCCTTTGCTCCCTGGGAGCAGAGCCCGACTCCCACCTGGCTGCCCCCTCCTGTCAGGGAGTTGTGCAGAGCCACAAGGTACCCCCTGAGCCTCCCTTTCTCCAGGCTGAGCCCCTTTTGCAGCTCCCTCAGCCTCTCCTGGTGCTCCAGCCCCTTCCCAGCTCCATTCCCTTCTATGGACCCACTCCAGCCCCTCAGTGTCTTCATTTTCATGAGGGGCCCAAAACTGACCCCAGGATTTGAGGTGGGACCTTGAGGTGCCCAACACAGGCGATGTCTCCTACTATGAATGGGGACTCTTCCATCCATCAGCCCAGCTGGATTTTCCTCCTCTGAATCCCAAATCCAGGTACCCCCAGCCCAGAGCAGTTCTACCCCTGCAGATGACCTGAGCAGGGATCCTCCACCACGTTCTAGTTTCCTTTGCCAAAAGCAGGATATTTTTTTCTCAGCACTTTGCATAGTAGGGAGAATCCTCAGAGATGCAGTAGGATGTGGGAAGGAAACGCACTTTTAGGACTTAAAAGCACTAAAAAATTAAACCACTGTTAAAGCTGATTTTCCAGATGATTTGGGGAGAAATAGGTCAGGTGATGCTACCACTGACCAGCAGAGGCAGGTCCTCCTAAGCCACCCAAGAGCAAAGCCTCCTCGCCCTTTCTGCAGCTCATCATACCTCCAGCACTGGAACTCTTTTCATTCCAAACAGCTGTGGGTTGGTTTAACTCCACTGATGGCACAAGGAGGGGTGCTCAGGTTGTGGTACCCCAACACCTGGGCCAGCATGAGTAGGTGAACGTGCCAGCCAGCCCCACCAGACATAAATGGGACAGACACGTGGGATCATGGAGTCGTTAAGGTTGGAAAAGCCACCAAAGATTGTCAAGTCCAATCACTACTGCAGCACTGCCCTGTTCAGCACTAAGCCACGGCTCTAAGCACCACATCTACACCCGTCTTTAACGATTCCCAGGGAGTGCTCAGAAGTGTTTTTTGGACACTTCCACAAGTGGTTTCCACAGCCTGAGTAACTCTCCGTCCTCCAGGTGTGCAGCCACATGCTCGTTGCAATACAGGGATTTTTCTGCAACACACCCAAGGCTGACAGTTTAAGAAAACAGGACAATATTCCAGAGTTTAGGAAATGCAGTTTAGAAATTCTGCCCAAAGGCCTCAGCACGCCAAGGCTGGACATGAGGAGAGCGTGGTGGGACAGACTGCACAGGGCAGCACACAGCCAGTGATTCTGTGCTGAGACCACAGTGATGACCAGAGAGGAAATTCTGTCCCTCTGCTCTGCAGGGAGAATGGGAATCTGATTTCAGCACATGCGCTGGGGATGCCAACTGTGCTTGCAGGCACGCTGGAAAGTGTCCATCCCACACACACGTAGAGTCCCAGAACAGCTGGGGTTGGGAGGGACCTTCAAGACCATCCAGTCCCACCTTCCTTCCATGGGTAGGGACACCTCCCACTATCCCAAGTTGCTCCAAACTGTGTCCAACCTGGCTTTGGGGTAGTCCCAGAATGGGAATGGAGAGTTACTGGATGCAACCATGTCCTTCTGCTGTCCTTCTCCCCACCAGAAAACCAAGCGTTCTGCCACAAACCCCCCAAGAGCATCTCCACCTTCTCCACTTTCACTCCACTGAACAAAAACAAAGGAGGAAAAGCTCAGCCTTGAGCAGACCCATCGCTGAAGAGCCAGGCCTGGATGCAGAGGTGACAGCTGCTCAGTGCACGTGACCTCCCCTTCCCCACTGGCACCCCAAAAAGTGCCTCAGCAGGGCTGTGCTCCCTGCACCTACTCCTGGCAGTTAATCATCCTCAGGCTGTGGCTTGTTCATTACTCCTGGTTTGAGCCAGCGGTTTCCAGCTCACAGGAAACCAGGATTTCGAAATTTGGTTTTATTCCAAGAGTAAAAAGCAAAAAATAGTTCTTTTCAATTTTTCCCACTAGGAAGAGTTCTGGAAAACAGCTAATCCTGAAATGTTGCGGGTCAGATTTACAAAATTTCTTTTTAAACTGAATATTTGTTTACATAGGGCAATAACAGTGTTTATTTTATCAGAGGATCTGGCTTTTTCATTAAAACACCAGTGGCATTTGATCTGAAAGGAAAACAACATTTTTCACCCAGTGCTAGCAAGAAGCTTTAAAAACCCCCTAAATTTGTTACTTTATCTTAACTATCAATGACAGTGGTGCATAGTAAGTACATTAATAGCAGTGACTAAAATGGAAAAGAAGATATATTCTAAGCCATTACAAATAATTCCCCAAATAAACTTCGTATTTTGAAGCATTTTGCATTTTTAAAAGCCTTTAATTTAATGAAAACTCGGTGCAGTGGAAATGCCATCTCAGTATAGCACTGCCCCCAGCCCCTTTATTCTCAGCTGAAGGATCCCCTTGGAGCTCTGCATCCACTCTGGCTTGGCCCAGGGACAAGGAGGAGAAGAAATTTGCAGGTTTTAAGCAAGTTTTTCCAATGGCAAATTATCTTCCCATAAAAAACACCAGATATTCCATTAATTTTAGTCTGGATTTACACCATTCGGCTGCCAGCTATTGGATTTCCTTTTCCTCCTACAAAAACTCTGCAGCCCAAAACCTTTCCCTCTTGTGGTGCTCACGGGTGGCAAATGATCCATCTCCAAGACAGCTAAATTGATTCAGCTTCCTTCTTCTTCCTCCCTAAACCAGGTTCCTGTCTTTGAGGCTCTTGTTTATCACCCTTCATTGTGCAGGGGGTCCCAGGGCTGTGGTCCCCATCACACACAGCTGCAACACTCCAACGTGCCCCTTTTGGGGCAGTTTCTGCACCAGGTTGCTGCCCGGGCTGAAGTTCTTTTGGAGATGGAGTTACACTGAGCAGAGGGTGCCTGAACTACAGAAAATTGGGAGTAGCTGGTCCCCGTGAGGCACAGTGACCCTGCAGGGTCAGCACAAGTGGATGTGGATCAGAATCACAGAACCACAGAATGCTTTGGGTTGGGAAGGGCCTTAAAGCTCATCCAGTGCCACCCCCTGCCATGGGCAGGGACACCTCCCACTGTCCCAGGCTGCTCCAAGCCCCGTCCAACATGGAATTATAGAATCATGGAATATGCTGAGCTGGAAGGGACCCAGAAGGATCACTGAGTCCAACTCCTGGCCCTGCACAGGAAACCCCAACAACTCCAGCCTGTGCCTGAGAGCATTGTCCAAATGCTCCTTGAACTCAGACAGACTTGTGGCCACTGCCCTGGGGAGCCTGTTCAGTGCCCGACCAACTGCTGGGGGGAAAGCCTTTTTCTAATATCCAACCTAAACCTCCTCTGACCCAGCTCCAGCCATTCCTTCAAGTCCTGTCACTGGTCACCAGAGTGAAGAGATCAGTGCCTGCTCCTCTGCTGCCCTTCAGGAGGATGCTGAAGAGCACAATGAGATCTCCTTCCAGTCTCCTCCAGGCTGAACAGACCAAGTGACCTCAGCCACTCCTCATATGGCTTCCCCTTCAGACCCTTCCCCATCCTCATGGCCTCCAGATGCTCTCTAATGGCTTAACGTGTTAATAACACTGTGATGCCCAAAACTGCCCCAGGACTCGAGGTGAGGCTGCCCCAGCCCAGAGCAGAGCAGGGCAATCCCCTCCCTGGCCTGGCCGGCGATGCTGGGCCTCATGTCCCCCAGGACACAGGTGGCCCTCCTGGTTGCCAGGGCACTGCTGACTCAGATCCAGCTGGCCTTTGACCAGGACCCCAGGTCCCTTCCTGCAGCTGCTCTCCAGCCTCTCGTTCCCCAGTCCCTTCACACATCCAGGGTTGCCCCATCCCCGGTGTAGAATCTGGCACTTTCCCTCGTTGAACCTCACATGGTTGGTGATGGCCCAATCCTCTGCTTTGTCGAGGTCTCTCTGCAGGGCCTCCCTGCCTCTGAGAGAGGCAAGAGCTCCTCCCAGTTGTGTATCTTCTGTGAACTTGCCTCGTATTCCCTCCAGTCCTGTCTCCAAGCCACCGCATGCTGAAGAGCACGGGGCAATGACAAAGCTCTGCAGAGACAGGTCACCAGTCTGATGTCACCCCAGTCACTGTCACCCTTTGTGCCTGACCTGTGAGCCAGTTTCTCACCCATCACATGATGCGTTTATCCAGCTGGGGGCTGGACAGTTTGTCCAGAAGGATCTGGTGAGACAGTATCAAAAGCTTTGCTGAAATCAGAAAAGATTCCATCTCTTGGCTTCCCTTGATCAGCCAGGTGGGTTTACCCTGTCATAGAAGGAAATCAGGTTTGATAAGCAGGACTTCCCCTCGTGAAGCTGTGCTGGCTGTAACCAATGACTATGTTGTCCTCCAGGTGTTTTTCAAGACTTCTCAGAATAATGCTCTCCGTGATTTTACCAGGCAATGAAGTGAGACTGACAGGCCTGTAGTTTCCAGGGTCCTCCATCCTGCCCTTCCTGAAAATTAGGACAATGTTCGCTAACTGGGACCTCTCTGGAATCCCAAGACTGCTCAAAAATCACCAAGAGAGGCTTTGCAATGACATCAGCAGCTCTCTGAGGATCTTGGGTGAATCATAGAATCCCAGAGCGGTTTGGTTTGAAAGGGACCCTAAAGCTCATCTCACTCTACCCCCTGCCATGGGCAGGGACACCTTCCACTGCCCCAGGGTGTTCCAAGCCCTGTCCAACCTGCCCTTGGACACTTCCAGGAATGGGGAGTCTGGGCAACCTCTCTGGGCAACCTGTTCCAGATGCCCATGGACATTTCTGAGTGACACGTGACTCCAGGCCCAGGGACATCGTTTGGACAGAGTTCTGCCACAGGTGCAGGCTCCATACGAGGTGTGATGAGCCCCAAGGCATGGGAACCCATCACCCTCCTGAGGCAGCTCCTCCACCTGCAGTTCCCACTGGGCTGCCCTCTGCCCCTGCTGTGCCCATGGTGACCCGTGGTGGGCTGTCACGGCCTTATCTCCCCCAGCAGCCTCCCTGGTCCTACCTGGGGCTGCCCCACGCTCGTACAAGCACGTGGGCACCCAGCAGGACCAGCTCCTGTGCTAGGGACAAAAAACACAGACCACTGCCTGGATGGGCAACCCCAAGCCCAATTGTTAATGCCTTGACAACCACCTTGGCAGCTTCACTCCCTGTCACAGCCACTTTCACGGTGCCATCCTGCTGGTTTGGCAGCACCAGATAACAGAGTGAGGGGCTGATGCAGCCCCATAAAGATGCCTGTGGCACCCAGGACATGGAGCAAAGCCATGTGGGAGCAGCAGGGGTGGGAGCCTGGCCCCTGGCCCGCCCCTGGTGGCTGCGATAGCTGCAGCTCAGTGCAGCGCTCCCTCCACAGCAGCGTCTTCTCAATGTTGTTGTTTCTGTTCTCCCCTCCCGCGTGTTTATCTGCAGCTTCACATGCTGCCCACAGCATTATAAATAAATCTGCAGCTGCTCCAAACCAGCAGACACAACTCTGGCCCGCTTCCCGCCAGGAACCGCGCTGCTCCCCACGGGACACTCGGAGACCAGTGCCCGTCCTTTTCACTTGGAGGATGTTTTCCCTGAGCAGCTTCCCGCCAGCACCGGGGCCTGTCCCCAGCACTGCTGCCAGCTCCAAGGGCATGCCATGGCTCTGGAGGGACACTTGGCATCTCCAGTCACACCCCACCACCTCCAGATGCTCAAAGCCATGCTAAGACAGCATCAGGCTCAGGATCTGCTGTGACAATGACCTGGGTGGGGATTCCTGTGCTTCCACGTGGTCTTCTTGCTGCTCAGCCACAAGTGAGATGAGTGTGGGGTTCACAGCTGCACCAGCTTTTCCCATCTGGCCGGATCAGGAATGAGACTGGTGGAGAGAACTGGGAGGGGAGGACAAGTCTGGGACCATGCTGGGTGCTGGTGGTGGCAGGCCACCAGCACGGGCTGGCCAGGAGTGGGGATGGACAGTGGCAGTACCAAGGGACAGCGGTGGAGGCTGGAGGTGGAAGGGATTAACAGAGGAGCTGTGCACACTGCAGACACACTTCTCCCCGTCCGGAAAAATAACTTCCATGGAGTTTTGCCAATCCAGACCAATTTAGAGCATCTGGACCTGAGTTTCTCAGAAGTCCTGGCAAACCCTTCACATTCACAGGCTCCAAGCTCATCCAGATAAAGAAACAGCTGGACAAATAAATAGCCCCACAGATAGCTGGAGCCTCCACCCTCATTTTTCCACCCACAACTTTTTCCCTTCCCCTTTCCCTCCTCACGCCAGCTCCTCTCTCAGGGTAGGACACTTGCCAGGATTTTAATCCTGGTCCAATATTATCAACACAGGGAGCAAGCTTCTCGTGGACCCATGACCACATCAGCTGTGGCCAGTGCTGGATGTGCAAAGCAGGCAAGAAGCTCCCAGCCTGCTCTGATGGGTTGGGAGCAAAGTCATCCTAAGGCAGAGGCAGCTGGGAGATCATTCCTTGTCGCCATGTCCCTTACATGACCTGGAAGCCCATCTAAAACACCTCATCAGCTCCAGGCTGGAGGGACACTCAGTGTCAGAGCCCAGCCAGGTGGAGCAAGACCAGGATCTGCACTGGAGACACCACAGGTCGGGATGAACTCCTCCAAGCAGGAGCACGTGCTCCTGGAACCACGTTCCCACCCTGGCCTCAGGCACAGCCACCACATCCCGGGGCAGGGGGTGGCTAATGAGAAACCCGTCTGTCCCCGCCCGAGGAGCCCGCGCCGCAGAGCTCTCTACCCTTCCCCAAGTTGAAAGGCCCCTCTCTGCCTCCCGTGCTTTACTGGAGCCTGACTATGATATTTTTGCCAGCGCGAGCTGAGAGGGGCCGAGCAAACCCAGTGGCCCTTCCCTGCAGCCCCGAGATTTGCTTTGCCTGGCCGGGGGCCAGCGGAACAAGCTGAAACCCAATCCCCCCCCCGGCCGAGCCGCTGGCGCGGGAACAGCTCGCTGCATTGTGAGCCGGCGGCTACGGGATACTTGGGATACTTCACTCAGGGATCCACTTAAACTCCAAGAGGGAGAGTGATTGATAGGGAGCAAAAAGAGGCAGTTGACTGAGCTGGGATGGGGACCCCGGCATGCCCCGCTCCCAGAGCCCCAAAGGCCACCTCGAGGTCAGCCACAGCTGGTCACGCCGGTGGTCCCTGTGCTGTGGACGCAGCACTGAGGTACCTGGTCATTCGCTGTCTTTCCCTGAAAAATTAGGTCCAGCCAGACTCAGGGACCTAAGAATTAGGATGACGCCCACCACCTCCATCACACAGAGTGCCTCTGACCTGCCGAGCAGGATCCAGGCTGATAGTCCATGGAGCAGGGAGAGCAAACCCCAGAGATAAGCACAGCACCGGTAAGGGAAAGATGTCCTCACTTTGGGGGTCATGGAGCCTCCCTGGCTCCTCACTTCCCTAGGACATCAGTCACAGCTCCTGCAAGCCCTGTGAGACAGGAGCCAGCCCCAGAGCCAGCAGGGGAGCAGGGGATGGAAGCTGGTGGGGCCCAGCAGAACCTGTTGTTGGGTGCTGCTCAGCTGCTTGTGACACTCGGGGTCAGGACTGGTGTCAAACAAGGGGACGGCCCCAAAGCCCTGCCCTTGGCACAGCATTTCAGCAGTCCCTGGTGAAACTCCCCCTGCATTTCCATGAGGGAAATCCCACGAGTTGGGCTATGCTTTCCCATTCCCACCAAAATCCCTCCCTTATTCTGATCGCCCACACCTTGCCTGGACCATCCCGAGGGGACCAAACCCAAGGCTGGTACTGCTGGGCAGAAAGAAACCACTTTGGCTCCCAGCCTTGCTAGACCAGGAAATACGGAAAGCTGGGCTTGGAGCAGAGCTGCCCCTGGCCATGGGGACCACAGCAATGCCAATGGGTGAGCCAGGAGCCAGGGCTGAGCACGGCCACAACCCAAATCCAGCAACTTCCAGCCCCTCTTCCCAGCTCCTCCTCTCCCTGGGAAGGCCCCGGCTGTGCAAGCACTGCCCTGCAGGGTGCTGACTGCTCCACTGCTGGAAAGCTCCAAACAAGGAGAAGCCAAACTCAACAGCCCATGGGGTCCTGCAGGTCACCCCAGAACCTGTCCTGCTTTCCAAGCACTCAGCTGACCTTCAGCCCATCCACGACTGTCCCTCTCCCCTGCCTGGCTGGGAGGAGAATGAGAGCTCCAGGTCTCACCAGGGAATTTGGATTTTGTGACCTCTCAGCCGCTGCTGAAGAAGCAGGTGAGGCTGGATGTGAGGCAGGACCACTCTCCCTCCGGCTGCCACATTATCCCAGTCCTGGCCGCGGATGCATCCTGCATGCGGATGCAGTTTCCCCACACCAGCTGCTCCAGAGCTCAGCAGAAACAGGATAACTCCACCAGAGCTCTCTGGGAAGCTGCTCCAGCAGCACCAGGGACCCACTGGCAGCATCTGACCCGAAAGGAGCTGGGACTTGTAGGTGGTCTGAGTTCAGGCGAGGGCAGGCTGCTGGGAAGAGACAATGCAGATGCCAAACGCCAGCGAGCAGAGGCCCTCCTGCTGCTGCTGGGAATGCAGGAGCCACACAGAGGAGACACAGATGCAGGCGTTTAACAGCCACTGCTGCTGTCACTGCTGATGGCTCTCTGTGGTGGCACTGACCCCATCAGCTGTGAGATACCCTGAGGGAGGGAGTCCCAGGGTAAAGTGTTGCATCCAGTCTCATCCAGGCCCAGCAGGACTAAATTCCCCACCAAGCCTTTTTCCAAGAGGATGGAACAGGGCCACGTCCCTCCCGAGTGCCTCTCTTCCTCTCTTGGGGATGGACACAGGGGTGCTCTGCGAGGTTGGAGTCCCATGTCCAGAAGCTCCTTCTAGAGGTGGCCCAGCCCCAAGGGAACCATCGGCCTCCAGCACGCACTGCCCTGGTCCAGCTGAGCGTGGCACAGCCACCACCTGGGGGATGGACACTGGTGTCACCACTGGTGCCCAAGCACAGAGCCACTGCCACTGGTGTGCAGGAGCAGATGCCATGTGCAGCTCCTGGCTGCAGCATCCCTGCAAAAAGCTGCGGTATAACATAACAACCTGCTCCCACCACCGTGCCCTGGGGCCACTGGTACAGGGTGTAATGCCCAGGGTGCAGGGCAGCACTGCCCAGTCCCCTTTGATACTCACAGCCGCTCTCCTATACCCTAGACACAGCATCCTGTATTCCCAGACCCACTGTGTCCCCAGGCACAGGGGCAAGGTGACCTCAGGAGATGTGGGATGCAGCAGGAAGCCTGGAGGCTGCAGAGCATCACTGGGTAAGGAGCACACGCTTGGCTCTTGGACAACATCATCCCTTTCCTCACTAACCCCTGCCCATCACCTGATGTGAAGAGCATGGAGGGGACTGGGAGGGGTGACACAAGCCCAGGGTATGGCTTTGTGGCCAGCTCTGTCCCTCCTCCCCTTGGGGCCACCCCCACCCACAGCGGGGACAGTGAGCGCAGCCAGTGCCACCTCCCAGCACCGCTGGCACTAAATGAGGTTCTGTCACCCTGCTTGGTGGCACGGGCTGCAAGCAACTCGTTCCCAGCAGGCTCCAGAGCCCTGCTCAGAATCCCAACTGAGCTATCCTTAATGGGCTTCAATTTTAATTTGCTTTTATTGGAAAACACAGATGGTGACCCCCCTCCCTCCCTGGCCCGAACATACACAGGATAATAACATTTACAGGGAAAGATGTTATCTCCAAGCAGCTAAAGCTGCAGCAAAAGCCCCACCGCCCTGCAGTGACACACAGCTGTGCCCCACAGCCCTGCCCGGGCCACCCAGAGCCACCAGTGGGGGGAGGCAGGACCAGCAGGGAGGCAGGGCCAGCGAAGGAGAATTAAAGAGCAGGATGAGTCCCTGGTGCAGCCAAGCCTCTCAGACTGACCTGGGTAACCTCCTCTGTGACTGGGCCTCTGCAGAGCAGCCAGGGGCACTGCCCAGAGCAGTGGGATGCCCAAAGCTGCTGCCAGCACTGCTGTCCCCCCACCCAGAGCCAGCCGCTGCCTGCAGCCCCTCCAGCTGCTCCAAGTATCCCTGACTCCAGCCACCCCCTGCAAGAAGTGCATGTCAGAGCTCAGGAGGGCTTTGGAGAGGTGATGGCAGCGCAGGGACAGGCAGGGACAGGCAGTGCTACAGGCACCAGGCTACACCTGCACCAGGGATCCAGCAAACAATGAGCATCAAACAGCTCTGGGCTTGTGCCACATTAGCCCGGGCACCCAAACACCACAGCCTGCAGGTGCTGCTGCTCCTCTGGCCCTGCTGGTGCCATGCAGAGCCAGGCCCCTTTGTGCACCCCCCAAACCCGGCAGGGGGTGAGCAAGGAGGCCCTCCCTCACACACGTCTGCTCTGTGGAGCTACATGACATTCCTATGTTTGCCTGTTGTTACCGACAAGCTGGAAATGTGCTTCTGGTTGGCAGCTCCAAGCAGGAATGGCTTGGGAGGAACTGCTGCCTTGTTTTTGTCAAGCATGGGAGGGATCCTCTGGGCAGCAAGGGGCTTAAGCTCAGGCTCCTGGCCAGAGGAAGCTTCTCCCCAGGACAGATGCAAGAAAGACCAGAACCCCTTCAAGCAGCTTGGCCTCCCTCCAGTCCCTCCCAAGGCCAAAGCATCTCCCCACTGCTATCCTTTTCTGTCTCCAGGGGTTTGCCAGGAATGCAAACCCTGCATCCCCTCCAGCCCCACCATGGCAGATAAAGCCCCAGAGGAGCCAGCAGCTGCGGGTGGTGGGAATTTTTAGTGAGAGGCAAGTGTTTCCTTCCTTGGGAAAACCCCATCGTCAACACCTCACCACAGAGAGGGCTTCCCTCCTCCCCTCTTACACACTCATTCACCCTCAAGGGCAGCGGGCTGAACTGAGGGATGCTCTCCTGGTGGGTGCCACTATGCTCCTGCTTGCTGGTAGTCCTGCTTGGGCAAGGGATGGGCTGCATCCCTCCTCCCCTCCT